>CM051654.1:497992-851132 GCA_028020825.1 Podargus strigoides
GGTGCGGGTGGGGGACCCGTGCTGCGCACGGGGCAGCCGCTCTCGGTGGAGCTGGGCCCTGGCATCCTGGGCTCCATCTTCGACGGGATCCAGCGCCCGCTGCGGGACATCGCCCACCTCACCCGCAGCATCTACATCCCGCGGGGCACCAGCGTCCCGCGCTGCCACGCCACCTCACTGGGACTTCGTCCCCAGCAAGGACGTCGGGTGCGTGTCCCTGTGGGCGCCCTGGGGACGTGGGGTCACCCCTTCTCCAGCACCCCCGAGGGGGTGCGGCCCATCCCCAGCCATCGGGGTCCTGCACCCTCACGGCCGCCCCCGCCAGGTTGGCAGCCACGTCACTGGCGGTGACATCTACGGGACGGTGGCCGAGAACTCACTGATTCAGCACAAGATCATGGTGCCACCGCGCAGCCGGGGCACCGTCACCTACATCGCGCCCCCCGGGAACTACAGCGTCTCGGTAAGGGTGGCAGGGTGGTGGGTGACAGGGTGGCAGGGTGATGGGGTGACGGGGTCCCTCCCGTCCCCGCAGGACGTGGTGCTGGAGCTGGAGTTCCAGGGCAGCGCGGAGCGGCTGGCGATGGCGCAGGTGTGGCCCGTGCGACAGAGCCGCCCAGTGCCGAGAAGCTGATGGCGAATCACCCGCTGCTGACCGGCAGAGGGTGCTGGATGCCCTCTTCCCGTAGGGACACGGGGGACATGGTGACAGGGGTGGGGACAGAGATAGAGCTGGAGATGGGACAGGGATGGGGACAGGGGATGGGACAGAGGATGGAGCTGGGGACAGGGATGGAAACAGGAATAAGGGACAGGGATGGGGGACAGGGACAGGGATGGTGTTTGGGACAGGGATGGGGATGGGAACAGGGACAGGGATGGGGATGTGGGACAAGGATGGGGGACAGGGACAGAGATGGAGTCAGGGATGGGGCTGGGAACAGGGGACAGGGTGGGGACAGTCCTGCCGGGGAAGAAGGGGACAGTGGAGGGGCTGATGGGTGACACTGAGAGGGTCACACTCCCTCCAGACAGTCCCCAGCAGGGACAGGGATGGGGACAGGGACAGGGATGGAGATGGGGATGGGGACAGGACAGGGATGGAGATGGGGACAGGGATGGGGATGGGGTTCCCTCCTGCCTCCATGGGGACATAGTGGGGTGGCATGGGGGGGACTCTCTTCCCTCCACGGCTGTCCCCACGTGTCCCCGTCCCCAGGTGCGTGCAGGGTGGCACCACGGCCATCCCGGGCGCCTTCGGCTGCGGCAAAACCGTCATCTCCCAGTCCCTCTCCAAGTACTCCAACAGCGACGTCATCATCTACGTGGGCTGCGGCGAGCGCGGCAACGAGATGTCCGAGGTCCTGCGGGACTTCCCCGAGGTGGGGGCGGCGGTGGCAGGGTGACAATGACAAGCCAGGGGGGCTGGCGGCCGGGTGGTGACGGTGGCGCCATCCCCAGCTCACCATGGAGGTGAACGGGAGGACAGAGACCATCATGAAGCGCACGACGCTGGTGGCCAACACCTCCAACATGCCGGTGGCCGCCCGGGAGGCCTCCATCTACACCGGTGGCCGGGGACCGCGGCGGGGGGGGGTGCACGTGTCACGTGTGGGTGTGCACGGGTGTACGTGTGAGCGTGCACAGGCGTGTACACACGTGGTGAGGCCACTTGTGCGCCCAGGCACGCGTGTGGATGTGTGCAGAGATGGGTGGCCGTGAGCTCGCTGGAGCGCGCCAAGCGTGCAAGGGCTGCGCCGAGCGTGCAAGGGCTGCCCTGGGTGTGCAAGGGCTGCCCTGGGTGTGCGAGCGCGTGCCGCCGTCGCAGGCATCACGCTGGCCGAGTATTTCCGTGACATGGGCTACCACGTGAGCATGATGGCCGACTCCACCTCCCGCTGGGCCGAGGCGCTGCGCGAGATCTCGGGGCGCTTGGCCGAGATGCCAGCGGGTGAGCCCCGATTTGGGGGTGCGTGGGGTGGGGGGGGAACCCCTCGCCCTGAGGCCCCCCCTCGGTGACGCCGCGCTCCCCGCAGACAGCGGTTACCCGCGTACCTGGGCGCGCGCTTGGCTTCCTTCTACGAGCGTGCGGGGCGCGTGCGCTGCCTGGGCTCCCCCCACCCGCCAGGGCAGCGTCAGCATCGTGGGCGCGTGAGTGCAGGGGGACACTGCGGGGACATGGGGGACCCCAGCACCCTGAGCCCCCACACCTGCTGTCCCCCACAGCGTGTCCCACCAGGAGGGGACTTCTCAGACCCCGTCACCTCGGCCACGCTGGGCATCGTGCAGGTGAGCGGGGCGCTGGGGGACCCCACCCTGCTGCGGGTCTCCTGTGTGTCCCTGTGAGCCCCCCTGTGTCCCCCCCCCGTGTCCCCCCAGGTGTTTTGGGGTCTGGACAAGAAGCTGGCGCAGCGGAAGCACTTCCCGTCGGTGAACTGGCTGATCAGCTACAGCCGAGCCCTGCGGGCGCTGGAGCCCCACTACGAGGGGCTGCACCCCGAGTTCCCCCGCCTGCGCCGCCGCGCCCGCCGCATCCTGCAGGAGGAGGAGGAGCTGGCAGAGATCGTCCAGCTGGTGGAAAGGTGGGATGGGGGACCGGGACGGGATACGGGAGATGGGTTTGGGATGTGGATGAGATATGGGATGTGGGATGAGGATGGGATAGGGATGTGGGATGTGGGATGAGGATGGATGGGATGGGGATGTGGGATGGGAATAGGGATGGGGATATGAGATATGGGAAGTGGATGAGGATGGGATGGGATGTGGGATGGGAATAGGGACAGGGGACGGGGGATGGAATCACGTTAGGGGACAGGGATGAGGATGGGATGGGGATGTGGGATGGGAATAGGGATGGGGAATGGGGGATGTGGGGTGGAATCATGTTAGGGGACAGGGATGGGGATGAGATATGGGATGTGGGATGGGAATAGGGACAGGGGATGGGGATGGAATCACGTTAGGGGACAGGATGAGGATGGGATGGGGATGTGGGATGGGAATAGGGATGGGATGTGGATGTGGGATGAGGATGGGATGGGATGGGGATGTGGGATGGGAATAGGGACAGGGGATGGGGATGGAATCACGTTAGGGGACAGGGATGGGGATGGGATGAGGATGTGGGATGGGAATAGGGATGGGGATATGAGATGTGGGATGTGGGATGAGGATGGGATGGGGATGTGGGATGGGAATAGGGATAGGGAATGGGGGATGTGGGGTGGAATCATGTTAGGGGACAGGGATGGGGATGGGGATATGGGATGGGGAGAGGAGGGGCTGGGAATGGGGCTGAGGATGGAATGGGAGATACGGGATGGGATTGGGGTGGGATGTGATGGATGGGGACACAGGGTGTGGGATGAAGTGGGGACAGGGACACCCCAGCCCCGTCCCCCACAGGCATCCTGGCCGAGGCGGACAAGGTGACCCTGGAGGTGGCGAAGCTCCTCAAGGACGATTTCCTGCAGCAGAACGGGCTACTCCTCCTACGACAGGTACCGCCGACACCCCCGCACCCCCTGACCCCCACACCCTGACCTCCCCGGGCTCCCCCCCCAGGTTCTGCCCCTTCTACAAGACGGTGGGGATGCTCCACAACATGGTCACCTTCTACGAGCTGGCACGGCACGCCGTGGAGGCCACCGCGCCCGGTGAGCGCCGCGTCACCTGGGCCACCATCGCGAGAACCTGGGGGACATCCTCTACAAGCTGAGCGCCATGAAGTTCAAGGTGGGTGTCGGGGGGAAGGGGGGGCTGTGACGTCTCCCCCATGAGGGGGTGGTGCCACTGTGTCCCCCCCACGTCCCCAGGACCCGGTGAAGGATGGCGAAGCCAACATCACGGCGGCGTTTGCGCAGCTCAACGAGGAGATGCAGGCGGCGTTCCGCAACCTGGAGGATTGAGGGGGGGGGGGGGGGGGGCAGGAAAAGGTGGGGGGGTACGGGATGGGGGGGCATGGGAATGGGGGACCCTGGGACCAATAAAGGCCCCGAGGTGGCGCGTGGCCTCCAGGCGTGGTTTCCCTGCGGTGGGTGGGAGCATCCGGTTCCCCCCCCTCCCGTGGGTGCTGGCACTGGACCTCGCTGGGGGGGGGGCGGGGGGGTCCCTTTCCTGCTCCAGGCTGGAAGGAGAGGGGAGGGAAAAGGGGGGGGGGGTCAGGAGGATTTTGGGGGGGCTGATTTTTGGGGTTCAGCTCCCCCCCCCGAGAACCCCCCTTTGCCTGCGCTGAGCCCCAGCAGATTCAGTGCATGTGTGGGGGGGGGGTCCGGAGGGGGTGGCGGTGGGACATTGGGGGTGACAGTGCCCACCTGGATGTGACACGGAGGTGACAATGACCCCCCCGCTGGGGGCCAGAGCCCCAGAGTCACAAGGAGGTGACTCAGAGGGGGGGGACACATTTGGGGGCCACCAAGGCGGACACCGCCTGCCACGTGGCTCGGGGGGGGGGGGGGGGGGTGTCCCTATTTGTGTCCCCCCCCGGGGGCTGGCGGGGGGTCCTTTGGGACATCCCCAGCCCCCCACGCCGGGGGGACCCCGGCGTGGGGGGCTGGGGATGTCCAAAGGAGCCCCCAGGGGGGGTCCTGTGTCGTGTGCCCCCCCGCCCTCGGTGCCGCCCCCTCCCGCCCCGTCCCCCGCCCCGTCCCGCCCCCCCCCCGGAGCCACCGCCCGAAATGTGGTGCTGCTGCTGGGACTGGCTGGGTCCTGCAACCCCCCGGTGGGTCCAGGGGGGGCTCGGAGGGGGTGCAGGGGGGGTTGCTGGGGGGGGTGTGTGTGTGAGGGGACTGGGGGGGGCTGGGAAGCTCTGGAGTTCGGGGGGTGCAGGGGTTGGGGGGGGTCCAGGGAGTTCTGGAGGGGTCCTGGGGGGCTGCGGGTGCAGAGGAGGGGGGGGAGGTCTGGGGGGGCTGAGGGGTGCTGGGGGCTCTGGGGTCCGGGGGGTGAAGGGTTGGGGGGGTTCTGGGGACTGCGGGGTTCGGGGGGGTGCAGACGATCCGGGTGTCTCTGGGGTCTGGGGGGCGCTGGGGGGCTGCGGGAGATGGTGGGGCGGGGGGAGGAGGTGTCCCCGTCTCTGTCCCTTCCCACGCCCCTGTCCCGTGTCCCTGTCCCCAACCCGGTCCCGTCCCGAGCTGTGGCGGTGACAGTCCCCGAGTGTCCCACAGTGGCGAGTCCCCCGCCATGGCCACACCGGGGGACAGTGACAGTCCCTGGGGTCCTCCGCAGCGTCCCCCGTGTCCGTGGGACGGTGGCAGTCCCTGGGGTCCTCCGGCAGTGTCCCCCGTGTCCATGGGACAGTGACAGTCCCCAGGGTCCCACACCCGTGGGTCCCCCCATGTCCACACCACGGGTGGGTGGCAGTGCCGGTGACAGTCCCCGTTGTCCCCAGGTCACCCAGCCGAGCCGGCCGTGGGCCGCGGTGTCCCCTCGGGGTGCTGCGGGCTGTGCCACAGCCCCCACCGGGCACGGGCGCAGGCCAACGGCACGCGGGGCGCCAGCGTCACCCTGGGGTGCCCGGTGCGGGGACCCCCCTGGGCCAGCTGCGGGCCGTGCACTGGCACTTCTGGGGGGACCCGGGGGCACCGGTGTCACCGTCTGCCGCTGGAGCCTCGGTCCCCCCACTGTGACCCACCCTACGGTGACCGCGCTGCACTGCGGGCCCCCGGGCTCCCTGGGGGTTGCTGCTCCTGGGGGGGCTGCGGGACGGGGACGCTGGCACCTACAGCTGCCTGCTGGTGGGGGACAGGGACTGCGCCTGCGGGGAGGTGACACTGCGGCTGGGGGGTGAGTGGCGGCAGGGGGGGCCTCACCGTGGTGTCGGGGCTGGGGGGGGGGGGTGGGAGCCCCTCACCCCGGTGTCAGGGGATGGGGGTGCTGCAGGGATGGGGGGGGGCACAGCAGGAGCCCCTCACCCTGGCATCAGGGCTGGGGGGGGGGGGGCGTGGGGGGCCCTCACCCTGGCGTTGGGGCTGGGGGGGCACAGCAGGAGCCCCTCACCGTGGTGTCGGGGCTGCAGGGGTGGCCAGGGTCCCTCACCCTGGTGTCGGGGCTGGGGGGCCATGGGCAGCCCCTGAGGTGGGTCCCCCCTGTCCCCCCCAATCCGTAGGTGCCCTCTGCAGCCCCCCCTGCTCCAGGGCCCCCCCCCGCAGCACTTTTGGCCTCGTCATCGTCATCGTCATCGTCACCGTCACCGTCCCGCTGCTGCCACCGGCCGCGGCCTCTGAGCCCGGGACTGCGTGTGCGTGTGCACGCGTGTGGGTGTGCACGTGTGTGCGCATGGCTGTGTGTGCATGTGTGCACGAGTGTGTGTGCGTGTGAGCGTGCATCCGCGTGTGCACAGGCACACGTGTGTGTGAGTACGTGTGTGCACACGTGTGTGCGAGGGGCGCAGGGGCTGGGGGCGTGTAGGTGGGCGTGTGAGGGCACATGGGGGGGCATTCACACCCCCAGTGTCCCCCATGTCCCTGATGTCCCCATCCCCAGTGTCCCCAGTGTCCCCCATGTCCCCAGTGTCCCCCATGTCCCTGATGTCCCCATCCCAGTGTCCCCCACGTCCCTGATGTCCCTGTCTCTGCTGTGTCCTGTGTCCCCAGTGTCCCCATCCCCAATGTCCCCCATGTCCCCAGTGTCCCCATCCCCAGTGTCCCCCACGTCCCTGATGTCCCTGTCTCTGCTGTGTCCCGTGTCCCCAGTGTCCCCATCCCCAATGTCCCCCATGTCCCCAGTGTCCCCCATGTCCCTGATGTCCCTGTCCCTGTTGTCCCCCATGTCCCCAGTGTCCCCCATGTCCCCAGTGTCCCCATCCCCAGTGTCCCCCATGTCCCTGATGTCCCCATCCCCGGTGTCCCCAGTGTCCCCCATGTCCCTGATGTCCCCATCCCCAGTGTCCCCCACGTCCCTGATGTCCCTGTCTCTGCTGTGTCCCTGTGTCCCCAGTGTCCCCATCCCCAATGTCCCCCATGTCCCCAGTGTCCCCATCCCCAGTGTCCCCCACGTCCCTGATGTCCCTGTCTCTGCTGTGTCCCGTGTCCCCAGTGTCCCCATCCCCAATGTCCCCCATGTCCCCAGTGTCCCCCATGTCCCTGATGTCCCTGTCCCTGTTGTCCCCCATGTCCCCAGTGTCCCCCATGTCCCCAGTGTCCCCATCCCCAGTGTCCCCCATGTCCCTGATGTCCCCATCCCCGGTGTCCCCAGTGTCCCCATGTCCCCAGTGTCCCCATCCCCAGTGTCCCTATGTCCTGATGTCCCTGTCTCTGCTGTGCCCTGTGTCCCCAGTGTCCCCATCCCCAGTGTCCCCCACGTCCCTGATGTCCCTGTCTCTGCTGTTGTCCGTGTCCCCAGTGTCCCCCATATCCCCAGTGTCCCCCATGTCCCTGATGTCCCCATCCCCAGTGTTGCCCATGTCCCTGTCCCTGTTGTCCCCATGTCCCCAGTGTCCCCGTCCCCCATGTCCCTGATGTCCCTGTCTCTGTTGTTGTCCATGTCCCCAGTGTCCCCCATGTCCCCAGTGTCCCCGTCCCCAGTGTCCCCATCCCCAGTGTCCCCATGTCCCTGATGTCCCTGTCTCTGCTGTGCCCATGTCCCTGGTGTCCCCTCCCCGCGCAAGTGACCCCAGTGTCCCCAGCCCTGCCCAGGTCTGATCCTGGCCATGGTGGTGTCACCCACTGTCCCCAGGGTGCTGGCGCCCTGACAGGGACCCAGGACAGGCCCCCAGCGATGTCCCCTCACCGCCCCCCCTGCAGTGCCACCCTGAGGGGACACCGTGGGGACAAGCTTTTGCCGCATCAGCACGCGGGTGGTGGCAGCACCCAGAACCTTCCCCGCATTGTGTCCCCAACAATGGCAGTGCCACGTGTGCCCGTGACCCCCCCGGGGCCCTGTTCCCCTCCCGCAGGGACAGGGACAGAGGGACAGAGGGACAGGTGGCCATGGGGCACCCGGCTGGTGGGTGCTGAAGGCGGGTGAGTGACCGGAGGGGGGGTGGCTGGAGGGGGGGGGGTCCTGTCCCCAGTGTCCCCACTCCTGGGTCCCCTGTGGTGTCCCCTGGAGATGCCCCTGGTGTCCCCACGGTGCCCCCCCACAAGCGCCCTGATGTCCCCAGCGGTGCCACCCCCCTTGTTACTCCAGAGACCCCCAGGATGCCACCCTGAGTGCCCCCAGTGTCCCTAGAGGTGTCACCCCCCCATACCCCCTGTCCCCCAGATGTCCCCACAGGTGTCCCTGTGTCCCTTGCGGATGCCACCCCCGGGTACCCCCATGTCCCTGGAGCTGTCCCCATGGGGGTCCCCTCTGTCCCCTGGTGCTGCCCCCCCCGGGTCCCCTGATGTCCCCCAGAGGTGTCCCCTGACATGGGTGTCCCCTGCATCCCCTGGAGATGCCACCCACGGGTCCCCATGTCCCCCAGAGGTGTCCTCACAGTTGTCCCCTGCCATCTCTGGGTCCCCCCATGTCCCCAGAGGTGTCCCCTGATGTGAGTGTCCCCTACATCCCCTGGAGATGCCCACCCCGGGTGTCCCCATCTCCCCCAGAGGTGTCCCCTGACTCGGGTGTCCCCATGTCCCCAACCCAGGGGATGCCGACGGCGGGGGGCTGCTGTGCGGGGCCAGCGGCCTGGCCCTGCTGCTGGCTGCCACCGCCACCCGCTCCTGGCTGCAGCGCTGGGCACCGGGGGACAGCGCCAGCCTGGGGCTGTGGGGACACCTGCCGGGGGGGACAGTGCCACCCCCACCCCGGCACCCCGGGTACGCACTGCTGGGCGGGGATCACTGCTGTACTGAGCTGTGCACGGCCTCTGCGGGGTGGGGATGGGGAAATCACTGCTGTGCTGAGCTGTGCATGGTCTCTGCGGGGGAGGGGATGGGGAAGTCACTGCTGCGCTGAGCTGTGCACGGCCTCTGCGGGGGAGGGGATGGGGAAGTCACTGCTGCGCTGAGCTGTGCACGGCCTCTGCAGGATGGGGATGGGGGTCACTGCTGCACCGAGCTGTGCATGGTCTCTGCAGGGTGGGGATGGGGGGTCACTGCTGCACCGAGCTGTGCACACGGCCTCTGCGGGATGGGGATGGGGAAGTCACTGCTGTGCTGAGCTGTGCATGGTCTCTGCGGGGGGGGGGGGGGGGGGGGGGGGGGGATGGGGAAGTCACTGCTGCACCGAGCTGTGCACGGCCTCTGCGGGATGGGGATGGGGAAGTCACTGCTGTGCTGAGCTGTGCATGGTCTCTGCGGGGGGGGGGGTCACTGCTGCAGGCAGGGTGTGGGGACACACCCAGGTGTCCCCAACTCCTGTGTGGTCCCCCCCCCAGCCTTATGGGAGGCCACTCGGGTGCTGATGCTGCTCTCGGTGCTCACTGCTGCTGCTGGCCTCGGCCTGGGTCTCTCTGTGGCGGCCAGCGCTGCTCGGCGGGCGCGTGCCCGCGTGGCCGGTGTCACCCTGCTCATGGCTGGTATGTGGGGACAGGCTGGGAGGGGCAGGCTAGGGCATACAGTCCTCAGGGACTGTCCCCAGGGGAGTCACTGCTGCACTGAGCTGTGCCCAGTTTCTGCAGGCTGAGCTGTGCCAGTCACTGCTGCACTGAGCTGTGCCCAGTCTCTGCAGGCTGAGCTGTGCCAGTCACTGCTGCACTGAGCTGTGCCCAGTCTCTGCCTGACCCTGGCCCCTCTGCCCGCAGGTCTGCTGGCGCTGCTGGGGCTGGCAGTGTACACGGCCGGCACGCTGAGCCTCCTGGGGCCGGCCCGCACCGCCTGGCGCTTCTCCTGGTCCTACATCCTGGGCTGGGTCGCCGTCGTCCTCACCAGCTCTGCAGGTAGCGGCACCCACAGGGCCTGGGCACTGCTGCACTGAGCTGTGCCCGGTCTCTGTTGGGCTGAGCTGGGTCTGGGCACTGCTGCGCTGAGCTGTGCCCGGTCTCTGTTGGGCTGAGCTGGGTCTGGGCACTGCTGCGCTGAGCTGTGCCCGGTCTCTGTTGGGCTGAGCTGGGTCTGGGCACTGCTGCGCTGAGCTGTGCCTGGTCTCTGCAGGGCTGAGCTGGGCCCGGCCACGTACCGAGGGCACCCACAGGTGGGGGACATCAGGCAGGGCCCCTGCACCTCATGGCCTCCTCTCTCCCCCCAGGGATTTTCCACCTCTGTGCTGCCACCAAGGACCCATCTCCGGAGAGCTCGGAAGCCACAGGTGCCTGAGGAGCCCTGAGGGCCTCGGGGGCCCTCCGTTCTCACTCTCGCCCCCACCCTCCTCCTCGCGGGAGTTGGATGGGGGCACCCTGGCGTGCAAGTCACTGCTGTGCTGAGTTGTGTCCAGTCACTGCTGTGCTGAGTTGTGCCCGGTCTCTGCAGGGCTGAGCTCTCCCTGCTCCCCCCGGCCCGCAACTCTTGCTGTGCCAATAAACTGCCATGCCCCCATCCCCCCCGCCCCGCGACTGCCCTGTGGTGTTCGGTGGGGTTTGGGAACCCCAAATTTTGGGGTGCGGGGTGGTGGTTGGTGTCCCCTTCCTCTGCCCCAAGATTTGTGGGGTCTCACCGCGGGGGGGGGGAGGGCCATGGGGGTCGTGGCACACACTGGGAGGGACACGGGGGTCAGTGTGAGGGTCAAGGGTGACCCTGGAGGTCCCACGGGCCACCGGGAAGCCCCCCCGGGAGCCGCTGTCTGACGCGGTGACGGATCACCTGGGTGGGGCCCACCGCGCCCCGTCGGTGACCATCGCCCCTTTAAGGCCGCGCCCTCGGCCCCGCCCCTGCCCCTACCTGCTCGACCGGTCCGCCCCGCCCGGCCCCGCCCCGCCGACCCCACCCCCTCAGGCCCCGCCCCCTGGGCCCCGCCCCCTCCCCCCCGCCCTGTCCCGTCCCGTCCCGTCCCGGCTCCGAGCTGCGAAGCACCGGCCCCTCCGCTCAGGTACGGCCCGGAACGGCCCGGAGGGACCCGGAACGGCCCCGGGGGACCCGGAACGGCCCCGCACGGCTCAGCCCGGTCCGTCCCGGTGCAGCTCCGTTCCGCCCGGTTCGTCCCGGTTCTGCCCGGTACGGCCCGGTACGGCCCGGATGGTGCTGGCCGGGGGCCGAGCAGCGCCCTGAGCCCGCAGGTGACTGCATGGCCCCCCGCGGGATGCGGCCCGGGACGCCCCCCCTCCTCCTCCTCCTCCTCGCCGCCACCGGTAAGGCACCACCGGCACCGGGACCCCGGCGGGGGGGGCGGGACCGGGACCGGGACTGGCAGCACCTGCTGCTGCGGGCTGGGGGACGGCACCGGGGGGGACCGGAGGGGCCCAGGGGGCAGCGGCAGCCCCCGGGGTGGGACAGCAGGACCGGGGGGAGCGGGGTGGGCGAGCCCCGGGGGCGGGCAGGGCCCGCGGGAGTGGGGTGCACACGCGTGGGGGTGTGTGTGTGTGTGTGTACACGTGTGTGTGTGCGTGTACGTGTGTGCGTTCGCGTGTGCACCTGTGGCTCCGCACACCTGTGGCCGCGTGTGCGTGGGTCCGTGTCCGTGCCAGGGTTGCGCCGCGGCCGCCGCACACGCGTGTGCGCGCACCTGCGTGTGTGTCCGTGTGCGCGCACCTGCGCGTCCGCGTGCCCCCCCCACCCGTGGGGGGACGGGGCTGGGGGGGTGTGGGGGGGCGGATCCCTCTGGGACACGGGACACACACCGTGGGAACGGGGACACGCGGGGGTGGGGGTGTGCTTGGGGGGTCCCCGCCCTCTCCCACACGCGTTGGGGGGGGTCACACACACACCCCGAGGTGGGGGCTGCACCCAAAGGTGCTGCGGAGGGGGGGGTTCGCTGCCCTGCTCCCCCGCCGTGCCTCAGTTTCCCCACGGGAGGAGGACCCGTGGGAACGGGCTGGGTGCCACGGGGGGTGACGTCATGGCAGGGGGTGCTGACCCCCCCGGGGACCCACAGCGAGGGGGAGGGGGGTGGCTGTGGGGACACTGAGCCCATCACCGGGTGTCAGGGCTGCGGCGTGAGTGTGCATGGGGCCGTGTTCACACGCGTGTGCACACACAGGTGTGTGGGGTGAACACGCGTGTGGGATCACACATGCGTGTGGGAGCTTCGGCGAGGGGTCCGTGGACGCGTGTATCGAAGCTGCACACGCGTGTGTGAGCACACAGCACCTGTGTACACGCGTGTGTGTCCCCGAGGGGCACAAGCGCACACGCGTGTGTGTCCCTGAGCCGTGTGCACTTGTCCCCTTCGGGGCCACGCACGCGTGTGCGAGCCCACGGCCCCGTGCCCACGCCGAGGGGCGATGCTCTCTGCGCACACGCATCGGTGCGCAGGTGAGGCTGCGTTTGCACACGCGTGTGCCCCCCCGGGACCCCCTTGTTTCCCCGATCCCGGTCCCGGCCGGGGCGTGGGGGCCGCGGGATCCGGTTCAGCCGGTTCCCCGCTCCGTTCCCACGCACTCGGCCCCGCTGGGTGGGGACGCCCCGCGGCGGGGGCCGCCCGCCAGCCCCGACGGCACCCGGCACCCCGCCACCCGCGCCCCCTCCCCCCCGCCACCCGCACCGCGACCCCGCCGGGACCCCGCGGGACCCCGGCACCGCGCACCGGGAAACTGAGGCGCGGCCGTGAGTCACAGCCTGGGCAGCGCCGCAATTATTTAATTAATCCGGCGACTAATCGGGGGTAATTAGGCCGGGCCGCGGCGGGGGGCTCGGCGGGGAGGCCCCGGGGGCCGGCGGGGGCGGGAGCCCTCCGCAAGCCGCGGCAGAGCCCGGTATGCGCGCCGGCCGGTTGGGCTGGCCGTGCCGGCCCGGCCGCTTCCCCCGGCGTCGCCGAGCGGCGGGGCGCGCCCCGGTGCCCCGCCCCGACACCCGCCGGCCTCGCACGCACGCGTGTGCCCGACGGGCGGCCGGCCCGCGGGAGCGCGCGCGGGACTGCGGGAGCGCCCGGGAGCGAGCGCAAGCGTGCCCAGCGTGCCCCGGCGGGCGGACGCGCCTGCCTACGTGTGAGGGTGCCCGTGTGAGTGTGCGCGGTGTGTGTGAGCGCGCACGGGTGCGAGCAAATGTCTGCGAGCGTGTCTGAGTGTGCCCACCCGTGTGTGAGCGTGCATGAGTGTGTCTGTGCTGGCACAAGGATGCCCAAACGCACACAAGCACGTACCAGCGTGCAGCAGCACTCCTGCGCGTGCGGGAGTGTGCACCAGGTGTGTGCAAGCACAAGGGTGAGCAAGCCTGCCCAAGTGCGCTTGAGTGTGTGTGAGCATGCCTGAAGAAACGCATGGACACGTGCAAGCTCAGGTGTGCTCAGGTGTGCGTAAGCGTGCCCAAGTGTTCTTGCACGTATGTGAGTGCAAGCCCAAGTGTGCACAAGCGTAAGTGTGCTGGAGTGTGCCCAAGTGTTCTTGTGGGCGTGTGGGTGTAAACCCAAGTGTGCCAGAGCATGCACATGCATCCGCAAGTGTTCTCGTGTGCATGTGAGTGTGAGCCCACATGTGTGTGAGTGTGCCGGAGCGTGCCCAAGTGTTCTCGTGTGCATGTGAGTGTGAGCCCAGGTGTGTGTGAGTGTGCCGGAGCGTGCCCAAGTGTTCTCGTGTGCATGTGAGTGTGAGCCCAGGTGTGTGTGAGTGTGCCGGAGCGTGCCCAAGTGTTCTCGTGTGCATGTGAGTGTGAGCCCAGGTGTGTGTGAGTGTGCCGGAGCGTGCCCAAGTGTTCTCGTGTGCATGTGAGTGTGAGCCCAGGTGTGCCTGAGCGTGCCAGGGGCCGGTGCTCGTGCGAGCGAGCGCGGTGCCAGCCCGGGTGCCCTCAGGCTGCCGCTGCGGGGTGGTGGAGGTGGCGCGCAGCGTGACGGCGGTGCTGGGCCAGGACGTGGTGCTGCCGTGCCGGTACCGGGCGCAGGAGCGGGAGCAGGTGGAGCAGGTGATGTGGCTGAAGCGGGGCCCGGGCAGGCAGGAGACGGTGGTGGCGGTGCTGCACCGGCAGCACGGGGAGCACGTGCAGGAGTCCTACGCCGGGCGCGTGCTGTGGCGCGCGGGCGGGGCGCTGGAGGACGGGGCCATCGTCCTGCGCAACGCCGTGCAGGGGGACGAGGGCGACTACGAGTGTCACCTCATCACCTTCCCCCTGGGCAACTTCGAGGGGCGCGTCACCCTCCGGGTGCTGGGTGAGTGCCCGGTGTGGGGCACGGGGCCGTGGGGATGGGGTGGTGGGCACTGGGTGGTGGGCACGGGGTTGTGGGGTGGTGGGCATGGGCTAGCGGCCATGGGGCAATGGTGATGGGCACATGGTGGTGGCCATGGGGATGGGGTGGTGGGCACAGGGTGATGGGTGATGGGGCAATGGTGATGGGCACAGTGTGGTGGGCATGGGGCAATAGAGTGGTGGCCATGGGGTGGTGGGCACAGGGTGATGGGTATGGGGCCATGGGTGGTGGGCACAAGGCAGGGGCCGTGGGGCAATGGTGATGGGCACAGTATGGTGGGTGGTGGGCATGGGGCAATAGAGTGGTGGCCATGGGGTGGTGGGCACAGGGTGATGTGGATGGGGTGGTGGGCATAGGGCAGCAGCCACGAGGCAACGGTGATGGGCAATAGGGTGGTGGGCAACAGGCACAGGATGACGGTCATGGCGTGATGGGACAGGCACAGGGTGATGGGCACGGGGCACAGGGGGGTGGGTGCCCTGCATGGTGCACTGGGGTCGGGGCAGGAGGGTCTGGGGGCAGCACCCGTGGGTGGCAGTGCCATCACGGCTCTGATGCGGTGCCCCTGGCAGTGCCACCGCTGCCCATCCTGAACCCGGGGCCGCCGCTGGAGGAGGGCCAGGGCCGGACGCTGGCGGCCTCGTGCACGGCGGAGGGCAGCCCGGTGCCCTCGGTGCACTGGGAGACGGAGGTGCGGGGCACCAACGCCACGCGGCGCTCGGCGCACGCCCGCTCTGCCTCCGTCACCAGCGAGTTCTTCCTGGTGCCCGGGCGCAGCATGAACGGGAAGAGCCTGACCTGCGTGGTGGCACACCCCGGCCTGCGCCACGAGAAGAGGATCACCCACCTCCTCAGCGTCGCCTGTGCGCCACCGCGGCTCGGGGACATGGGGGGACATGGGGGGCACTGGGGATGTGGAGGGTGTTGGGGACGTGGAGAGCATGGAGGGGCATGGGGATGTGGGGGGACAGGGAGAGGATTGGAGGAGCATTGGAGGACATGGGGGGCATTGGGGACATGGAGGATGTTGGGGACATGGAGAGCACAGAGGGGCATGGTGACACTGGGGATGTGGGGGGACATGGGGAGGATTGGAGGACATGGGGGACATTGGGGACATGGAGGATGTTGGGGACATGGAGAGCATGGAGGGGCATGGGGACACTGGGGACATGGGGGACATGGGGATGTGGGAGGACATGTGGAATGTTGAGGGACACAGAGGATGTTGGGGACATTGGGGGCACTGAGGGTCATGCAAGGCATTGGGGACACTGGGGACATGGAGATCATGGGGGGCATTGGGGACACTGGGGAGGTGGAGGGTGTTGGGGACATGCGGGACAAGGGGGACACAGGGGACACAGAAGACCATGGGGACATGGGGACCGTCCCTGACTGTCCCTTGTCCCCAGACCTGTCAGACGCCTCGGTGCTGGGGCACACGGAGGAGTGGCAGGAGGGCATGGAGGGCGCCACCCTCACCTGCCTGGGGGACGGCAACCCGCCCCCCACCTACAACTGGACACGGTGAGGAACCCCCCGTACCCCCCTGCACCCCCGTCCTGGCACTGCCTCGCGTCCCCTGCCTGTGCCAGTGGCCCTGCCCTGCCACCCGTGTACCTGCCGTGTCCCCTGTGCCTGTGTACCTGCTGTGTCCCCCGTGTCCTCCGTGTCCCTGCTGTGCCCCCCGTGCCCCCCGTGTCCCTGCAGTGCCCCCCGTGTCCGTGTCCCTGCCGTGTCCCCCGTGCCTGTGTACCTGCTGTGTCCCCCGTGCCCCCCGTGTCCCTGCCGTGTCCCCTGTGCCTGTGTACCTGCTGTGTCCCCCGTGCCCCCCGTGTCCCTGCCGTGTCCCCCGTGTCCCTGTCCCTGCCGTGCCACCCGTGTCCCTGCCCTGCCACCCGTGTCCCTGCCGTGTCCCCCGTGTCCCTGTCCCTGCCGTGCCCCCCGTGTCCCTGCCGCGTCCCCCGTGTCCGTGTCCCTGCCGTGCCCCCCGCCGCGTCCCTGCCCGGGCGTGCCGGTGCCGGTGCCGAGGGCCGTGGCGGGCGGTGCCGTGCCCGGGCAGGCCCAGCCGGGCGTCAGCCGTGGGAACCGGCAGCTCCGGCTTTGATGGCGCCGCCGCCGCCGCCGCCCGCCCGGGCACGCCGGGGGCTGACGGTGCCGGTGCCGCCGCCGCAGGCTGAACGCGCCGCTGCCCGCCGGGGTGCGGGTGAAGGGGGACACGCTCCTCTTCCAGCGCCCGCTCGCCGCCGCCGACGCCGGGGACTACGTGTGCCGCGTCTCCAACCGGGTGGCCACCAAGGAGGCGCGGGCCAACGTCAGCGTCCGGAGCCGGGCGGCAGGTGGGGACCGTGGGCACCGCGGGGGCAGTGACACCCCCAGGGCACCGCGGGGTGGGGGTCCCGGGGGGCGGCGGGAGCCTGGTTAGGGGGGGCAGTGCCATTCTGTCCCACTTGTGCCCATCCGTCTGTCCCCGCGCTCTTCTCTGTCTGTCGCCCCTCCCTGCCACCCACCTGTCCTGTCCCCTGTCTGTCTGTCCCCCCATCCATCTGTCTGTCCCCCCATCCATCTGTCTGTCCCCCCATCCATCTGTCTGTCCCTGCGCTCTGCCCTCCCACCTCTTCATCCATCCATCCGTCCATCCATCTGTCCGTCCACCCGTGGCTGTGTCCACCCCTCCACCCATGGACTCATCCGCCCACCTCTGTGCCCCCCGTCTCTCCGTCCCCCAATCTCGGGTGCCCCCCCCCCCAGACGATGAGGTGCGCAAGGTGGACCTGGTCTCGGCCTCGGTGGTGGTGGTGGGCGTCATCGCCGCCGTCCTCGTCGTCGTCCTCGTCGTCGTCGTCGTGGTCATGACTCTCTACCACAAGCGCAAGACCAAGCGCATCTCGGAGAAGTAGTAAGAGATTGGGGGGGGGAGAGGAGGGGGGGGTGATGGGGGGACATGGGGGGCCCATGGTGAGTGTCCCCCCCCCCGTGTCCCCAGCGAGGAGGAGCTGACACTCACCCGGGAGAACTCCATCCGCCGCCTGCACTCCAGCCACAGCACGGACACACGCACCCAGGTGGGGGCCGGAGGTCCCGGAGGTGGGGAGACCGAGGGAGGGGGGCTTGGGGTACCCGGGGTGGTGGGGACCCCAGGAGAGGGGGGCTTGGGGTGCTCAAGGTGATGGGTGTGGGGTGCTGGGTATGGGGGTGTTCAAGGAGGACTGGATATAAGGCTGGATATTGGGGTGCTGTGCCGGGGGGGCCATGCTGGGGGGGCCGTGTCGTGGGGTGCTGTGGGGTGCTGGGTCTCATGGGTCCATTCCAGCTGGAGGAGACGCTGCAGCTGCGGACAGAGAGCCGTCAGGGCAGCCTGCGTGGGGACAGCCTGCGTGGGGACAGCCTGCGTGGCACCAGCATCTGCTCCGCCATGGTGAGAGCCGTGGGGGGGGACACGGGGGGGGACACGGGGGGTGCACCTCAGCCCCCCCACCTGCACCCAGCCCAGCGCTGCGGCTGCTGGAGTGTATCCAGCCCTTCCACCATGCTCCCATGTGGATGCCACCCCCTCATTCCATGTGTGCACCCCCTCCATAGGGGTCCCCTCGCCCCGGCTGTGCCCCCCCCAGCCCCATGGTGACCCCGCCCTGTCCCTCGTCCCCGCAGAGCGAAGAGCCCGAAGGTCGCAGCTACTCGACGCTCTCGACGGTGCGGGAGATCGAGACGCAGACGGAGGTGCCGGTGGTGCCGCTGCTGCCGGTGCCGGCGGGGAAGGAGCCGAAGGAGGAGGAGGAGGACGGTGGAGGCGGTGGCGGCGGTGGCAGTGGGGACAGGGACATCAAACAGGCCATGACCCACTTCGTGCAGGAGAACGGGATGCTGCAGGCCAAACCCAGCACCAACGGCATCTACATCAACGGCCGCGGGCACCTGGTGTGAGCGGGGGCGCCGGGGGGGCACCCAAGGGACCCCCGTCCCCCCGGGGCTGGCTCCGGTCCCCCAGCGTCACCTCGCTGCTGGCACGGGGTTGGGGACACACAGCGTGCGCCAGGACAGACCCCCAGTCCCCGAGTGTCACCTCGCTGCTGGCACAGGGCTGGGGACGCACAAAGGAGGTGACAGCGGCGTCCAGGACCTGTGGGCACCCCGGGGCGTGGGGACCCCCCCAAGGACAGGACAGGGGCAGGAGCCCCCAGCGGGGATCCCCCCCCCTCCAATATCCCTTCGGACTCTGGGTCGGCTCCTTCCCACACAGCGCTGGGGACACGTGGCCGTCCCCGCTCGGGACGCGGTTTGCCGGTGGCACTTGGGACGCTTGTGTCCCCTTCCCCATCCTGGCTGCTCCCCCTCCCATTCCCCCCGGCCCCTGAAAACCTCCAAACCCCCCCGCCCCCCCCCCCCCCCCAAAAAAAAACTGCCGAGGGGACCCCCCCGGGGCCGGGCCCCCCCGAGCACGGGGCTGGCGGCGGGGGTCCCCGGGGACAGCGCGCCCCACGTGTACATACCTGTATAGGACGGGGGCCCCCCCACCCCCCCGCCGCTGCACGGCCGCGCTTGTAAATAAACCCCGCGCGGGACCCTGGGACCCTGTGTCGAGTGCGTCTGGGCTCAGCCGCGGAGGGGGCGCTGGGGGGGCACTGCTCGCACCGGGGGGCTCCACCCGTGCACCTGCGCGGGGCCGAGCGTGCCGGTGAGCTCTGCGGGCGCCTGCGTGCGCACGGGAGCGTGCACGAGCGTGCCGAAGCACGCACACGGCCTCACACGAGCGTGCGTGGACACGCACAAACGTGCCCGAGCTCGCACGACCACGCACGCACGAGCACGCGGGAGCGCGCGGAAGCGCACACGAGCGTGCGCAAGCGTGCCGCCCGCGCCCTGCCCTGCGGTTTCGACGCGCTGGGGAGCAGGAAGAGGCCTCGAAAGCGGCCACCGCCTTCCTGCCCCCGCCAGCGGGACGCCCCGGGCCCTCGAGGCTGCAGCAGGGCCCCGGGGCCGCCACACTTCCTCCTCCGGGGGCCGCTTCCGCCCGCCTCCCCCCGGCCGTCGCCGCGGCTTTGGGGCGCCCGCGCCCCGGCTCGGGCCATGGGCAGGGTCTGACCCCGCCGCCGGGGGGTCCGCGCCGCCTCCATGTCGCTGGCGCTGAAGGCCCGGCAGAAGGCGAGGCGCAAGGGCGGCACCAAGGAGCGGGTGTTCGGCTGCGACCTCCTGGAGCATCTCCAGCAGTCGGGGCAGGAGGGTGAGTGCCCGCCGGCCAGCGCGCCCCCACCCGCGGGGTCCCACCGAGCCCCCCCTCGGGGGTCGCCCCCGTGGATGCCGGAAGCCGGGAGGGCGCCCGGTGGTGCCGCGGGGAGGGGACGGGGGTGACTCACGCCACGCCATTGCATCACCGGCGGTTGAGCGAGCGTCGCAGCCGGGGCACCTCCCGGTGAGGCCCCTCCGAGATTTGGGGGGGTCCCGGTGCCTCCACACGGCTCCAATCTCAGTGCCCCACTGTGACCCCGAGGGAACGGGGATGGTTGTCCCCATCCCAGGACCTGGATGTGGCTGGCGCAGGGACCAGCTGCCCCGTGGGGACACCGGGTACTGGGTGGGTGGGTGGCCCCGGTCCCCCCCAGCTGGGGCCGGGGGTGGTGGGTGACGGAGGGCCCGGGGTGCCCGTCCCGCAGTGCCCCAGGTGCTGAGGAGCTGCACCGAGTTCGTGGAGCAGCACGGGGTGGTGGATGGCATCTACCGCCTCTCCGGCGTCTCCTCCAACATCCAGCGGCTGCGGTGAGCGGGGCCGGGGTGGGACGGGGATGGGGGTGAGGGAGAAGGGATGGGGATGGTGGAGGTGGGATGGGGGTGATGGGATGGAGATGGGGGTGATGGGATGGAGATGGGGGTGATGGGATGGAGATGGGGGTGATGGGATGGAGATGGAGGTGATGGGATGGAGATGGGAGTGATGGGATAGAGATGGGGGTGATGGGATGGAGATGGAGGTGATGGGATGGAGATGGGAGTGATGGGATAGAGATGGGGGTGATGGGATGGAGATGGAGGTGATGGGATGGAGATGGGGTGATGGGATGGAGATGGAGGTGATGGGATGGAGATGGAGGTGATGGGATGGAGATGGAAGTGATGGGATGGAGATGGGGTGATGGGATGGAGATGGGGGTGATGTGATGGAGATAGAGGTGACGGGATGGAGATGGAGGTGATGGGATGGAGATGGAGGTGATGGGATGGAGATGGGGTGATGGGATGGAGATGGAGGTGATGGGATGGAGATGGAGGTAATGGGATGGAGATGGGAGTGATGGGATGGAGATGGAGGTGATGGGATGGAGATGGAGGTGATGGGATGGAGATGGGGTGATGGGATGGGATGGAGCTGGAGACCAGATGGGATCAAAGAGGAGGGAGAGAGGTGGAAGATGGAGCTGGGATGGAGCTGGGAGCAATGGGATGGAGCTGGAGACGGGCGGAAGATGGGGCTGGGATAGGAGGGGAGGGAGGTGGGGAGGGGCCGGAGATGGGGCCGGGTGGGCTGGGGAAGGGGACAGGAGGGAAACGGGGATGGGATGAGGCGGGACCCGAGGGGGTGGGGACAGGGATGGGCTGGACATGGGAGCAGAGGGATGGGATGAGGCAGGAGCAGGCAGGAGGGGACAGGAGGGGACAGATGTCAGCGCAGGAGCTCACCCCGGCGCTGAGTTGGCCGGATCCGGCCCCGCGGCCCCTTCCTGCCCCGTCCCCCGCGCTCGGCTCCATCCCCCCTCGTCTCCCCCCATCCCCCCTCGTATCCCCCATCCCCCCTCCACCCCTCTCCCACTTGCTCCTTTTCTTCCCGTTTTTCTCTTTATTTTCTGGTTTCATTTCTTTCCTCCGCCGGGCCCAGCCCCGCTCTGGGGTTTCCACTCTTCCTTTCTGTTCTCCAGTGTTTCCTTCACCCCCTTTCCCTGTGTCCCCAAGAACCCCACCACTGCCAGTGTCCCCTGTGTCCACAATGTCCCCAACACCCCCAGTGTCCCCAACAGCCCCACATCCCCCTGTCCCCAGGACCCTCCTGTCCCCTCCATCCCCCTGTCGCCACCATCCTAGCTGAGGAAACCCCCCCAGTTTGCACCCCATGAGGGCTGTGTCCTCCCTTGTCCCCCCTTGAGGACCACGATTGCCCTTGTGTGTCCCCAAGCCCCGCTGGCAAGGACCACCCCAGACGCCCTCCTCACCCCCCTGGGTGCGGGGACACCCCGGAGACACCTCCCAACCCACGGCGCAGCAGCCACGCAGGGCTGGGGAGCAGGACCGCGCTGTCCCCATCCCTGTCCCCATCCCTGTCCCCATGTCCCCGTCCCCGAGCCGGCCGCTCACTCGCAGGCAGGAGTTCGACAGCGACCGCTGCCCCGACCTGCAGAAGGACGTCTACCTGCAGGACATCCACTGTGTCAGCTCGCTCTGCAAGGCGTACTTCCGCGAGCTCCCCAACCCCCTCCTCACCTACCAGCTCTACGACAAATTCGCTGTGAGTCCGTGTGTCCCCCCCCGTGCCACTCATCCCCAACCCCGGGAGGTGGCACTTGTCACCCCGTCCCCACCCCCCGGCAGGACGCGGTGGCCATCCAGATGGAGGAGGCGCGTCTGGTGAAGATCAAGGAGGTGCTGAAGGAGCTGCCGGTCCCTCACTACAGGTAGGGGGGCACAGGGGGGACCCCAAGGGCGGTGTCCCCCGTTGTCACCACTGTCCCTGACCCGCCCGGTGCCCGCAGGACCCTGGAGTTCCTGATGCGGCACCTCCTGCGCATGGCGTCCTACAGCGCCCAGACCAACATGCACGCCCGCAACCTGGCCATCGTCTGGGCGCCCAACCTGCTGCGGTGAGCGCCGGGGACAGGGGGGGTGACGAGGGTCCCCCCTTCCCCGAGGGGAGCCTGAGACCCCCCCGGTGTCCCCATCGCAGGTCCAAGGACATCGAGGCGACGGGGTTCAACGGCACGGCAGCGTTCATGGAGGTGCGCGTCCAGTCCATCGTGGTGGAGTTCATCCTCACGCATGTCGAGCAGCTCTTCGGGGACGCTCCCCTCCACGGTACGGCACGGGGAGGGGGGGGCACAGCACAGGGGTCCCCGGGGGGACCCTCACGCCCCGTCTCGGTGGCCCGCAGGCAGCGAGTCCCCCCGGCGGTCCCTGCTGCTGGGCGGGGGGGCGCACGGGCAGCCCCCGCCGTACCACGTCCCCGCCGCGCTCAGCCAGGGCGATGGGCCCCCCCCGATCCGCCCCTACCACACCATCATCGAGCTCAGCGACCACAGGTAAGGACCTGTGCCACCCCCGCCCCTCCCCAGGGACCCCCTGGGACCCCCCAGCACGGGCAGCGCCCCGAGCACGCGTGTACCACACACACGGGATTGCACACACGCGTGTTCTGGCATGCTCAAGCAGTTCGTGTGCCTGTCCGATGGCACCACGCGCGCTCGTGCACACACGTGAGCGTGCCCCCACGTGTCCCCTGTGTGCCCCCCACCCCTGACGCCCACGTCCCGCAGGAGGAAGGGGTCCCTCAAGGCCAAGAAGTGGAGATCCATCTTCAACCTGGGCCGCTCCAGCCACGAGGCCAAGCGCAAGCTGCTGAAGGCAGAGGAGAAAGGTGGGGAGCCCCGGTGCCCCCCAGCCCCCGAAGGGGTCCAGAGGGAGGGACCAAACCCAGCCCCGCTGCCACCCCGGTGTCCCCAACCCCTTCTCCCCAGGTGACAAGTGTGGGAAAACGAGTCTGCGGCCGGCCAAGAGCATGGACTCGCTCAGCTCCGTCCCCTCCGCCAGCGATGGTGAGAGGGGACAGGGATGGGGATGGAGGGGACAGGGATGAGGATGGAGGGGACAGCGACGGGGATGGAGGGGACAGCGACGGGGATGGAGGGGACAGGGACGGGGATGGAGGGGACAGGGATGAGGATGGAGGAGACAGGGATGGGGATGGAGGGGACAGGGACGGGGATGGAGGGGACAGGGATGGGGACAAAGGGGACGGGGATGGCAATGGAGGGGACAGAATGGGGATGGAGGGGACAGAGGGGACAGGGATGGCGATGGAGGGGACAGAATAGGGATGGAGGGGACAGAATAGGGATGGAGGGGACAGAATAGGGATGGAGGGGACAGGGATGGGGACAAAGGGGACAGGGATGAGGACGGAGGGGACAGGGATGAGGATGGAGGGGACAGGGACGGGGATGGAGGGGACAGGGATGGAAGGGACAGGGATGGGGATGGAGGGGACAGGGATGGCGGGGACAGGGATGGGGATGGAGAAGCCACCGGGCACCTCCCCAGTCCCCCAGCTCGGCCGTGGTGTCACCCGGCTGGGTCCCCGGGAGGTCTGGGGACAGGGGGCCACCTCCAGCACTGACTCTCCCCCCGGCACAGAGGACCCCGGGCTGCACACAAGGCCATCGGTGCCGTCACCGCCACAGCGCCGGGAGAGCTTCACCGCCTGCCCCGAGCGGGGCCTCGGGCAGGGGGAGCCGCTGGCAGGGCCGGGGGAGCCACGGGGCCCCAAGTCCGAGGGCGAGAGCAGCACCCAGTCGGAGCCCAGCACCCCCCGCGCCGGCCGGGCTGCGCCGGAGCCCCCCAGCCGCTCGCCCAAGGCCGCCCGCAGCCGCGCCGAGAGGTGTGCGGGGGTCCACATCTCCGGGCCCTTCTCCGTCACCGTCCCCTTCCACATCACCTCCAACCTCTCCCGCCTGACGCGGGGGCTGCCCTGCCCGGCGCTGGCCCCGGTGGCCACGGGCACAGAGCCCCCCGCCAGCCCCCCGCCGCCCGCTGGGGACCCCCAGGTGCCCCAGCGCCGCAGCGGTGAGGGGCGGCCAGCGGGACCCCCGGGGTGCCGAGGGGGACACGGGGCTCAGTCCCCCCCGGCCGAGGAGACCCGGCTCTCCCTGGAGCTGCGCGACTCCTTCGCCTTCCTGGACAGCCAGGAGCCATGGCTGGGGGACAGCGGGGACGGGGAGCCGGTGGCACGGTCCCCACTGCCAGACAGCGGCCCCGGGGACGGCGAGGGGTTCCTGGCCATGGAGGAGGGGATGGAGAGCGGGTTCATGAATGTGAGCTGCGGTCACTGTCACCGGGCTTTGGGACGGGGTGGGGGGGCTGGAGGCAGGCAGGGGTCACCTCTGCTGTCCCTGGTCAGGGTGGGGATGGAGCAGACAGGGATGGGGATGGAGGGGACAGGGATAGCGGTGGAGGGGACAGGGATGGGGATAAAGGGGACAGGGTGGGGGTGGAGGGGACAGGGATGGAGACAAAGGGTACAGGATGGGGATGGAGGGGACAGGGTAGGGGTGGAGGGGACAAGGTAGGGATGGAGGGGACAGGGATGGGGATAAAGGGGACAGGATGGGGGTGGAAGGGACAGGGTGGGGTGGAGGGGACAAGGTAGGGATGGAGGGGACAGGGATGGGGACAAAGGGGACAGGACAGGGATGGAGGGGACAGGGATGAAGATGGAGGGGACAGGGAAGGCAATGGAGGGGACAGGGTGGTATCGACCCCTCCAGCCCCAGCGCCAGGCCGTGCAGTGCCCCGTGCCCAGCTGGGGCTGGGGGTCTCTGGCATGGCCGTCACGGTCCCTCCTGTCCCCGCCCCAGCCAGGGGAGCCCCCGGCAGAGCAGCCCCCCAGCTACCTGTCCATCGAGGAGTGCATGGACGAGGAGCTGTTCTTCATGGCTCCCAGCGGCTTCGACGGCGAGGACCACGCCGAGGACACCGACTCGGACGAGATGTTCCTCAGCGCCCACGATGACCTCAGCCCACTGGCGGCATCGCTGGAGCCCCTGGACGAGCTGCCGGGCGAGGGCACGGCCCCGGGGACCCCGGTACCGGTCACCGCCACGCCACGGGACCGGTCTCCAACGCCAGGGCTGTGCCCCGCGGAGGAGGATGCTGTGGGTGAAGAGGAGCACCCTGGGGACCCCGCTGGGGCACCGGGCACCTGCCAGGCCCCAGAGGAAGGGGGTGAAGGGGAAGGGGACACAGATGGTGGCCCTGGCCCCAGCAGAACTGACTCAAACACTGAGGCCAGCCCGGGGAGCACGGCCGGAGGAGCCGGGGGCCACACAGGAGCGGGGCTGGCTCCCGGCACAGCGGATGGAGAAGTCGAAGAGGATGGAGCTGGCTCAGGTCCCCCTGTCCTAGAGGAGCCTGGGGAGGGCGAACCCCAGCCCTCAGCGGGGTCCCCTCCCACCTCCACACCAGAAGAGACCCCCCAGGAGCTGGCGGAGGTCCCCGAGGTGGTGCCTGAGCTGCTCCCACCCTCTGCGGCCAGCGCGGAGGTGACCCGTGCCACCCCTGGGAGCAGCCCCGCTTCTCCCTCGCTCTCCACCTCGGCCCCGGAGCTGCACAGAGCTCTCCCCGCAGCCCCGGAGCCGAGCCGGGCTGAGCTCCCGGGGGAGCCAGGGCGCCCCGCGCCCGTGGCCGTGCTGCGCCGCGACGGCAGCGCCCCGGTGCGCCTGGCCGCCCGCACCGTCCGCGTGCAGCAGGCGCGCTCGGTGCCCGTTGTGCCCCCCAAGCCCCAGTTCGCCCAGATCCCCGCGCCCCTGGAGGCCCCCGGGGGCTGCGGGGCGGGGACGCGGCGGGCGGGCTGGCGGGAGGGCGGCAGCGTGTCCTTCGACGAGGCGGTGGCCATGGCCGCCAAGCAGCAGCAGGGCCAGGCGCCCGTGAGGAGGATCCAGACGTACGGCGGGGGGGAGGCGGCGCCGGCGCCCCCCAAGGCTCTGCCCTTCCAGTGGGCGCCCCTGCGGCCGCGGCTGCTGCGGCCGCTCAGCTGCGTGGCGGCCCCGGAGGGCGAGGCGCCGGCGCGGGGCCGGCTGAGCCTGACGCGGCCGCTGGCGGAGGCCGAGGGGGCGGCGCTGCCCCCGCTGCGGTGGCCGGTGGGCGCTGAGGGGACGGCGGGCGAGCGCTGAGCTCCGGGGGCTGGCGGACATTTGTGCTGCGGGACGGGGTCAATAAAGGCCCTGGGCTTTGTCTAACTGTGGCCTCCTTCCACACAACATGGCGGCACCCGGGGTGGCCTCAGGGTGCTGGCGGGCAGGGCCTCCCCACTCAGCACCCCGAGCCGGGCTAAGCCGGGGAAGCAGAGTAGAGGGCGCCTCGCTCCGCAGCAGCAGCACCGGAGGGCCGGGATGGTTTTAACGAGCGGGGTGTGAGGCACGGGGGACGCTGCCCGTTTCCAAGACGGCGCCGCCCTCACCCAAGATGGCGCCTGGCGGAAGCGCCGCGCTTCGCCGTCTAAGATGGCGCCCGGCGGGTCCGGCACGCACTGAGATGGCGCCGGCGGGAGGAGCGGGGGGGGGGCCGTGCCCGGCGTCAAGATGGCGGCGGCGCGCTGCGCTACGCGGCGCCCCAGCCCAAGATGGCGGCGGCGGGGGCGGAGGCGGAGCCTGCTTCCGCCCGGTCCCGTCATGGCGGCGCGGCGGCGCCGTGCGCATGTGCGGAGCTCTATGGCGAGACAAGGGGCCGAGCGCGCGCAGGGCGGCCCGGCACGGCGAGGTAACGGCGGGGGTGGGCGGGGGGGACCGGGGGCGGCGGCGGGGCCGGACCGGGCCGCCCCCAAACCTTCCCCGGGCTGCGGGTCGTGACACCGGGCCCGGCCGCCGCCGCCAATGGGTGCGGGCCCTGCCGCGGCCGCCGGGCCCATCCGCCGCTGTCCCCGGCGGGGTGCGGGCCCCCCCCTCCCATTCCCCGGCCCTCGGGATCCGCCGTTCCCCGCCGCCCTCCCCCGGGGCCCGGCCCCCCCGGGCCTGTCACCCCGCTCCGGGCTGCGGCGGGGTCCCCCGCGGCCTGTCACCGCCGGCCTGTCACCCCGCGCGGGGGTGCCCCGCCGCCCCTCCCGGCCTGACACCCCCTGTCCCCGCCCGCGGGGGGGGACCGGCGGCCGGGACCGGGGGAGGGGACCGCGACCCGCCCCCCCGCCCCGGTGCGGCCCTGCCCGGGGGTGCAGGGGCTGGGGCGCCGCTGAACGGGGCCCGGTGCCAGTGTCCCCCGCTGGGGTGTCCCCGTTCCCGGCCGCGCCGGGTGACAAAGGAACGGGGGTCGCGGGGTCACCGGGGGGGTCTGGCCCCTGCCGGACCGCGACCGGGGCGGGGGGGCGGTGGCTCTGGGGACCCCCGGGTGTGAAGGGGGGGTGCCCAAGGCCGGTGGCCGTGGCGCTGCCGTCCCGTCCCGGCGCCCTGGCACTGTCCCCGGTGTCCCGGGGTGGCCCCGGGGTTGGCCGTGTCCCGGGGGGAGGCCGGGGCCGTGGCGGGGGTCCCTGAACGGCCGCCCCCGCCCCGCAGGGCTGTGAAGGCCGAGGCTCCTCCGCCGCTGATGCCCGAGGGAGCGGAGCGATGAAGGGGTGAGTGTGGGGGTCCCACCGGGACCGGGGGGGACACACGGGGCCTCACCGGTGCTGTCCCGAGTGTGGGGGGGTCCCCGGTGGGGGTCCCGGTCCCCCCTGCCTCACCCCCCCATCCCCTTGCAGGCAGCAGAAAGCAGCCGAGACGGAAGAGGGGACGGTGCAGATCCAGGAAGGTGAGCGGGGACCCCCCTCCACCCCTGGGGGGGACACAGGCCGGGGGGTGGGGGCTGTGCCAGCCCCCCTGCCCCCGCCCCCCCCCCCCCCCCCCCCGAGCCCCCTCCCCGTCATGGGCTGCCCCCCTTCTTGCCTGAAGGTGCAGTGGCCACGGGCGAGGATCCCACCAGCGTGGCCATTGCCAGCATCCAGTCCGCTGCCACCTTCCCCGACCCCAACATCAAGTATGTCTTCCGCACAGAGAACGGCGGCACGCAGGTACGGGGGGTCCCCAGGGGGCAGGGGGGTCCCCAGGGGACAGGGGCCCGATCCAGGTGCTGGGGTGGTGCCACCATAGCCCCCCACCCCCTCTCGCAGGTGATGTACAGGGTGATCCAGGTGGCGGACGGACAGTTGGACGGACAGACCGAGGGCACCAGCGCCATCAGCGGGTACCCCGCCACCCAGTCCATGACACAGGTGGGTGACAGCACCGCCGCCACGCGCCACGGGGCCCTGCTGGGTGCCCCCCCGTCCCACCGTGTCCCCTCCCCACACACACACCCCAGGCCGTCATCCAGGGCGCCTTCACCAGCGAGGATGCGGTGGAGACGGAGGCGGCGGGCACCGAGACGCACTACACCTACTTCCCCACCACCGCCGTGGCCGACAGCGGCGCCTCCGCCGGCGCGGGGACCACCGCCACCGCCGTCGTCACCACCCAGAACTCGGAGGCCCTCCTGGGGCAGCCCACCCCCACGGGTACGGCCCCTGGGGACCCCACGGCGATGGGCGTCCCCTCCGTGGGGTGTGCTGGGGTGCTCCCCCCTTCCCCTTCCCTCACCCCTCTCTGTTTTGGGGCCGTTCAGGACAATTCTTCGTGATGATGTCACCGCAGGAGGTGCTGCAGGGGGGGGCACAGAGGTCCATCGCCCCCCGTGCCCACCCCTACTCCTCGTGAGTACCGCGCCCCCCCGACCCCCGGCACCGGGGTGTCACCGCCGGGACTGGCACGAGCCAAGCAGGGGGGACACCCGGTGGTCCGGTGCTTTCGGGAGCTGCTGTGATTGGGGGGGGGGGGGGGGCTGCTTCATGGCCAAACCCCCACTGACACCCCCACATGGCCACTGTCCCCCCCAGGAAGTCGGAGGCGCCGCGGGCCACCCGGGACGAGAAGCGCCGGGCGCAGCACAATGAAGGTACCGGCGGTGGGGTGGGGGGGTCCTCCCGCCCGTGGTGGGGGACATTGGGGTGGGGTGGGGGGGGTCCTCCCGCCCGTGGTGGGGGACACTGGGGTGGGGTGGGGGGGGGTCCTGCCGCCTGCAGTGGGGGACACTGGCATGGGGTGGGGGGGGTCCTGCTGCCCGCGGTGGGGGGGGTCCTGGGGTCCTGCTGCCCGCGGTGGGGGACACTGGGGTGGGGGTGGGGGTCCTCCCGCCCACGGTGGGGGGACAGTGGGGTGGGGGGGGGTCCTGCCGCCCGTGGTGGGGGACATTGGGGTGGGGTGGGGGGTCCTGCCACCCGCGGTGGGGGACACTGGGGTGGGGTGGGGGGTCCTGCCACCCGCGGTGGGGGACACTGGGGTGGGGGTGGGGGGTCCTGCCACCCGCGGTGGGGGACACTGGGGTGGGGGTGGGGGGTCCTGCCACCCATGGTGGGGGACACTGGGGTGGGGTCCTCCGGCCCGCGGTGGGGGACACTGGGGTGGGGTGGGGGGGTCCTCCGGCCCGCGGTGGGGGACACTGGGGGTGGGGTGGGGGGGGTCCTCCGGCCCGCGGTGGGGGACACTGGGGTGGGGTGGGGGGGGTCCTCTGGCCCGCGGTGGGGGACACTGGCGTGGGGTGGGGGGGGGGTCCTCCCGCCTGTGGCGGGGGGACACTGGCGTGGGGTGGGGGGGGTCCTCCCGCCCGTGGGTGGGGGACACTGGCGTGGGGTCCTCCTGCCCGTGGTGGGGGACAGTGGGGAGCAGCAGGGTGGGATCTGTCCCCCTTCTCCCAGTGGGCGTGGCGCCAGGCTCTGCACAGTTGGATGGAGACCCCCAAGGAGAGTGCTGGTTTGGGAGGGGGGTGATGAGGGTGGGTGCCCAGCGGGGTTCTCAGGGTGGCACCAAGCCCCCCCTGTCCCCCCTCGCAGTGGAGCGGCGGCGCAGGGACAAGATCAACAACTGGATCGTGCAGCTCTCCAAGATCATCCCCGACTGCTCCATGGAGAACACCAAGTCGGGGCAGGTAGGGGGGACCCCCACCTCCTGGGGGGGGGGACTGTGGGGTGCCAGCATCCCCCCCTCACCACCCTGTCCCGTGTCCGTCCCCCCCCAGAGCAAGGGCGGGATCCTCTCCAAAGCCTGCGATTACATCCAGGAGCTGCGGCAGAGCAACCACCGCCTCTCCGAGGAGCTGCAGGGCCTGGACCAGCTCCAGATGGACAACGAGGTCCTGCGGCAGCAGGTGAGGGTGGGGGGGGTCCCACTGGGGTGGGGGGTCCCAGAGGGGGGGTCCCCCACTCTCCCTCACCCCCCTGTGTCCCCCCCCCGTGCCAGGTGGAGGATCTGAAGAACAAGAACCTGATCCTGCGGGCGCAGCTGCGCCAGCACGGCGTGGAGATCGTCATCAAGAACGATGGCCACTGACGGGAACGCGGGGACGGGGACCCCACGGGGGACAACCCCCCCCCTCCCCCAGCCCCCCCCACCCCCGGCGTGACATGAGGACCCTCCCGTTTGGTTTGTGTCCCCCCCTTCACCCACCCCTATGTCCCCAGGGTGCCCCGTGTCACCGTGACCCCCCCCCGCCCTTCACATCCCCCTCCCCACCCCAGCGCTTCGTGCACACATCGTGCTGCCCCCCCCAGCACTGCCTCGGCCCCCCCGGCCCCCCGCCTGTTCCCCCCCTCCCCACGGAGACCCCCCCTCCCTGGGGGTGTCCCCTCCCCGGGGGGGGCTGCGGTGCCTCTCTCCCCCTCCCTGCCGGCCCTGGGTGGTCCCTGGGTGCTGGGGGGGTCCCAGGGGGGCCCCGCCCCCCCCCTTCCCCGTCTGCTGCGGCTGAGCTGGCCCAGCGGGGCCAGACTTTTTTTTTTTTTTTAAAACTCTCGGAATTTAAGAAGCGAAAATAAATAAAAATAGTGATTTGTTTTTCCAGGCCCTCCACTTTATTCCCCTCCTCTTCCCCCCCAGCCTCTGGCGCCCCCAGCACCCCTGGGGACCCCGAATCTTCCCTGACACCCCCACACCCCCTCATCTTCCCGGCCCCGCAGCCCCCACGGGACCCTCAGCTGTGCTGGGACCCCCACACCCCCCAGTGCCCCCCCACCCTGCTGGGACGCTCTGACCCTGTGTTGTCACCGGGCTGTGATGTCATGGCGTGACGTCGCTGTGCCATGATGGCTTACTGGGAGGGTACTGGGAGGACACTGGGAGCCCTCGGGGGCCCGAGGAGGCCGCAGGCCCCGTTGCTATGGCAACGCGCGGGTCCCCGCCTGTGGGCCGCCGCGAGGGGCGCAAAGCGCTCCCATTGGCCAGAAGTAAAAGCGCGCGCTCTGATTGGCCGGGGGGCCTCGCCCTCTCCACACCTGTCGCGCGCACGGCCCCTTCGCCTCAGCCAATCAAACCGGCGCTGGGGAAGGGGGCGTGTCCCTTCCTTGAGGGCAGCCAATGGAGCTGCGCAAGGGGCGGGGCTTCCCGGCACCTGAAGAAGGGGCGTGGTCCGGTTGGCCCAGCCCCAGGGGGCGGGGCCGGGGGCGGGGCCCACCTGGGCGCGGCGGGGCGGGGCCGCACCTGGAGCGGACGGGGGCGCGCAGTGCGGCGGCAGCGGCCATGGCGGGAGCGGCGCGGCGGGGCGGCCCCGGGGCCCGGCCTCAGCCCCGGCCCCTGCTGCTGCTGTTGCTGGGGGCGGCGGCCGGTGAGTCCCGGGGCGGGGGGAGGCGGCCACGAGGTGCCCGAACAATGGGCCGGCCGGTCACCGGGGCACTGCCGGTACCGGCGGTGCGGTGGTTCCCGGAGGGGTCCGGTACCGGATAGCGCCGGGGTGGTGGCGGTAGCGAAGAGGCGGCGGGGGGTGCCCCCGGGGCGGTGGGTGCCCCCGGGGCGGTGGGTACCGGTACCGGGGCGTGGCGGTGTTGCTGCCCGGGGTGGGGCTCGGTACCGGGCGGCGGGTCCTCCGGTGCCGTGTGCCCTCCACCGTCCCCGCTCACAGGAGCCCGGGTTGTACCGGCGGAGGGGGCCCGGTGCCGCCCTGCACCGCGATAACGGGCTATAAATAACCCGGCGGCGTCCGCGGGACCTCCCGCCCCGGGGGGCGCCCATCAGCGCCCCGACCCCCGCGGACACCCCGGTCCCGGCGCCGCCGCCCCGTTATCGACGGTTTCTGCGCCCCCGGGTCACCCCACCGGCCCCGGGACCCCCCCAGAGGTCCCCGTGGCGCTGAGCCCCGCTCTGGGGGGGGCAGAACCGGTCCCCAGTTTTGGGGTGCGGGCTGTGCCGGTGCCACCCCCCGCGCCCCACCATCACCTCATCGCTGGCACCGGTAACGGGGGGGGCGGGGGGGTCCCGGTTGGGTCAGTGGCGGGGGGTGCGGATCCGGCCTCACTTCCCAGGGCCGGAAACCCGCCCTGGCCGCACATCCCGGCCCAGGACCGACGCTGTCCCGGGGCCGGGGGTCCCCGCTGGCACTGACGGGGCGTCCCGGTCCCACAGCCCCGCGGCTGGCGTCGAGGTGTGGCCCCCGCCCCGGTGGCACCGGCGCTCCCCAGGGCCGCAGTGCCAGGGGGGTCGGTTTGTCACCTTCCTGTCCCCTCCATTGTGCTGGGACAATCCCGGAGCGCCGGGATTAACCCGATCCCGGCTGGTTTGAACCCGGAGCTGGCAGCACCGGGACACCCGTCCTGCTCCGGGCACCCTCTGCCCCAAATCCACCCCCACACACCCCAAATCCACCCAAACTCACCCCAAATCCACCCAAACTCACCCCAAATCCACCCCAAATCCACCCCCACACACCCCAAATCCACCCAAACTCCCCCCAAATCCACCCAAACTCACCCCAAATCCACCCACACCCCCCCAAATCCACCCACACCCCCCCAAATCCACCCACACCCCCGCCAAATCCACCCAAACTCACCCCAAATCCACCCACCCCCCCCCAAATCCACCCCCACACACCCCAAATCCACCCAAACTCCCCCCAAATCCACCCACCCCACCCCCAAATCCACCCCCCCCCAAATCCACCCAAACTCACCCAAACTCACCCCAAATCCACCCAAACTCACCCTAAATCCACCCACACACCCGCCAAATCCACCCAAACTCACCCCAAATCCACCCAAACACCCCCCAAATCCACCCAAACTCACCCCAAATCCACCCAAACTCACCCCAAATCCACCCAAACACCCCCCAAATCCACCCAAACTCACCCCAAATCCACCCAAACTCACCCCAAATCCACCCAAACTCCCCCCAAACCCACCTACACCCCCCCCAAAGCCCTTCTCCCCGAGCCACGGTGCGGTTCAGTGCCACCATGGCGGTCCCAGTGCAGCACCGAGCCCCGTGTTGGGAAGCACAGGGACACCGGACACCCCATTTCCCCCCAGTTTCACCCCAAAATGTTTTTATCTGCTGCCACCGCCCCGGTTTCGCTTGGCGGCGCTTCGGGGTTCAAAGGTGCGAGCTGGGGACGAGGCCACACCAGTTCCCGGTCACTTCCCCTGCGGTGACACCACCGCCTTCCCCGGACCCAAACCGGGAGCTGTGGTGGCTGCACCGGGTGACACCGGCTCCAGGTGGCCCAGGGGGCACGGCTGGCACCAGGACCGGCACCACCATGGCCAACCGCAGCCTGACGGCGGGGGGTGACACGCGTGTGCGGCGGGAGGGGGAGGTGACACGCGTGTGCGGCAGGAGGGGGAGGTGACACGCGTGTGCGGCAGGAGTTGTGCAACGCCCTGGTTTCCTGCGAAACCGGGGGTGATGGGGTGGGGGTGACGGGGTGGGTCGGGGTGACGGGGTGAGGGTGACGGGGTGGGGGTGACAGGGCGGGCCGGGGGTGACGTGCTGGCCCCGGAGCAGCAGGACGGGATTTTCCGGCTCCCGTGCCACGCCGGGCAGCGAAGCACAACACGCCGTCACCGCTGCCTCGGGGCTCCCGGTGACCTCCCTGACCCGGCCGCAGCCTCCCCTGCTCCCCGTATCCCATCCTGGGGCCCCCCCATGTCTCAGCCGTGCCCGTTCCCCCCGCAGCGTCGCTGGCGGGAGCCCAGGTCACCTCTGAGACCAGAGAAGTCCCCGAGCACAAGCGTGAGTGCGCGGCCCCGGCACCCCCCAGGCCCCCACCCCCTTATCCCGGGGGTTCACCCCAGGGGATGAGTGCTGGAGGGGGGTGGGTTTGGGGGTCCCCATTTCACTCTCGCCCCCCCGGCAGCCGTGGAGATCCCGTGCTCGGCGTTTCGCTCCGGCTCGAGCAACCCCCGCATCGAGTGGAAGTTCCAGAAGGGCTCCTCGCTCATCCTCTTCTACTACGGGGGGGAGCTGACGGGTACGTCCCGGGACCCCCCCCAGACCCCGCTCCGTCCGGTGACGTCGGTTCCCCGCACCGACCGCTCTGTCCCGGCAGAGCCCTACCGGAACCGGGTCCAGTTCTCGCCCACCACCATCCGCTTCAGCACGGTGACGCGCGAGGACACGGGGAAGTACATCTGCGAGGTGGTGGGGGACGGCAGCCAGATCGCCAGGTCCGAGGTCACCCTCATCGTCCAAGGTGAGTCCCCCACCTCCCTGAAACCCCCACCTCCCTGAGACCCCCACCCTGAGACCCCCATTCCCCTGAAACCCCCACCCTGAGACCCCCACCCCCTGAAACCCCCACCCCAAGACCCCCACTCCCCTGAGACCCCCACCCCAAAACCTCTACCTCCCTGAGACCACCTCCCTGAAAGCCCCACCCTGAGACCCCCACCCCAAGACCCCGCCACCCCTGAGACCCGCACCCCCCTGAGACCCCCATTCCCCTGAAACTCCCACCCTGAGACCCACACCCTGAGACCCACACCCCAAGACCCCAACCTCCCTGAGACCCCCACCCCGAGACTCCCACCCTCCTGAGACCCCCACCCCAAGACCCCAACCTCCCTGAGACCCCCACCCTGAGACCCCCACCCTCCTGAGACCCCCACCCTGAGACCCCCACCTCCCTGAGACTCCCCACCCCTGAGACCCCCACCCTGAGACCCCCCACCCTGAGACCCACACCCCACCAAGCCCCCTCCCACCCCAAGACCCCCACCCTGAGCCCCCCTCCCTGCGTGGCTCCACTCTCCGGGGACCCCCAGCTCGTCCCCAGGGTTGAGCTCATCCCTGCCACCGCGATGGGGGGGGACAGGGACACAAAGGAGGTTGGCGCCGCCGCCCCGCGCCCCTCCGTGCTCCCCCCACCCCGTGCTGAGCCCCCCCCCCCCCCCGCAGTGCCCCCCTCCAAGCCGGTGGCCCACGTCCCCTCGTCGGCCACCATCGGCAGCCGGGCCGTGCTGCGCTGCTCCGAGAGCGACGGCTCCCCGCCCCCCACCTTCCGCTGGTACAAGGACAGCGCCCTCATGCCCGCGGACCCCAAAACCAGCGCCGCCTTCCGCAACTCCTCCTACACCCTGGACGCCGTCACCGGGGAGCTGGTGAGTGCGGGGGGGGCTCTGCCTTGTGGGGTTCCCCCCCCAGAGCCCCCCCATTGTCACCTCTCCCCCCCCCCCCCCCCCCCCAGGTCTTCCAGCCCCTGAGCGCCTTCGACACCGGTGACTACGCCTGCGAGGCCACCAACAACGTGGGGTCCCCCCAGAGATCTGACGTCACCCACATGGAAGCCAGTAAGGAGCGATGTGTCCCCCCGCCCCGGGGTGGTGGCCGAGCTGGGGGTCCCCATGCCGGGGTCTGGGTGCCCCCCCACACCCCGCTCCCCCTCCCCAGGTGAAGTCAACGTGGGCGGCATCGTGGCCGCGGTCGTGGTGCTGCTGATGGTGCTGGCGCTCGCGGCCTTCGGCGTCTGGTTCGCCTACAGCCGGGGCTTCTTCAGCAGTGAGTGCCCCCCCGGGACCCCCCAGGACCCCCTGGGACCCCCCCGGTGCCCCCCACCCCTCACACCCCCCTCTTTTTGTTTTATTTCAGAGAGAAAAGAGTAAGTGGAGCCCTAACGCTGCTGCCTCCTCTTCCTCAGCCCGTGGGGATGCCCCAGTCCCCAGGCTGGGGGGGTGGGGGTTCATTGTGTGTCACTGGGTGCTGGGGGGGGGGACATGGGGGGGCTCTGGGTGGCGTGACCCCTCCCAACGCCGTCGCTTTCCGCAGTGCCACCGGTAAGAAGGTGATTTACAGCCAGCCCTCGCAGCGCAGCGACGTGAGTACGGGGGGGGTGGGGAGGGGGGATGGTGACACACAGCCATGTCACCCCCCGGGGGGGGTCCGGTGCCCCCCCCACTCCCAGGGGCCATCCCCAGTGTCCCTTGTCCCCCATCCCCAGCGTCCCCCTTGCTCAGACCGCGCCAGGCTCCTTGGGGACGGTGACCAGGTGACCCCCCCGCCAGCCATGGGGGGGGTCCTGGTGCCCCTTGTCCCCCCCCACCTCACGTCCCCCTTGTCCCCACAGGGTGAGTTCAAGCAGACGTCCTCCTTCCTGGTGTGACGCCCCTCCCGTGCCACCACCTCTTGTAAATGTCCCCAATCGCTGTAGCTACGCCGTGATTTTAACTATTATTTTTTTAAGTGCCACCCGGTGCCTTTGCTGCCACCTCAGGTGTTTTTTGGGGGGGGTGGGGGGTGTTGATCTCTTGTCCCCCCCTTACCCCCTCCCCAGCAGGACATGGGTCCTGCCTGTGCCTCCACACAGGAGCTGCCACCCTTTGGGGACCCAAAAGGGGTCCTGGGGGGTGGGAACACATCTCCCCCAGTGCCTGCTGCTCCCAGTTGTGCCCCCTTTACTGGGGGGGGGGCGGGGGGCACACTGAGCCTACGGGCGACTGCTGTGGAAATAAACTGGTGTCCTACTGAGCCCCTGGTGCTTTTTTGGGGGGGGGGGGACACACATGGGTTGGGGATGGCTCCGTGCCCCCCCCCATGTGCTGAGGGGGGAACCCAAGGGTGACACACAGCGCCCCCCCACCATCAACATCACCTTTATTTAGTAACTGCTTCGCCTTTTCTCCCCCCAAATAGAGGATGAGGCCCCGGGGGGGGGGGTGAGCCAGTCTTTGGGGGGGGTCCTTGCCCCCCCATATATAATTAGTGGCACTCTATATATCTCTGTATCCATAGGGATGTGTCTCGGCGCGGGGGGAGCGGGGCCGCGCGTTAATAGCAGAGCTCTACGTTAGCAGCAGCGATGGGGCCGGGGGGGGGCCCCGTGTCCGATTATCAGTGACACCCCGGGTTGTGCCTGTGTGTGTCCCCCCCCACACCCCCCCCAGCCCAGAGTGTGTGTGTGGGGAGGGGGAGGGGGCTTGGAGGCTTCTCCTGCCTCAGTTTCCCTGTTGGGTGCGTGGGGGGGTGGGGGAGGGTGAAGGGGGGGTTGGGGACAGGGAGGATGGACCCCCCCCCCAAGCTGAGCCTTCTCGGGGGGGGGGGGACCATGAGGGAGCCTCCTGCTCCCCAGCCCACACATGCAGCGAGCGGCTCAGGTCTCAGCACCTCCCGGCTCGCTTGGGGGTGGGGTCAGGCAGCGGGGGTGGCTCCTGGCTGGTGAAAAGTGTCCCCAGGGGCTGGGGGTGGCCGTGTGTGTCCCCCCCTCCCTGCAGGATCGTGTCCTGCGGCAGGGCTGGGGGTCTGGCTGGTGTTAGCAGCGTGTTAGGTGAGGGGGTGGGGACAGCCCTGTCCTCAGGTGGGGGGACACAGCCCCACTGGTGGGTGGGTGAACACCCGTGGGGTCCCCAAGGGAGCTGCCCTGTGCTGTGAGGAGGGGGGAAATGGCCTGGGAGGAGGGGACGGGGGGAAGAGCTGGTGACTTCTCCAGGGCTGGTGGCACTTCCCGGGCTGGTGGCACCTTCAGGGCTGGTGGCACCTCCAGGGCTGGTGACACCTCCGAGGCTGGTGACACCTCTGGGGCTGGTGACACCTTCAGGGCTGGTGACACTTCCAGGGGCTGGTGGCACTTCCAGGGGCTGGTGGCATCTCCAGGGCTGGTGACACCTCCGGGGCTGGTGGCATCTCCAGGGCTGGTGACACCTTCAGGGCTGGTGACACTTCCAGGGGCTGGTGGCATCTCCAGGGCTGGTGACACTTCCAGGGCTGGTGACACCTTCAGGGCTGGTGACACTTCCAGGGGGTGGTGGCATCTCCAGGGCTGGTGACACTTCCAGGGGCTGGTGGCATCTCCAGGACTGGTGGCACCTCTGGCGGCGCCGCGGCGGGCGCTCAGACGTTGCTGATGCGGACGCTGAGGGGCGCTCCCTCCCGCTCCCGCTCTGCCGCCTCCCGCAGGGATTCCTCCAGCTTCACCTTCTCGGGGTCCCCGAACCGCACGGTCTCGTGGTGGCAGCAGGGCACCGTCACCTTCACCACGCGGTCGAAGAGGCTGAAGTCGGCCACGTACTTGCCGCTGGCCGAGAGGGAGATGGCGGGGGTGAACTCGTAGCCCCAGAGGATCTCCTCGGGCAGGTAGGACGTGCGCACCTGGCACGTGGCGCTGGTGGACTCCACGGTGCCGCTGAGGATGACCACCAGCTCGAAGTCGCCTTCGCCCGTGCGCAGGGCCACGTCGCGGAAGGGGCTGTCGTCGTCCACCACGTGGTAGAAGGTGAGGGGGAGGATGAGGAAGGGGCTGTCGGAGGAGGTGTCCACCTGGAAGTCCACGTTGAGCTGGTTGAGGCGGACGCTCTCGCCCTCCTTGGTGAGGTGGGTCTGGAGCAGCTTCCCCGTCACCTGGCAGCCGATGAGGAGGCTCTTGCGCATGTTGGCCACGCGGATCATCAGGCAGGTCTTGCCGTTGTGCTGGGCCACCACCGCGTTCTGGCTGAACTTGATGGTCTCGGCGCGTTTCTTGGGCCGGGCGATCTTGGCCAGGAAGGTGCCGGTGATGAAGATCTCCATGATGGTGGTGAGGACCAGCTGGGTGATGAGCAGGACGATGGCCAGCGGACACTCCTCGCTGATGTAGCGGAAGCCGTAGCCGATGGTGGTCTGGGACTCCAGGGAGAAGAGGAAGGCGCCGGTGAGGGTGTGCACCTGCATGACGCACGGCGTGTGGTTGGCCGGCGGGTCGAACTCCAGCAGGTCCCCGTGGGCCACGGCCACCAGGTACCAGACGACGCCGAAGGCGAACCAGGTGCCGGCGAAGGTGGCGGAGAAGAGGACGAGCTTGTAGCGCCATTGCATGTCGATGAAGGTGGTCCAGAGGTCCTTGAGGTACAGGAAGCGCTTGTCAGCGATGTGCTCCATCCGCACGTTGCTGCGGCCGTCCTTGGTCATCACCCGGCGCCGGCGCAGCCCCGAGCCGATGAGCGGGCGGCTGTCGGTCTGCGTCGTCTGGCTGTAGTACACCTTGGTGGCCGACGTCATCTGGAAGAGGAGGTGAGGTGGGAAGGGAGGTGAGGAGGTGACACCCCCCGGGTGGGATGGAGAAGGTGGATGGAGAAGATGGAGAAGACTGAGGGAGGGATGGAGAGGACGGATAGGTTGGATAGGTGGGCAGATGGATGGAGGGATGGGTGGGTGGATGGATGGATGGGTGGATGGACGGATGGGTGGACTGATGGGTGGACTGATGGGTGGATGGATGGAGGGATGGATGGAGGGATGGATGGATGGAGAAGGATGGATGGATGGAGGGATGGGTGGATGGATGGAGGGATGGATGGATGGAGAAGGATGGATGGATGGATGGATGGATGGATGGACGGACGGATGGATGGATGGACGGACGGATGGATGGATGGATGGATGGATGGATGGACAAATGGATGGATGGATGGATGGATGGATGGACAAATGGATGGATGGATGGATGGATGGACAGATGGATGGAGAAGACTAACAGACGGAGAAGATGGAGTGGATCTCACCCCAGGGACTGAGGCCGGGAGGAGTTGTGTCACCTCAGAGGGCTCTGGGGGGGCTCAGGCAGAGCCCCCCCGTGCTGTCCCCAGGCAGCGTGGGGACACGGCGCACGTAGGGGACCCTGGCCTGGCATTGGAGACCTGACGGACTCATGACACCACAATGATGGGGGCTGCTGCAGCCTCCACCCATCCCTCCATCCGTCCCTCTGTCTGTCCAGCCAGCTGTCCAGCTGTCTGTCCCTGTCTGCGTCCATCTGTCCATCCCTTTCTCCACCCTTCAACCCATGGGAGCTCCCACCCATCCGTCCGTCCCTGTACAGGTGCATCCCCACGTGTCCGTCTGTCCATCCATCCACCCGCACTCACCACCCACCTGTCCGTCCGTCTGTCCTGCTGCGACCTCGTCCCTGTCCCCTCTGTCCCCTGCAGCTTCCCTTGTGTCCTGTCCCCCCGGTGTCCTGGCTGGGCCGGAGGAAGAGCCCGGGGATGAATGGAGGTGACGGGGACAAACGGCTGGTGGCAGCGCCAGGCTTGTTTCCGTCCCCGGCCCTGTCCCCGGCCCCGGCCGCCGCCGCGGGCACAGAAGGGACCTTTCAGCCCACGCCAACGTTTGGCCCCGCCATGGCTTCCGCCACGGATACGGCAGGGCAGCGTGCCGGGGACACCGGGGACACGGTGGCACTGTGGGGGGTCTCCTTGGACCCCGGTGTCCCTGCGCTCGCCAAAGCCAGGAGATGCAGGTGGCACTGCCACCATCCCGGCTGTGCCATGTCCCCTCCTGGTGAAAGGCCCTGATGGTGGCACTGGGGACACCAGGGACACCAGGGACACTGACCTGCTGAGCTGCTGGGGGTCCCCAGAGCCACCGGGGGTCCCCAAAGCCACCCTGTGTCCCCAAAGCCACCCTGTGTCCCCAGTGCCACCACATCCCCAGAGCTCTGCCCACACCAGGCACCAGCACATCCCCAGTCACGTCCCGGGGGGACAAAGCTGTCCCCACAGCCCTTTGGGGTCCCTGCACCCCTTTTTGGGGATCTCTTCACCCTCCAGGGTCCCCCAAGTGCCACTTTGGGGTCCCCACACCCTGCTTTGGGGGTCTCTGCACACCCCAAGGTCCCCTGCACCCCTCTGGGGGGGTCCCCACAGCCCTCTTTGGGGTCTCTGCCCCTCTCCCATTTTTGGGGTCACTGCCTCCCATACAGCCCCCATCAGGGGCCGCGTGCCCCCGTGCCCCTGGCCAGGCCCTCGTGCCCGGACACGGGTTGTGACAAGCCGGCGCTTGTTCCCGGCGTGAGGACGGTGCCCGCGGGCACAGCCACTGCCACCGCGCCCGCGCCGGTTACCCATTAACCCCCCTCGCCCCCCGTGCCTCGGTTTCCCCCCCCCGGGGATGCTCGATGCTGGGGGTGAACGCAGAGGTCCAGTCCCACCTGGGGGGTCCAGTGTGGGAGGGGGGGGGACACTGGGGACACGTCCCCCTTTGCCGAGTCCCGCTGGCACCACCACCCCGGGCACCGTTCCCATGCCCGTGCGGTGCCAGCCGTGGCCGGGCTCCCCGCCAGTGCCATCCCCCCCATCCCAAACTGGGGCGCCGGGCTCCACACTACTGGTGGCAACTGGGAATTGGGGGGTGATGGCACCCCGACCCCTGCAGCGGGCCGGGGTGGCGGGGGGCCGCGGCGTGGGGCAGGTCCCGTGGGGCTGGGGGTGTGGGGCGGGCGCGCGGGGCGGGCGCGGGGGGGACGCGGGGACAGTGGGGCCATTGTGGAGAGGCCTCAATGGAGCTGGCGGGGCACAAAGGCGCTTTGACGAAGCCCTTCGTTAGCATGCAGGGCCCCGCGCGCCCCGTCGCCACCACGGCCCCCAGCGGGGGTCCCGGGGGGCCCCCCCGCCACCCCCGCCACTGCGCCAGCGGCCACTGAGTCGTCCCCCCCCGTCCTCCCAAATTTGGGGTCCCGGGGGCGCTGCCACCCACACCCGGGACACGCCGCGGGGGGGACAGGACCTGCGGCCCCCTCCCTGCCCCGGGACCCCCGTCCCCCCCCAGCGCTGCGGGCCCCCCAAAGCGATGATTTTGGGTTTTTTCCCCCCTGTGCTGCCCAACCCTGCAGAGGCAGCAAACTTGGGGCAAAAAACCCCCAATTTTGGCCCTTTTTCGTGGGTGTCCCGCAGGTCCACGGGTGTGGGGTCCCATGGGACCCCCGTGGCGCCAGTGTCACCGATGGGGTGGGTAAGGGGGACAGCGGGACGTCCCCACGGCCACCCCGCTCCCTGGGGACGGCTGGCGCCAGCGCGTCTCAGCCCTTTGTAGCCGTCGGAGAAGCCATCCATGGCACCAGCACCGGTAACCAGCACTGGTAACCAGCACCAGTAACTGCAGCCTCCTCCAACCGGCCCCATTAACCCCCAGCCCAGCTAACCCGGAGCCTTGTTAACCCCCAGCCCCCTTAACCTGCAGCCCAGGTAGTTCACAGCCCGGCTGACTTGCAGCCCAGTTAACCCACACCAGGGCTAACCCACAGCCTGGTTATCCTACAGCCTGGTCACCCCACCGCAAGGTTAATCCACAGACAGATCACCCTGCAGCTGAGATAACCTGCACCCTAGGTAACCCACACCCAGGATCACCCACAGCCTGGATAACCCACAGCCTGGGTAACCCACAGCCCGGGTAACCCACAGCCCGGGTAACCCACAGCCCGGGTAACCCACAGCCTGGATAACTCACAGCTCGGATAACTCACAGCCTGGGTAACCCACAGCCTGGGTAACCCACAGCCTGGGTAACCCACAGCCCGGGTAACCCACAGCCTGGGTAACCCACAGCTCGGATAACTCACAGCCTGGGTAACCCACAGCCTGGATAACCCACAGCCTGGATAACCCATGCCTGGGTAACCCACAGCCCGGGTAACCCACAGCCTGGATAACTCACAGCTCGGATAACTCACAGCCTGGGTAACCCACAGCCTGGATAACCCATGCCTGGGATAACCCGCAGCCCAGCTATACCAGTGTGGCTAATCCAGTGTGACTAACCCACAGCCCAGATAATCCAGTGTAGCTAATCTGCGGCCCTGCTAATCCACGGCCCAACTAATCCAGTGCAACTAACCCACAGCCTGGTTAACCCACAGCCTGATTCACCTGCAGCCCTGTTAACCTGCAGCTTGGTTAACCCACAGCCCGGTTAACCCACAGGCTGGTTAACCCACAGGCTGGCTCACCTGCAGCTTGGTTAACCCACAGCCTGGTTAACCCACAACCCAGTTAACCTGCAGCCTGCTTAACTCAGAGCCCATGGGTCCCACTCGCCCGCCGTGGGTCCTGGGGGGGATGGGGACACCTCAGCCCCCTCCTCCTGAACGCCCTTGAAATGTCCCATGGGGACATGGGGACACAGGGGACATGGGGATACAGGGACATGGGGACATGGGAACATAGGGATACAGGATGTGGGGACATGGGAATACAGGACATGGGGACATGGGGATACAGGGACATGGGGACATGGGAGCATGGGGACATGGGGACACAGGGACATGGGGATATGGGGACACGGGGACATGGGGATACAGGGACATGGGGTCATGGGAACATGGGACATGGGGACACGGGGACATGGGGATACAGGATAAGGGGGCTTGGGTACAGGGCAGAGAGGGAGATGGGGACATGGGGACACAGGGACATGGGAATATGGGACATGGGGACATGGGAACATGGGGATACAGGACATGGGGACATGGGGACATGGGGATACGGGGATAAGGGGGCTTAGGGTACAGGGCAGAGAGGGAGATGGGGACATAGGGACACAGGGACATGGGAATATGGGACATGGGGACATGGGAACATGGGGATACAGGACATGGGGACATGGGGACGTGGGGATATGGGACATGGGGACATGGGGATACGGGGATAAGGGGGCTTAGGGTACAGGGCAGAGAGGGAGATGGGGACATGGGGACACAGGGATACGGGGACACAGGACACGGGGTTGTGGGGGTGTACGGCGCCATGGGGCTGTGGGGCCATGGGACACAGGGACATGAGGTTATGGGGTGACGGGACACCGGGATGCAGTTCTATCGGGGACACAGGGACGTGGGGTACCGGGGACACGGGGACTGGATGCTGCGGGGTACGGGGACCCAGGGACACAGTCCCATGGGGACACAGCTCCATAGGGAACCGGGGCCGGGGGCTGCAGGGACACGGGGTGACAGGGTCCCGGTACCGGGGCCCGTGGGGCTGCGGGGATACAGGGACCGATGCCGGTCCAGCGGCGCTGGCAGGTGCCCGCATCCCCCGGGGTGCCCCGGAGGGGACCGGGACCCCCGTGCCCGCCCCCACCGCCCTTACCTTGCTCGGGGAGGGCCCCAGGGGTCCCGGGGTCCCGGCCTCGCTCAGCCCCGCCGCCGCCCCATGGGCTTTATGGCTCGGCGGGGCCGGCGGCGGCGGGACGGGCGGGGGGGGCCCGGGCCGGGGAGGAGCCGCCGGGGGCGGGACGGGGGTTAATGGGGTGGAAAACGAGCCGGTCCGCACCGGGTCACGTTACCGGCCACGGGGGAGGGGGCGCAGGGACCCCGCCCGCAGGCACCGGCTCCATCACCGGCAGCGGGAGAGGTCCGGGAGGGGTCCCCCGGGCTCTGGTACCGGCACCGGGAGGGGTCCCCGGGCTCCATCACTGGTACCGGCACCGGGAGGGGTCCCTGGGCTCCATCACCGGTACCGGCACTGGGAAGGGTCCGGGAGGGGTCCCCCGGGATCCGGTACCGGCACCGGGAGGGGTCCCCCGGGCTCCATCACTGGCACCGGTCACAGCAGCACCCACTCAGGTGGTCCCCAGGAATCCCCCTCCGGACCCCGATACCCCCCCCCAGTGAGTGTGGGGTGACCCCAGAACTGGGCGGGGGCTGCGGTCACGCGTGTGCACCGACACGCGTGCACCGAGTGACACCCCCACATACAGCACCCCCCGCGTGGGGCAGCGCCAGCCCCGGTGCTGCCGCTTATGGGGAGCAGCGCGGGGGGAGCGTGGGGTGCGGGTCCGTGGGTCCGTGGGTCGCGGCCGCCCCACGCGAGGCCCCGCTGATCCCGATCCGGGGCCGGTTCCACGGGGCCGTGGCACAAAGCGCCTTTGTCCGCCCGTGGAGGGAAGCGGGGGGGGGGGGGGGGGGGGCGGGGCTGCGGGGGGGCTCCCGGAGCCGGCCACGGGCACCGGGGGAGGGCCTGGCCATCGCGGGGGGGGGCGCTGGTGGCCACGGAGCCTTGGCGAGTGGTGGGGGACCGTGGGCTAGTGAGGGGGACGCCCCCTCCGCGCTCAGTGTCACACGCGTGTGCACAGCCCCCCCTCCCGCTTGTGCCCTGTGTCACCCTCCCACCGCGCCCCACGTCACGCGTGTCCCCCCCCCGTACTGTCCCACGTATCCGCGTCGCCCGTGGCCCAGGTGTGCGCACCTGACACACACCCCCGCACACGCGTGTGCGCACCCCCCCGTGTGCCTTCCCACGCGTGTGCATCGCACCGCCGCCTTCCAGGACCCCCGGGCGGGGGGTCACGCGTGGGGGCGCGGGTGCGGGGGTGGTCCGGGGTGGGGGCGGGCGCTGGTCGGTATTTTTAGCTGCGCGCTCCCGGGGCGCAGCCGTTGCCGGGGAACGGCGGGAGCGCGGCCACAGGAACGGCGGGGAGGGGGGGGGAAGCGGGGGGGGGGCTGCTCCGGGACCGGCACCGGGAGCTGGTGCGGGACCGGGAGCGGGTGCGGGAGCGGGTGCGGGAGCGGTGCGGTGCTGCCCCGGCGCTGCGCTCGCCCTGCGCCATGCGCGCAACGCAGCGGTGCTGCGCGGCCCGGCGGGAGCGGTGAGTGCGGGGCCGAGGGGGGGACACACAGCCCGGGGGAGGGGGTGACACCTCTGCCACCACCACCACCCCCCCCGCACACCCCCACCCGCCGCAACACACGGGGCGCGCACCGCGAACCCCCCCTCCGCGTGGGGGGGGTGCGGGGGACGCGCGGGATGCGCACAGGGCCCCCCCCCCCCAACCCCGCACAGACCGCGGAGGATGCCCCCCCCCCCGCACAGGCCGTCCCCACGAACGCGGGGGGGAGTGGGGTGCCCCACAGCGGGGGGAGGGAGGGTCTCAGGGTGCTGCGGGGCCCCCCCACGCCGGGGGGGGTGACACCCAGAGGGAGGGGGAGTGTGTGCACACGTGTGTGTGTGTGTGCAGGGCCCAGTGGGGTGAGCAGGTGTGTGCAGGCGTGTGGCCTGGCGCGCGTGTGCCACCACGGCTCCAGATGTCACCCACCCCCCCCCTTGGTGCATGGGAGTGTGCAAGGAGCCCCTCGGGGGGGGCACGCGTGGGCCTGCACACGCCAAGGGGTAAACACTTGTGCACGCATGTCCCCAGGGGTCACACACACGTGTTCACACCTGCTCATGTGTGTGCAAGACGCATATGTGTGAATGCACACGTGTGCACACGCGTGTGCCTCTGCGAGCGTCCATGCGCAGGCACACGTGTGTGTGCACACGTGTCCCCAGGGGCTGCACAAGCGTGTGCACGCCTGCTTGTGTGTGCGAGGTGCGTACATGGGAACGCATGTGTGTGCGCATGCGTGTGCATCCCTGAGCGTCGGTGTGCACGCGTGTGCCCGCGTGTGCGCGTGGCTGAGTGCACGGGCAGGGTCTCAGCACCCCTGGGCCCCCCCGTGCCTCAGTTTACCCCCCCCATATCCCTGCAGACCCCCATCCCCTCCCAGTCCCCCCAGTCCATCCCCACCATTAACCCCTTCCCCCCCCCGCAGCCTCTGAGGGCCGATGGCGCAGGACAACGCCGCCTTCTGTGGGGTCCCCGAGGGGGTCCCCGGGGACTCCAAGCCCCCCCCGGTACCCCCTCCCCCCCGGCGGCGGGGGGCCGGGTCCCGCAAGCGTCAGCGTTACGTGGAGAAGGACGGGAAGTGCAACGTGCAGCACGGGAACGTGCGGGAGACGTACCGCTACCTCACCGACATCTTCACCACGCTGGTGGACCTCAAGTGGCGCTTCAGCCTCCTGGTCTTCGTCCTGGCCTACGCCGTCACCTGGCTCTTCTTCGGCCTCATCTGGTGGTTCATCGCCTACTGCCGGGGGGACCTGGAGCACCTGGAGGACCGCGCCTGGACCCCCTGCGTCAACAACCTCAACGGCTTCGTCTCCGCCTTCCTCTTCTCCATCGAGACGGAGACCACCATCGGCTACGGCCACCGCGTCATCACGGACGAGTGCCCCGAGGGCATCGTGCTGCTGCTGCTCCAGGCCATCCTGGGCTCCATGGTCAACGCCTTCATGGTGGGCTGCATGTTCGTCAAGATCTCCCAGCCCAACAAGCGAGCCGAGACCTTGGTCTTCTCCTCCCACGCCGTCGTCTCCCTGCGGGACGACCGCCTCTGCCTGATGTTCCGCGTGGGCGACCTGCGGGACTCGCACATCGTGGAGGCCTCCATCCGCGCCAAGCTCATCAAGTCCAAGCAGACGCAGGAGGGGGAGTTCATCCCCCTGGACCAGACCGACCTCAGCGTGGGTTTCGAGACGGGCGACGACCGCCTCTTCCTCGTCTCGCCCCTCATCATCAGCCACGAGATCGACGAGCGCAGCCCCTTCTGGGATGTCTCGCGGCACCAGCTGGAGAAGGACGAGTTCGAGATCGTCGTCATCCTCGAGGGGATGGTGGAGGCCACAGGTAACGGGGACAGGAGCAGCAGCTGGGGGGTGGGGTGTGCTTGGGGATGCCCCGTTGCCATGGGGACACCTCATCGCCATGGGGACACCTTACCACTATGGGGACACCCCATCACCATGGGGACACCTTATCTCTGTGGGGACACCCCTTTGCCATGGGGACACCTCATGGGGACACCTCATCGCCATGGGGACACGCCTTCACCATGGGGACACCTCATGGGGACACCCCTTCACCGTGGGGACACCCCATCACTCTGGGGACACCCCATCACTCTGGGGACACCTCACGGGGACACCTCATCGCCATTGGGACACCTCATGGGGACACCTCATCACCATGGGGACACCCTATCACTGTGGGGACACCTCATGGGGACACCTCATCTCCATGGGGACACCCCTTCACCATGGGGACACCTCTGCGGGGACAAACCCCACAACGAGCTTGGGGGGGACCCCAAAGACAGTGACAGTCCCTGACGTCCCTCACAGGGGTGTCCCAGACACCCCCCAGGCAGGACTGGGGTGCCCCATGGACTGGGTGCTGCAGATACCGGGGTGCCCCCTACACTGGGTACAGCACAGCCCCCCCAGCTGGGACCAGGGTGCCCCATACACTGGGTGCTGCAGATATCGGGGTGCCCCATGTGTGGGGTGCAGCACAAGCCCCCCCCCGATGGGATCAGGGTACCCCATGCTTCACATTTGGGGCTGCCCCACGGTCTGGGTGCTGCAGATATCGGGGTACCCCATGGACTGGGTGCAGCGCAGCCCCCCCAGTCAGGACCAGTGTCCCCCTCACACACCCCCATCACCAGGTGGCACCCTGTCACCCCCGCTTTCACCCCTGCCCTGTGATGGGGAGGTGCCTCCCACTCTGTGATGGGGGGGTGCCCTCGCCCTGTGATGGGGGGTGCCCCACACTCTGTGCTGGGGGGTGCCCCTCGCTCTGCAATAGGGGGGTGCCCCCCGCCCTGTACCAGAGGGTGCCCCCCCCAGTTGCCCACCTCCGTCCCGGTGCAGGGATGACGTGCCAGGCGCGGAGCTCGTACCTGGCGGACGAGGTGCTGTGGGGGCACCGCTTCGCCCCCCTCCTCAGCCTGGCCGAGGGTTTCTACGAGGTGGACTACGGGGGCTTCCACCAGACGGTGGCCGTGCCCACCCCCGCCTGCAGCGCCCGGCAGCTGGTGGCCGCCGCCGCCCGCCGCGATGCCCACCTCTACTGGTCCATCCCCAGCCGCCTGGACCAGCCGCTGGAGGAGGCGGCGGGGGGCGAGGACCCCGCGCCCCCCCGGGAGAGCAACGGCACGCTGGCCAGCCCCGAGGGGCGGTGATGGGGTGGGGGTGTGTGTGTGTCCCCCACTGTCGCCCCGCGCTGGCTTTTAATAAACCAACCCCCCTTCCCCCCCCGAAGTGGTGGTTTGGGGGTGATGAAGGGGGAGGGGCGCCGGGATCGGGGGGTGACATGACAGTGATGCCAGGCAGGGAGTGGTGCCCCCCCCCGCCCCCCGCGGGTTAGGGGGGGGGTCCAAGGACAAGGGGTCCCCCAGGGTGGGTGGGGGTGGGCTCCAGGGACATGGGGACCCCCAGAGTGGGAAGAAGGGGTCTCGTGGAAATGGAGACCCCCAGAATGGGCAAGGGGGGGGCTCCAAGGAAATGGGGACACCCAGGGTGGGAAGAAGGGGCTCCAGGGACATGGGGACCCCCAGAATGGGCAAAGTGGGGGCTCCAGGGAAATGGGGACAAGCAGGGTGGGAAGGGGGGGCTCCAGGGACATGGGGACCCCCAGAGTGGGAAGAAGGGGTCTCAGGGAAATGGGGACCCCCAGAATGGGCAAGGGGGGGTCCAAGGAAATGGGGACACCCAGGGTGGGAAGAAGGGGCTCCAGGGACATGGGGACCCCCAGAGAGGGCGGGGGGCACCAAGACCCCGTGACACCACGGGCGTGGGGACATTAAGGTGGGTGGGGGCACCGAGCCCTCCGCACCCCCACCCCGTCCCCACGGACCCCGCAGCACCGGGGGGGCGGGGCTCGGGGAAGGGGGCGGGGCTGAGGCGAGGTTTGAGTGATGGGGAGCCCCGCCCACCGCCCCGCCCACCCCCGGGGCCCCGCCCACCGCCCTGCCTCCGCCCCGTGGCCCGTCTCGGGTGGGAGCGCGATCGGGGGGCGCAGGAGCTGCCCCGCGTGGGTCCCTCCGCACCCCCCCACGTTCATCAGCGGGCACAGCCCGGACCCCCCCGCGTGCGGGCACACGCGTGTTGGCGTGAGCGGCGGGGGGGGGTGACACGGGTCCCCACCCCCCGTGTCCCCGTGTCCCCCCGGCTGCCGCATTCCTCCCGCCCACGGGCAGCAGCTGCGCGGGTCGGGGGCACACGCGTGTGCGTGGGGCCAGGACACCCCCCCCCCCCAGCTTTCACCGGGCCACGTGTCACTGCTGCCTCCTCCGGCAGGGAACTGGTGCAACTGGGAGGACTGGGCTGCCCCGAGGGGGGACAGGGCCGGGGGGGGACCCCCGTGGGGCCGGGGCAGGGTCCCCCGTGGGGCCGGATGCCGGGGTCCCCCGTGGGGCCGGGGCGGGGGCGCAGCACGTGGCTCCTGCTCCCGCGTCATCTGTTTGCTCAGCTTGGGGGGCAGCGGGGGGGGACAGCGGGGGGCACGGGCTGCGTAAACACCCCCCCCGCAGCCGGCCTCGGCGTGCCCGGCCCCCGCTGGGACGGACTGGGGGGACTGGGATAGACGGGGGGCACTGGGATGGACGGGGGGGACTGAGATGGACTGCGGGGACACTGGAGGAGACTAGGGGGGACTGGGGGCACTGGGATTGACTGGGAGGACTGAGAGGACTGGGATGAACTGGGGGCACTGGGGTGGACTGGGATGGACTGGAGGCACTGGGGTGGACTGGGATGAACTGGGGGGACTGGGGGCACTGGACTGGACTGGTCTCTCTGGGAGCTACTGGGGGAACTGGGATGGACTGGGGGGACTGGGGGGGACTAGTGGGGACTGGGAGGGACTGGGGGGGAGCACTGGGATTTACTGGGAGGACTGGGCTAAACTGGGAGCATGAGGCTGGACCGGGGGAACTGGTGCAGCAGACGGGGGAGGAGGTGTATGGGGATGCTGGGGACACTGGGACGGACTGGGGACAGTGGTGCAGACTGGGGGCACTGGTGCAGGGGGCTGTGGGGCCCACGGCCATGCCCCCCCTGTGCCCTTGAGCTGCCCTTGATGGTTGCCATGGCGACTAAGCCGGACCCTGGGGGACCAGCGGGAGTTGGGGGGAGCTACTGGGAGGGGACCTTGGAGGAGGACTGGGGGGCACTGGGGCTGTGGGACAGGACTGGGGGTGCACTGGGGGGGAGGGGGGGCAGGACACCGGGCATCGACCTGGCACAGCCCCCCCTGGGGACAGTTGTCCCTGGTCACAGTTGTCCCTGCTCACAGCCCCCCCCGGCACAGCCCCCCCCGGCCATGGCCTTTCCCCGGCTAATTTTAGCCGTCCCACGTTCCAGTCGCTGCCCGGTGGCACCACTGTCACCAACCGGGACAGAAACATACTGGGAGAACTGGGAACACGCTGGGGTGGGCACTGGTTCCCCCAAACTTCCCCCCCGGGGTCACCCCCTGCTCTGGGGGGGGCTGCAGGTGTCCGGGTGGCCTCTGCCACCTCCCCTCCCCGAAGTCGTGGGGACAGCGGGGGGGGGGAGCGGATGTCTGGGTCCCCTGAGACCCCCCCTCAGCCTTGGGGTCAGCGGGGGGGGGTCAGGAGGGGACACCCCCCCGGCCGGACACCTGCGTTCCCAGCGCTGGGTCCCACGGCCGCCGCCGGGGGGGGGACACCGGGAGCGGGGGGAGCACGGAGACCCCCAGCACGGGAGGAGACCCCCCCCAAGTGATGGGGACCGGAGAGGGGGAACCTGCGGGGGTCCGGGTCCGGCGAGGAGGGGATAAAGGGGGTGGAGGGGGGGGGCCGGGCGGGGGGCGGGGGGGGGGCCGGGCCGGGCGGGGCCCCGGAGGGTTTTTCTCGGCCGCTGCCGCCCCCCCCGAGTGTCCCGAGCCGAGAGCAGCGACGGCAGCGCCATGGGCAGAGGGGTGAGTAGGGGGGGGCCCGGGGTGCCCGCTGCCCGCCACCCCCCCGACACGGGACACCCCCCCACTGGGGCACCCACCCCCCCAGAGTGCCCAACTCTGCGGGCACCCCCCCCACGCGGAGCACCGACCACCCCCGGAGCGCCCACTCACGCGGGACACCCACATCCCCCACCCACTGACACCCGTGGGCGCTCTCCCCCACCGGGCGCTGTCCCCAGCACCCACCCACGGGCGTCCTGCGACCCCCACGCCCCCCGCCGCCACTCCCAGGGTCCCATTGCCCCCTCCCCCCCCCACCTCGGTGCCACCGCCCCCTCCATCCTATCCCCCCCACCCCGGGGTCCCACTGTCACCCGTTCCCGAGTGACCACTGACACGGGTGGGCAGCTGCCCGGACCCCTGGGACCCCCCCGCTTCGGGGAAGAAATGGGGAGGGGGGAGAAGGACCGAGTCCTCCATGGTGGGGAAACTGAGGCACGGAGCCGGTGCGCCCCCCGCGGAGGACCCCCCCGTGCCCGTCCCCCACCCGTGCCCATGGCCCCGTGCCCGTGGCCGTGGCTGCTCAGTGCCAGGGTCCCCGGTGCCGTGGCAACGGCCGCGGGGGGGCCCTGAGCCGGGGCTGGCACCTCTCCCGGCCCCCCCGTCCCGCCTGGCACGGCCGGGACCCTCCCACGCCAGGACCACCCCACGCCGGGACCCCCCCGGCCCCTGGGCACCCACCCAAAGGTGGGGGGGACCCCGCAGGATGTGGGATAGGGGGTACCCCCCCCCCCACGGATCAGCCCCCCTCACGCGTGTTCCCCCCGTCCCCTCCTGGCACGGTGTCCCCAGGGAAATGCCGGGGGGGGGCCACACACAAACAACACCCACCCCCCCACCCAGTGCCACCCCCCCAAAATCCCGGGGTACCCCTTCAAGTGGGACCCCCCCCCACCCCCGCAAAGCGTCACAGCGGGGGGGGGCCGGAGTCCCCAGTGTCCCTGGAGGGGGGGGCGGACAGCAGAGCTGCCCCCACGCGTGACGGTGCCCCGTGGGGGGTGTGTGTGTGTGGGGGGTGGTGCCCCCCGTGTCCCCGTCCCCACGGTAACGCCACCCCGCTGCTCCCGGGCGCTGTTCTTGGCGCCGGGGCCGTTTTCCATGACCGCATCGCCCCCCCCCCCCTCGACCCCCCCCGGCCCATGCTGGGGCACCCGCGGCCCCCCCGGCCCCCCCCCCGGTCCCCACCAGCTCCTGCCAACCTCCGGCACGGCAGGCAGTGCCACCGCGGACGTGCCACCGGGCCCTGCCAGCCCTTGGGGACACCCCTGCTCGCAGTGGGGGGGCCTGGGGGGGCTGTGTCCCCTCCCGAGGAGAGCAGGCAGGGCTGCCTGTCCCCCCCCCGCAGTGTCACTCCCCGTGACACCCCGGGTCTTGGCGGTGTGACACCCCCACGGCCACAGTGACACCCCCATGGTCACAGTGCCACCCCCACAGCCATGGGGACCCCTCCACGGCCACAGTGACACCCCTGTGACCAAAGTGACCCCCCCATGGTCCTGCAGACCCCACGCACAGCCACAGTGCCACCCCCATGGCATTGGGGACCCCCGAAAAGCTACGGGGACACCCCCACAGCCACAAGGACACACCCCTCCCAGCCCTGAGGACCCCCCCACAGCCACAGTGCCACCCTCAAGACCACAGTGACCTCCCTCCAGGACCCCCCCGCCTTGCCATGGGCAAAGTGACACCCCCCTGACCCCAGGGACCACCCCCCACGGCCACAGTGCCACCCCCATGACCACAGTGATGCCCCCCATGGTCCTCTGGACCCCCCCACAATGGTCCTGTGGACCGTCCCCCCCCCCGGCCACAGTGCCCGACCCGCGGTGCCCCCCATGCCCACGCTGCCACCGGTGCCTGCAGCCCCCCCCGTGCCCACGGTGACGCCCCGTGCCCTCGATGATGCCTGTGGCCACGGTGGCCCCCACGCTGGCGGTGACATCCATGCCCATGGTAATGCCTGCGCCCGGGGGGGCCGTGCCGTGCCGAGCCGCCGGCAGTGCCACCGCCCCCGGTGCCAGCCCGTGCCCACCCCCGGTGCCCGCAGGCCGGCCGCGAGTACTCGCCCGCCGCCACCACCTCGGAGAACGGCGGCGGGAAACGGAAGCAGAAGGAGAAGGAGCTGGATGAGCTGAAGAAGGAGGTCAACTTGGTGAGGAGAGGGGACACTGGGGACACTGGGGACACTGGGGACATGGGGAACACTGGAGGCACTGGGGGCATGGGGGCACTGGGGGCACTGGGGGCTTGGGGGGCACTGGAGGCACTGGGGGCATGGAGGACACTGGGGCATGGGGGCACTGGGGGCATGGGGGACACTGGGGGCACTGGGGACATGGGGGACACTGGGGTCATGGGGGACATGGGGGGCACTGGGCACATGGGGGGCACTGGGGGCACTGGGAGTGTCCAGCTGTGCCACCCGGCCGCGGTGACGCGGTGGCTGTGCCCGCAGGATGACCACAAGCTGTCCCTGGATGAGCTGGGCAGGAAGTACCAGGTGGACCTGTCCCGGGTGAGATGTCCCCATGTCCCCATGTCCCATCCTCAAGGCTATTGCCAGCGCCCCTGTCCCCAGGGGTGACACCCAGCCCTGTCTCCTGTCCCCAGGGGTGACACCCAGCCCCGTCCCCTGTCCCCAGGGGTGGCACCCAGATGTGTCCCCTCCCAGCATCCCGCATCCTTCCTGTCCCCCATGGGTGACACCCAGTCCTGTTCCCTATGGGTGGCCCCTGCTCATGTCCCCCTGTCCCCATGGGTCCCCTGCTGATGCCCCCTGTCCCCATGGGTGGCCCCCACTCATGTCCCCATGGATGACACCCAGTTCTGTCCCCTGTCCCCATGGGTGGTCCCTGCCCATGGACCCTGTGCCCCTGTCCCCAAGGGTCCCCCTGCCCCCATACATCCCCAGCCCCACAGGGTGTCCCCTGGCAGGGACCCCCAGCCCCTCCCAGCCCCCCGGGTGCCCCCCCGGTGCCAGGTGGCAGCATGTCCCCCCCCCCAGGGCCTGACCAACGCGCGGGCGGCCGAGATCCTGGCCCAGGAGGGGCCCAACGCCCTCACGCCCCCCCCCACCACCCCCGAGTGGGTGAAGTTTTGCCGCCAGCTCTTCGGGGGCTTCTCCATCCTCCTCTGGATCGGCGCCATCCTCTGCTTCCTCGCCTACGGCATCCAGGCCGCCATGGAGGACGAGCCCTCCAACGACAACGTGAGGGCACGGGGGCGCGGGCACTGGGGGGGACACGGGCACTGGGGGGGACATGGGCATGGGGGGGGACATGGGCATGGGGGGGGACATGGGCATTGGGGGCACAGGAACTGGGAGGGGGGTGGGCATCAGGGGGATACAGGCACTGAAGGGGGCATGGGCATCACAGGGACATGGGCACCCGGGGGGGTGATGGGCACTGGGATCAGGGGGGCACAGGCATTGGGGGGGCATAGGCACTGGAGGGGTGTGGGTGTCATGGGGACATGGGCGTCAGGGGGGGCACAGGCACCAGGGGGGCATGGGGATTATAGGGGGGCACAGGCACTGGGGGGACATGGGCATCGTGGGGGGCACAGGGACACAGGCACTGGAGAGGAGCACGACACCACAGGGTCACGGGCACTGCTGGGGGCACAGGTGCCATGGGGACGTGGGCATTGCGGGGGGGTTCACAGGCATTTCGGGGGGCACCGTGGGCATGGGCATGTCCCCCCCCCATGCCATCTCTCGAGGGGTCCGGGTTTGGGTATTGAGTGGGCTGGACTGGGGCGGGGGTCCCTCCTCAGCCCCCTGTGCCAGGGGCACCCAGGGGTCCCCCCCCTGCGCCCTGGGGTGCCAGGTGGGTACTGAGGTGCCACCCGGGTGCCAGCTGTACCTGGGGGTGGTGCTGGCCGCCGTCGTCATCGTCACCGGCTGCTTCTCCTACTACCAAGAGGCCAAGAGCTCCAAGATCATGGACTCCTTCAAGAACATGGTGCCCCAGGTAGGGCCCCGGGGTGGGCACCCGGCGTGGGGGGGGTGCCCGGGCATCCCTCAGGGTGCGCCGTGCCCTGGCAGCAAGCGCTGGTGATCCGGGAGGGGGAGAAGATCCAGATCAACGCGGAGAACGTGGTGGTGGGCGACCTGGTGGAGGTGAAGGGGGGCGACCGGGTGCCCGCCGACATGCGCATCATCTCCTCCCACGGCTGCAAGGTGAGCGGGCACCCGCGGGCACCGGGGTGGGCACAGGGTGGGCACCGCAACTGGTGTGGGGTGGGCACTGGGGGTGGTGTGAGGTGGGCACTGGGACAGGCACAGGGTGGGCATTGGGATGGGAATGGGGTGGGCACCAAGATGGGCACGGTGTGGGCACCAGGACTGGGGTGGGGTGGGCACTGGGGGTGGTGTGGGCACCAGGATGAGCACAGGGTGGGCACTGGGACCAGCATAAGGTGGGTACTGGGGCTTTTGTGGAGTGGGCACTGGGACTGGTGTGACGTGGGCACTGGAGCTGGCTTGGGGTGGGCACTGGGATGGGCATGGGGTGGGCATTTGGACTGGCACAGGGTGGGCACCAGGGCTGGTGTGGGGTGGGCACTGGGGGTGGTGTGGGGTGGGCACCAGGATGGGCACAGGGACCAGTATAAGGTGGGTACTGGGGCTTTTGTGGAGTGGGCATTGGGACTGGTGTGAGGTGGGCACCAGGGCTGGCATGGGGTGGGCATTGGGACTGGCACAGGGTGGGCACCAAGGCTGGGGTGGGGTGGGCACTGGGGCTGTCCCGAGTGGGCCCCCAGGGCCCGGGGGGTCCGTCCAGCCCAGCCCAGGTGCCCGGTGCCCACCGGTGCCCCCCGTGCCGCGGTGCCAGGTGGACAACTCGTCGCTGACGGGGGAGTCGGAGCCGCAGACGCGCTCGCCCGAGTTCACCCACGAGAACCCCCTGGAGACCCGCAACATCTGCTTCTTCTCCACCAACTGCGTGGAGGGTGGGGGACAGGGGGGCCTGGGGGGGGATGGGGGGTCCCTGGAGGTCCCTGCGTGGGGGACAGGGGGCCCTCAGTGGTCCCTGTGAGGGGAATGGGGGTCCCTGGGGGTCCCTACCCATGTAGGGCATGGGGGGTCCCTGGGGACAGGGGGTCCCTGTGAGGGGGGTATGGGGGTATCTGGGGGATGGGGGGTCCCTGCCCATGGAGGATGGGGGGTCCCCAAGGAGTCCCTATGTGGAGAACAGGGGTCACTGGGGGTCCCTGTGAGGGGTGGATGTGGGGTCCTTATGGGTCCCTGTGTGGAGGGGATGGGGGGTCCCCGGGGGTTGAGGGGTCCCCAGGGGTCACCACACAGGGGACGGGGGACCCTGGGAGTCCCTGTACGTGTAGGGCACGTGGGGCTCCTGCCCATGGGGCATGGGGGGGTCCCTGTGAGGGGGGCATGGGGGGGTATCTGGGGGATGGGGGGGTCCCTGCCCATAGGGGATGGGGGGTCCCTGGAGGTCCCTGCGTGGGGGACAGGGGGCCCTCAGGGGTCCCTGTGAGGGGAATGGGGGTCCCTGGGGGTCCCTACCCATGTAGGGCATGGGGGGTCCCTGGGGACAGGGGGTCCCTGTGAGGGGGGTATGGGGGTATCTGGGGGATGTGGGGTCCCTGCCCATGGAGGATGGGGGGTCCCCAGGAGTCCCTATGTGGAGAACAGGGGTCACTGGGGGTCCCTGTGAGGGGTGGATGGGGGGTCCTTATGGGTCCCTGTGTGGAGGGGATGGGGGGTCCCCGGGGGTTGAGGGGTCCCCAGGGGTCACTGCACAGGGGACAGGGGATCCCAGGAGTCCCTGTACGTGTAGGGCACGTGGGGCTCCTGCCCATGGGGCACGGGGGGTCCCTGTGAGGGGGGCATGGGGGTATCTGGGGGACGGGGGGTCCCTGCCCATGGGGGATGGGGGGTCCCTGTGGGTCCCCGCCCTCCTGTCACCCCCACCCACCCCCCCAGGCACCGCCCGCGGCATCGTGATCTCCACGGGGGACCGCACGGTGATGGGGCGCATCGCCTCGCTGGCCTCGGGGCTGGCCGTGGGGCGCACGCCCATCGCCATGGAGATCGAGCACTTCATCCGCCTCATCACCGGCGTCGCCGTCTTCCTCGGCCTCTCCTTCTTCATCCTCTCCCTCATCCTGGGCTACACCTGGCTCGAGGCCGTCATCTTCCTCATCGGCATCATCGTGGCCAACGTCCCCGAGGGGCTGCTGGCCACCGTCACCGTAAGGGGCCACCGGGGGGAGCGGAGGGGGGCGCTGGTTTCACTGGGAGGGAGATGGTGGGCACTGGTTTTGCTAGGCTGGCACTGCCTGGTGCTGACACCCCTGGGTGCCCACTGGGCCCTGTGGGTGCCCACTGAGCCCTGGCTGTGTCCCCTGAACCCCGTGGGTGCCCTCCGAGCCTCGTGGGTGCCCCCCCGAGCCGCGCTGACCCCCGTGCCCCCCCAGGTGTGCCTGACGCTGACGGCCAAGCGGATGGCACGGAAGAACTGCCTGGTGAAGAACCTGGAGGCGGTGGAGACGCTGGGCTCCACCTCCACCATCTGCTCCGACAAAACCGGGACCCTCACCCAGAACCGCATGACGGTGGCGCACATGTGGTTCGACAACCAGATCCACGAGGCTGACACCACCGAGGACCAGTCGGGTGGGTGGGGGGCACCCTGACACCCCCCTGGGCACCCCCATCCCCTGGGCACCCCATCCCCTGGGCACCCCATCCCCTGGGCACCCCCTTTCCTGGATCCTCAGGGCCCCTCAGGACATCTCCAGGAGGGCAGGGGGTGACCCCAGAAGAGGTGGGGGGGGTCCCAGTGTGGCTGACGGGGCCGAGTGTCCCCCAGGTGCCACCTTTGACAAGCGCTCGCCCACCTGGGCAGCGCTGGCGCGCATCGCCGGGCTCTGCAACCGCGCCGTCTTCAAACCGGGCCAGGAAAACGTCTCCATTTCCAAGGTAGGAAGCTGCTGACACCCCCTTGAGCTCCCCCAAATCCTGCTGAGAGCTGGGGGTGACACCATTCCCGGTGCCCCCCCGTGCTGCTGGCGTCACCCTGGGCACCTTTGCCAGCGGGACACGGCGGGCGACGCCTCGGAGTCGGCGCTGCTGAAGTGCATCCAGCTCTCCTGCGGCTCCGTCAAGAAGATGCGGGACAAGAACCCCAAAGTCACCGAGATCCCCTTCAACTCCACCAACAAGTACCAGGTCCGCCGGGGTGGCACCAGTGACCACTGCGGGGGGGTGTCCACCAGTGCCACCCGGTGCCAGCGTGCCCGCTGTGCCCGCAGCTCTCCATCCACGAGCGGGAGGAAGACCCCCAGGGGTACCTGCTGGTGATGAAGGGGGCCCCCGAGCGCATCCTGGACCGCTGCTCCCGCATCCTGCTGCAGGGCCAGGAGGTGCCGCTGGAGCAGGAGATGCGGGAAGCCTTCCAGAACGCCTACCTCGAACTGGGGGGACTGGGGGAGCGCGTCCTGGGTGAGGACGGGGGGCGTGGGGCATGTGGAGGATGTGGGGGTGCAGGGATGGGGGCAGGGGGGATGTGGAGGATGTGGGGGTACAGGGATGGGGGCAGGGGGGATGTGGAGGATGTGGGGGCACAGGGATGGGGACACGGGGGATGTGGAGGATGTGGGGGTGCAGGGATGTGGGGGGGGATGTGGAGGATGTGGGGGTACAGGGATGTGGGGGGGGATGTGAAGGATGCAGGGATGTGGAGGATGTGGGGGTACAGGGATGGGGGCAGGGGGGATGTGGGGGATGTGGGGGCACAGGGATGGGGGCAGGGGGGATGTGGAGGATGTGGGGGTACAGGGATGGGGGCAGGGGGCATGTGGAGGATGTGGGGGTGCAGGGATGGGGGCAGGGGGGATGTGGAGGATGTGGGGGTACAGGGATGGGGGCAGGGGGGATGTGGAGGATGTGGGGGTACAGGGATGGGGGCAGGGGGGATGTGGAGGATGTGGGGGTGCAGGGTGTGGACAGAGGGATGTGGGGGGACAGCATGAGGGGACATCAGGCGTGGGGGGACATGGGATGTGGGGGGGTGAGGGCACCGTGGTGTGGGGGGGACGCAGGGGTGGGCCCCTGGGGACATGGGGGGCACTGGTGAAGACGATGGGGACACGAGCACTGCGGGGCTGTGGGGGCAAAGGGGGCACTGGGGGGGGCCATGGTGGGGATGAGGGGGTGCCCGTGGGTCACCCCGTCACTCGCCAGGTCCCCCCCAGGTTTCTGTCACCTCTACCTGCCCCCGGACAAGTTCCCCCGCGGGTTCAGGTTTGACGCCGACGACGTGAACTTCCCCACCAGCGACCTCTGCTTCGTGGGGCTCATGTCCATGATCGACCCCCCCCGCGCCGCTGTCCCCGACGCCGTCGGCAAGTGCCGCAGCGCTGGCATCAAGGTGGGGACCCCCTGACCCCCCCCAGGCTCCCCTCTGAGCCGGGGTCACCCCTCTGCGTGCGTGTGTGTCCCCCCACAAGGTGATCGAGGTGACTGGGGACCACCCCATCACGGCCAAGGGGGTGGGGATCATCTGGGACCCCTCAAAGCCCCCTGGGACCCCCCCCAATGAGGTGTTCCCCCCCCCCCAGGTGATCATGGTGACCGGGGACCACCCCATCACGGCCAAGGCCATCGCCAAGGGCGTGGGGATCATCTCAGAGGGGAACGAGACGGTGGAGGACATCGCCGCCCGCCTCAACATCCCCGTCAGCCAGGTCAACCCCCGGTGGGTGCCGGTGCTGCGGGGTCCTGGGGGGGGTCCTGGGGGGTCCGGGGGGTCCCGCTGAGGCTGCGCTGTCACAGGGAGGCCAAGGCGTGCGTGGTCCACGGCTCGGACCTGAAGGACATGACCTCGGAGCAGCTGGACGAGATCCTGAAGAACCACACGGAGATCGTCTTCGCCCGCACCTCCCCCCAGCAGAAGCTGATCATCGTGGAGGGCTGCCAGCGCCAGGTGACCCTGTCCCCATGTCACTGATGTCCCCTCCCCGTGGCCCCATCCCCGCCTCACAGTGCCCTTGTCCCCGTGTCCCACCTTGTCCCCATCCCTGCACCCCACGGTGCCCCCTTCCTTCTACCCCAGGGTACCCTGCTGTCCCCGTGCCCCACAGTGTCCCTGTCCCCATGTGCCATGATGTCCCTGTCTCCATGCTCCCTGGTGCCACCATCTCCGTGCCCCATGGGGTCCCCATCCTCATGCCTATGGTGTCCCCATGCCCCGTGGTGTCCCTGTCCCCATGGTGTCCCCATGCCCCATGGTGATCCCATACCCCATGGTGTCCCCACGCCCTGTGGTGTCCCCGTGCCCCATGGTGTCCCCATGCCCCATGGTGTCCCTGTCCCCATGCCCCATGGTGTCCCCATGCCCCATGGTGTCCCTGTCTCCATGGTGTCCCCGTGCCCTGCAGTGTCCCCACACCCCATGGTGTCCCCATACCCCATGGTGTGCCCATACCCCATGGTGTCCCTGTCCCCATGCCCCACGGCACCCCCGTGCCCTGTCCCATCCCCATCCCCGCAGCGCCTGACCCCCCGTGTCCCCAGGGCGCCATCGTGGCGGTGACGGGGGACGGGGTGAACGACTCCCCGGCGCTGAAGAAGGCCGACATCGGCATCGCCATGGGCATCGCCGGCTCCGACGTCTCCAAGCAGGCGGCCGACATGATCCTGCTCGATGACAACTTCGCCTCCATCGTCACCGGCGTGGAGGAAGGTCCGGGCGACACCGGGGGGGACATGGGAAGGCGAGGGGACCCCTCTGACGCCCCTCACCGTCCCCTCAGGTCGCCTCATCTTCGACAACCTGAAGAAGTCGATTGCCTACACCCTGACCAGCAACATCCCCGAGATCACCCCCTTCCTCCTCTTCATCATCGCCAACATCCCCCTGCCCCTGGGCACCGTCACCATCCTCTGCATCGACCTGGGCACCGACATGGTGAGGGGGGACCCCAAAAAATGGGGGGGCACCCACACCCCCAAATACCCTCCATGGGACCCCCAAATACCCTCCATGGGACCCCCAAATCCCTCGTGATGGGGCCCCAGTCCCCCCTCCATCACCCCCTGTGCACCGTCACCATCCTCTGCATCCACCTGGGCACTGACATGGTGAGGGGGGACCCCAAAAATAGGGGGGGCACCCACACCCCCAAATACCCTCCATGGGACCCCCAAATCGCTCATGATGGGGCCCCAGTCCCCCCTCCATCTCCCCCCCTGGGAACCATCACCATCCTCTGCATCCACCTGGGCACTGACATGGTGAGGGGGGACCCCAAAAATAGGGGGCACCCACAACCCCAAATCCCTTGTGATGGGGACCCAGTCCCCCCTCCATCTCCCCCTGGGCACCATCACCATCCTCTGTATCCACCTGGGCACCCACGTGGTGGTGGTGGGGGTGGTTTGGGGGTGGCAGGGGGTGACAGACACCCCCCCCCCAGGTCCCTGCCATCTCCCTGGCCTACGAGGCGGCTGAGAGTGACATCATGAAGCGCCAGCCCAGGAACCCCCGGACGGACAAACTGGTGAACGAGCGGCTCATCAGCATGGCCTACGGGCAGATCGGTGAGGGGGCACCGCTGGCACCCCAGCACCCGCTGGTGACACCAGGGGCACCCCCACCAGCTGGCACCATGGCCAATGGGTGGCACTGGGGCTCCCAGTGGCACCCCAGGACCCACTGGTGACACCAAGTGGGGTCCCCCCAGGTGGTACCTGGAGCCCGTGTGGCACCGGGCCATCAGGGACTGTGTCCTGACCCCACGCCCTGGTGGCCCTTGGGGTGCTGATCCCAGGGTGCCCATCCCTGATCCCGGGGTGCCCGTCCTGATGCTGGGGTGCCCATCCCGATCCCGGGGCACCCATCACTATCCTGGGGTGCTCATCCTGATCCCAGGGTGCCCATCACTATCCCAGGGTGCCTGTCCCAATCCCGGGTTGCCCATCCCAATGCCAGGGTTCCCATCCCAATCCTGGGGTGCACATCCCTATCCCAGGGTGCCCATCCTGATGCTGGGGTGCCCATCACTATCCCAGGGTGCCCATCCCAATCCTGGGGTGCCCATCCCCATCCCGGGGTGCCCATCCCAATCCTGGGGTGCCCATCCCCATCCCGGGGTGCCCATCCCCATCCCGGGGTGCCCATCCCAATCCTGGGGTGCCCGTCCCAATCCCGGGGTGCCCATCCCCATCCCAGGGTGCCCATCCCAATCCCGGGGTGCCCATCCCGATGCCGGGGTGCCCGTCCCGCCCCCGCAGGGATGATCCAGGCGCTGGGCGGGTTCTTCACGTACTTCGTGATCCTGGCGGAGAACGGGTTCCTGCCGGGCACGCTGGTCGGGATCCGCCTGGCCTGGGACGACCGCTCCACCAACGACCTGGAGGACTCCTACGGCCAGGAGTGGGTGCGTGGGCCCTTGCACGCCCCTTGCACACTCATTGCACGCTCCTTGCACACCTCTGCGTGCCCCCTGCACGCCTGCTGTGGCACAGCTCTGCTCCGTGTGTGTTCACACGCGTGTGCTCCCGCTTGCCCGTGGCCACACGTGTGCAAACCCAGCCCTCAGCTCGTGCGAAGGCCTTACACAAGTGTGCGTGCGCGTGCACACGTGTGTGTTGGTGTGTTCGCGTGTGCCCCGTCCCTGTGTGCGTCCTGTTTGTGCACCTGCCTCTGCACGGCTGTGCTCGTGTGTGCACGTGTGCCCTCACGCGTCTGCGCGTGTGCAAAGCCCTTGCACACGCACACACACACACACGTGAGCGCATTTGCACGCCCCATCCCACCCTCATCCTTCTGCGCATCCCCTTGCACGCTTGTTTGTGAACGGCGGCACTCGTGTGTGCGCTCTCACACGCGCCCTCACACGCCTGCGCTTGTGCACAGCCCTTGCACACTCACACTCACACCATCCCACCCGTCCTTCTGCACACCCCTGTCCTCGTGCCTCTGCTTCCGCACGCTCCGTGCCCACCGTCCCGTGCAAGGCGGGGGGGGGACACACAGGCGTACAAGGGGGGGTTCACACGAGCGTGCAAGGGTTCACACGTGCCCCCCCCCCCCAGACGTACGAGCAGCGGAAGGTGGTGGAGTTCACGTGCCACACCGCCTTCTTCGCCAGCATCGTGGTGGTGCAGTGGGCCGACCTCATCATCTGCAAAACCCGCCGCAACTCCGTCTTCCAGCAGGGCATGAAGTGGGTACCCCCCCCCCGGCACCCATGGGTGCCCCCTCACCCCAAAAAATAACCACCCCCCCCTCCCACTCTGCCCTTCCCCAGGAACAAGATCCTGATCTTCGGGCTGCTGGAGGAGACGGCGCTGGCCGCGTTCCTCTCCTACTGCCCCGGCATGGGGGTGGCGCTGCGCATGTACCCCCTCAAGTGAGTTTGGGGGGCCGTTCCTCCCCCCCACCCATACTCCTTGGTGCCCCCCCACTAACACTGTCCTCCCCCCCCCCGCCAGGGTCACCTGGTGGTTCTGCGCCTTCCCCTACAGCCTCCTCATCTTCGCCTACGACGAGGTGCGCAAGCTCATCCTGCGCCGCTACCCCGGCGGTGAGTGAGACCCCCCCCGTGTGAACCCCACCGTGTGACCCCCCCCTTGTGACACCCCCCGTGGGTACTGCCTCCCCCCCCCCCAGGGTGGACATTGCTCGGTCCCTATTCCAGCCACAGCCCCCCCATTATGGGCTCTCCCCCCCCTTTTTGAGTATCCCAGAGTCATCACTGCCCCCACCCCCCCCCAAATAGCCACCACTCCCCCAAATAGCCACCACCCCCCCCCAAACGGCCACTGCCCCCCCCAAATGGCCACCGCCCCCCCATCTTGCCCCCCCACCTCCCCAAAGCAGATGTTGCCTCCCCCCCCCGCCCCAACCACCCTCAGGGTTGGCACCTGCACCCCAAGGGGTGGGGGGACACCGGGGGGGGGTGGTTTAGGGGATACCCAGGAGAGGCTGGGGGGCACCTAATGTGAGTGGGGGGAGCACCCAGGGCCTGACCTCTGCCCCCCTTGCAGGCTGGGTGGAGAAGGAAACCTACTACTGAGTGCCCCCCTCCCAACCCTGCACCCCCATACTAACCTGGGAGGGGGGTTGGGATCCCCCCCGATGTGGGGGGACCCAGGAGTGCGGGGGGGGACCCCTTTGCTCCCCCCCATGGGGCACCCGGACCCCCCCACACCTTCAGAGCAATAAAACAGTTTAACCTCTTCGGGTCCTCTGTGCTGGGGGGGGGGGGGGGGGGGGGGCGGAATGGGGGGCACTGGGGGGGGGCAGAGGGACCGGGGGGGACACTGGGGGAGGGATGGACCTTGGCTGCCCCCCCCCCCAATGTATTCTGTGTCCCCATGACCCCCCCATGTCCCCCTGGGGTTGGGATGCCCCAGCCCTGCTGAGTCAGCACCGCGGGGGGGGTGCGGGGGGGGGGGGTCTGGGTCCGGTTTCCTCGCCGGGTTTCGGTGTCACCCGGGGTTAAAAATAGGGATTTGGGGTCACCCGAGCCCGGGGGGGGGACGGGGAAGGGGGGGGAACGGAGGGGGGCCCCCCCACCTGCGTGGGGGGAGTTCTGGGTACCCCAATTCCCTGAAAATGGGGGTCCTGGGCACCCCCAACCCCTCCGGGAGGGTCCTGGGCACCCCCAGCCCCTGGCACGGGGAGTCCTGCCCCCCCCCCCCCCCCATGGCTTCACGCCTTGGGGGGAGAGAACCCCCCCCACCCCCGGGGGGGAGTTATTGGGGGTCTGCCCCCCCATCCCGGGGGGTTCTGGGGGGTCCGCTCCCCCCATCCCGGGGGGATCCAGCGGCCAGCTGAGCTGGTGGTCACTCGATCCCTGGGGACAGAGGTGACAAAATCCCGCGTGTCCCGTCCCCCCCCGTGACGGAAGCCGGCAGCTGGTGGCCAGGCTGTCCCCAGGGTCCCCGTGCTGTCCACCCCGGTCTGTCCGTCTGTCCGTCCCCGTCCGTCTGTCCGGTGGGTGCCTGGGGGTGGGTGCTGGCGCTGGGTTTGGGGGTACCAGGGGGCTCCGGGGGGGCCCTGGAGTTCCCCACCCAGGACCGGGCGCTGCCGGTCCCCCTGCGGAACCACCGGGCGCTGCTGAAGCCGTTCCCGGTGCTGGCGCGGCTCCGCCACCACCCCGGTGGCACCGAGCGGCACCCCCGGATGGAGGAGCTGGTGCTGGAGGTGGGCACAGGGACCCTGGGGACAGCCTGGGGACAGCCTGGGACAAACTGGGACAGCTTGGGACAGCCTGGGGACCCTGGGGACAGTCTGGGGACAGCTTGGGGACAGCCTGGGGACCCAGGGGTGTCAGGGGACAGGGACCTGTATGGCACTTGGGACACTGGTGAGGACCAGGGGACACTGGTAGGATGGGCACCAGCACCCGTATGGCACTGGGGACACTGGGGGACACCAGTGGGATGGGCAACCTCACTCATGTGGCACTGGGGACACTGGTGGGGACCAAAGGACATTGGTGGGATGGGCATCAGCACCCATGTGGCACTGGGGACACTGGTGGGGACCAGGGAGGGGACACTGGTTGCTGGGGGGGACCTGTCCCCACGAGCTGGCACTTGCTGGGTCACGGGTGGGGGAATGGATGGATGGAGAGGGTGGGGACAGCCAGGCGGGGGACCCCAGGGGACCCTTGGCTGGGGGGGGACACGGGGCTGGTAGCAGCCCTCCTGTGTGTCCCCTGTGTGTCCCTCTGTGTCCCCTGTACCCCCCGGGACCCCAACCACATCCATCCTTCCATCCTCCATTTGTTTATTAATCATCTCTCCGTCTGTCCGTCCGTCCGTCCGTCTGTCCATCCATGAGGGCACTAGGGATGGGGGGGTGGTGCCAGTATCCAGTGCTGGTGCCCGGTGCCAGGACCCGTCCCTGCTCCCCCAGACTTCAAGGCCTTTGAGGAGGCCACCTCTACATCCCCTTCTTCGCCACCTTTGACAGTGAAGGGACAGGTTGCCATGGGGACAGGTTGCCATCAGGAGGTGGTTGCCATGGGGACAGGTTGCCATGGGGATAGGTGCTGTGGTTGCCATCGGGACACTTTGCCATGGGGACAGGTCGCCATGGGGATAGGTTGCCATCGGGAGGTGGTTGCCATGGGGACACTTTGCCATGGGGATAGGTTGCCATGGGGATAGGTTGCCAAGGGAGATGGTTGCCATGGCGAGGTGGTTGCCATTGGGGTGGTTGCCATGGGGACAGGTTGCCATCGGGAGGTGGTTTGCCATGAGGTGGTAGTTGCCACGGGGAGGTGGTTGCTAAGGGAGGTGGTTACCATAGGGACAGTTGCCAAGGGGAGGTGGTTGCCATGGGAGACCGTTGCCATGGGGATGTAGTTTCCATTGGGGATGGGTTGCCATGGGGACAGGTTGCCACAGGAGACCATTGCCATGGGGAGGTGGCTGCCAGGGCAGCCACAGCCTCGGGGATGGGGGATTCCCGGGGTGGGGAAGACCAGGAGGGCCCCCCCCGGGGAGTGGGTGATCTGTGGGGCAGCCATGGGGCAGCAGACCCCTCCCCCCCAGCGCCAGGTCCAGGGGTCCCAGCGGGGCGGGCAGGAAAGGGTTAAGGCCCAGGCACTGCCGGGATGTTCCCGAAGCTTTAATCCCCCCCCGGATCAACGCGCCCCCCCCGGCCGTGGCCTCAATCCCGCAGGAGATGGGGAGATGAGGGGACCCTCCCTGGCCCCCCCGAGGTGACAGCGGTGCTGGGGGGGCTCAGCTCCAACCCTGTGCGGACGCCCCCAGCCAGCCTGGGTGTCCGTCCCCTCCCAGCTGCTGTCCCCCCCGTGAGCATCCCCCCCACCCCGAGCCCGAGGGGTGCAGTGGATCGGGGGGGGTTGGTTTTAGGGGTGCGCCTCACTGCCCCCCCCCATCTCACAGGGCCACACTGAGGAAACTCAGACCCGAGAGCCCGTACAAGACCTGGGTGAGTGCGGGGGGAGAGGATGGGGGGGTCTTTTGCCCCCCCCCCACCTTGACACCCCCCTCCCAGCACAGCCCCTCCTGCCCTGAGAGCTGAGTCCCGATGGGCTCATCACACCACCGGGCCTCAAAGACAGATCCTGGGAGCAGGGGGTCCCAGCCTGTCCTGTCCCCCGGGGTCCCACGCTCCCCACCGTGTGTCCCCTGGCCCCCCACCATGGCGGGATCCCCCCTCACCCCATCCCGTGTGTCCCCCCCCGGTGTCCCCAGTGTGTGGCGGGAGATGGCAGACGAGGATCGGGGACGTGCTGGCGGGAGAGGTCAGCACCGAGGACGACGATGATGACGAAGACGATGATGAGGACTAGGCCTTGTGCCATCCTCCGGCCCCAGCCCTCTGCGAGCCATTAAAGTGCCCAAAGAACCAGGATGTGACACGAGTGGGGTGACACGGGGGGGGTGTAGGGGTGCTCCAGGAACAGGTGAGACACCCCCCCCCCCCCCCCCGTGAGAGATGTCACCCCCCCCCTTGTCACCCCCTCCGTGCACGATCCACTGTGCACTTCCCCTGGGGGGACAGTGACACCCACGGGGGGGACTCGGACACTCGTGGGTGCCCCCCGATGTGGCTCTGTCCTCTGGTGGTGGATGAGGGTCCCTTGCAGGGTGGGGGACACACCCCCAAAAGGATGGGGGGGGGGTCGAGCAAGGACCTCTCCCCACGGGGGAGAGTCTCCACGCGTGCCCCGCGCCAGCACTCACCCGCCCACCATCCCCGTGGGGCGGGGGCGGTTCCTCCGACCCCTCCCCTCCAAACCGCGCCCACCCGGCCCCGCCCCGCTAAGCCCCGCCCCCTCCCCGCTGCTGCTCAGAGCGGCAGCACCGAGACACCCGAGCGGCTGCACCGGCACCGCCACCGGCACCGCCTCAGCCGGCCGGTAAGTGCGGGGCTGCGGGGGGATCAGAGCCCCCCACCCACCACCGGGACCGGGATCGGCACCGGGATCAGGACCGAGACCGGATGGAGGCTGCCGCCTCCATCCGGTCCCGGTCCTGATCCCGGTGCCGATCCCGGTCCCGATGCTGATCCCCGATGTCGGGCAGGGGGGCGCGGTAGTAGCCCCCCCCCTCCCCCGTAGTAGACACCCCCCTCCGGTAAAGCCCCCCCCGCCCCCGGGATGCCCCGCCCCGGCTGTGGCTAGGAAGGGGTTAACACCCCCGGTGTTACCGGGGGTACCCGGACACCCCCCCCCCGTCTCCCGCCCTCGGGTCCCGCCCGCCCCTTCCACTTCCCCTTTCGCTCCCGTGGGGGGGCCCGAACCCGTGACCCGAGGCGGAGGGGGTCCGGTCCACGCGGTACCACCCGGTGCCTCCCGGTCCCGGTCCACGCGGGACACAGGGGACCCCCGCACCCCCCCATCCCCGTTCGTTCCTGGTGCCCCCATCCCCACCCGTGCCCCCCCCTCCCGGTGCCACCGGGGGCTCCCATCCCCACCCGAGGCTCGGCGTGTCCCCCCCTCCCCTGTGGGTGCCACCCGGTCCCCGCGGGACACGGGGGTCCCCCCACCCGCGCTCTGTCCCCACGGTACCGCCCGGTACCAGCGGAGCTCCGGGATGGCACTCGTTCCGCGGGGTGGGTGTGGCCCCCCCCCACGAGTGGGTGCCTTGGGGAGAGGGTGGGGGTGGGGTGTGTGCGTGTGGCCGGATTCCTGAGGGACACGAGTGGGAAGTCACGCGCCCCGAGGCCGGGATGGGCCCAAACTGGGGCCGAACTGGGCCGTGGCGGCGGCGGAGCCCGGGCCGGGAACGGGGAGGGCTGTGGGGACCACGAGTGATCGGACCCCCGCCCCCCTCACCCCCCGGGCTCCCCTCCGTGCTCCGACCCACGGGGGTTCCGCACGGCCTCGCGTGGGGAAACTGCGGGGCGGGGCGAGCGCATCCAGCTGCGTCCCAGATGTGGGATGTGCGGCCCGGGGGATGCTGCCGTGGCCGTGGGCCGCGGGACCCCCGGGACACGGGTGGGACCCCCGGGATGGGGCCCGTGGGGCGGGGCGGGGGCCCGTGGGGCGGGGCCGTGGGGCCGGGGCCGTGACTCGGTTTCCCGGGGGGGGGGTCCGGGGGCGGCCCCGGCCGGGCGAGCGCTCGCTGCTCCCCGCGGCACAAAGCGCGTTTGTCCCCCGGGCTGCGGGGGGGGGGCCGGGGGGGTCCCTCCTCCCCGTCCGCTACCGCGCACAACCCAAAATCACGGGGGGGGGGGACACGGTGATTGCGGGAGCCCCCCCACCCCCCGCACCTGGCCGGAGCGGGAGAGACAAAGGCGGGAAGGAACCGGCCCACCCGTGTCCTGCCCCCCCCTCCCCGCCCCCTGTGTCTGACCCCCCCCGCGGCGGGATTAGGGCCCCCCCCCCTCCCCGCTGTTGTGAATGGGACCCCGCGGGGGCCACGCCCCTCTTGCATATTCATGAGGCGGTTTGCATGGGAACCGTGAACGGGGGGGGGTCCCGCGGGGGGGTCCCACGGGTGGGGGGGTTCTGAGCATCCCACCCCGGGGAGGGGGGGGGGGCGGGGGGAACTCAGGCATCCGTGACAGGCCTGGGAACGGGCAGACGGCCACGGCGGGGGGGTGGGGGGGTGTCCCCGCCCCCATCCCCCCACACACCCCCCCACACCCCCCGCCCCCCCCCGCCCGGAAGGACCCGCGCGTCCGGGCCAAGGGCTGAGTCATCGGCTGCCTTAAAGGGGCCGGACGGGGCTGGGACACGCGTGTGCGGGGGGGGGGGGCACGCGGGAGTGTGTGTGTGTGTGTGAAGGGGGGGAGGGGGGGTGAGTGTGAGCGGGGGGGGGTGTGATTGGGGGGGTGCGAGTGTGGGTGCGCACGTGGGCTCGCGTGTGCGGGGTGTGGGTGGGTGTCTGCGTGTGCAGGTGTCTGCGTGGGGGGGCTGTTTACGGGTGTAGGCACGAGTGTGAGTGTGCGTGTGTGTGCGGGGGGGGGGGTGCATGCGTGCACGTGCTGGGGGGGGAGCAGCAGCGTGTCTGTGTCTGTGCCACCCCACCCCCCCATCCCGCTACGGCGTGTCTGTGCGACCCCCGTGGGGTGCCCGGGTGTGTGTGCCCCCCCCCCAGCACCCATGGGTGCCACCACTGGGAAGGGACACGAGAGAAACCCCCTAAATGGGGGGGGGGAGGGGGGCAGGTGCTGCGATCGCCACGGCAACCGCATCCCTGGGGTGGGTGGCAGCGGTTGTCATGGCGACCGAGGCGCAACAGGAGATGGGGGACAGGGTGTGACACCCCCCCCAGCCCTGATACCCCCCCCCCCCATGCCCACCCCCTCCTGGGCCTGGGGCTGGGGGTGCCCTTGGTGTCCCCCCCCACCCAGTGCCCCCCACCCTGGGGTGTACAGAGCCACTGCAGGGGGTGAGTGTGCAAGGGGGGGCTGCGAGTGTGCAGGGGTGAGCTGTGAGTGTGCAAGGGGGGGGCTGTGCTACGCTGGGGGGGGTCACACCATGCAATGGGGGGGTCTCTGCAAGGGCAGGGTGAGCGTGCAAAGGGGGGTGCACACTGCAAAGCCATGGTGCGTGTGCAAGCAGCACCGTGCAATGCGGGGGGGGGGGGTCTGTGCATGGCCAGGGGTGCGTGTGCGGGGGTCCCCCCGCGCCGGGGTGTGTGTGGGGGGGCACACACAGCAGAGCATCCCCCCGCGGGTCCCGCCATCCCCCCGCCATCCCCCCCTCCGGTCCCTGTCACATCCCGTGAGCGTCACATGAGTCACGGCCCAGCGGAGCCCGGCTGGCGCCGCGGCGTGGGGGGAGGCCGGGGTGTGGGGGGGGACACATGGGCTGAGGCCGGGCAGCTCGTGACGCGGGTGGCGGCAGCCATGGCCGAGTACCGCAGCCTCCTGGAGGAGCTGGCCCAGAACATCACGGCCGAGGACCTGGAGCAGCTGAAGTCGGCCTGCAAGGAGGACATCCCCAGCGAGGAGAGCGAGGCCATCGCCACCAGTCACCAGTGGTTCGCCTTCCTGGAGAAGCACAGCAAGCTGGACCGAGGTGACATCCCTGGGTGGCCCTGTCCCCCTCCCTGGCCCTGCCCTGGTCCCAGCCTGTCCCCTTCTCTGGTCCCCCCTCTCCTGGTCTTCATCCCTGTCCCCTGGTCCCCAATCCTAATCCACATCCCAGTCCATGACCCCTGGCCCTCCCCTCTTCCCTGTCCCGGTCCCCATCCCAGTCCCTTCTACTGGTCCCTGTTCTTGTCCCATGCCTGATCCCTGTCCCCATCTCCCATCCGTCCCGATCCCGGTCCCCTGCTCCTGTCCCCTCTCCCTGTCCCCATCTCCCATCCCCTGTCCTGATCCTGGTCCCCTCTCCCTGTCCCCATCTCCCATTCCCTGTTCCCATCCCCTGTCCCAGTCCCCATCCCCATCTCCCATCCCCTGCTCCTGTCCTCTCTCCTTGTCCCCATGTCCCATCCCCTGTCCTGATCCCGGTCCCCTGTCCCCATCCCCATCTCCCATCCTCTGTCCTGATCCTGGTCCCCTGCTCCTGTCCCCTCTTCCTGTCCCCATCTCCCATCCCCTGTCCCTGTCCCCATCTCCCATCCCCTGTCCTGATCCCGGTCCCCTGTCCCCATCCCCATCTCCCATCCCCTGCCCCTGTCCCCTCTTCCTGTCCCCATCTCCCATCCCCTGTCCCGATCCTGGTCCCCTCTTCCTGTCCCCATCTCCCATCCCCTGTCCCGATCCCGGTCCCCTGTCTCTGTCTCCTGTCCCCACTCCTATCCCCTCTCCCTGTCCCCATCTCCCATCCCCTGCCCTGATCCTGGTCCCCTCTCCCTGTCCCCACCTCCCATCCCCTGTCCCGATCTCAGTCCCCTGTCTCTGTCTCCTGTCCCTGCTCCTGTCCCCTCCCCCCACCCCCATCTCCCAGCCCCAATCCTGGTCCCCTGTCCCAGTCTCTCCCACCCCTCTCCCCGTCCCCACCAGCCGCTGTCCCTGCCCCGGTGCCCCCTCTGCGGCGCAGCGGGGGTGTCCCAGCACACGTCCCCATCCCCGTCCCTGTCCCCGCAGACAACCTGTCCTACATCGAGCACATCTTCGAGATCTCGCGCCGCCCGGACCTGCTCACCATGGTGGTCCAGTACCGCACGCAGGTGCTCAAGATCTCGGAGGAGGACGAGGTGGACACCAAGCTCACCCGCATCCCCAGCGCCAAGAAGTACAAGGGTGAGCCCCCCCCCAGCGGGACAGGGCCCCCCCGTCATCCCCAGGGTGCCCAGGGCAGGGACTGGATCGCTTTGGATGGGGGGGACAGAGCCCCCCACTGACCCCCCCCGTGTCTCGCAGACATCATCCGGCAGCCCTCGGAAGAGGAGATCATCAAACTGGCCCCCCCGCCCAAGAAAGCCTGAAGGGGGGGGGCGAGGAGGAGGAAGAGGAGGAAGGCTGTGGCCCCCCCCACCCCATGTCCCCCCCCCGCCACCTCTCCGGCCCTGGGGCGTGGGCGGGTGGGGGGGGGGCCGGCACGGTCACTAACAAAGTCTTAACGCCCCCCCCCACGCTCTTGGTGTGCGTGTGCGTGGGTGTGCACGTGTGGGTGTGTGTGTGCAAGGGGGGGGGGGGGCGCTTTGCTATTCCCATGGGACCCCCCCCCTCCCCCCCCCCCCCCCCCCCCTCACTGGGAGGGGGACAACAGGAACAGGGACCACCCCCCCCACCCCCCAAAGTTGTGGCTGGGGAGGGGGGGGGTGACAAGCACCGGGACCACCCCCACCCCAGTGCCGGGGGGGGGGCAGTGCTGGGGACAGGGACCCAAGTGAGCGTCGCGGGGGGGTGCAGGGATGAAGGACAGGGCAGGTCGGAGGGAGGTGAGCAGCAGGGCTGAGTGGGGGGGGGGGTGTCATTCCTGACCCCCCCCGGCAGGATGGAGGAGGATGGTGTGAGTTTGTCAGGCCTCAGCCCCACGGAGATGGGGGGGGGGGCACATCTGCAGTGTGTCCCCCCCCACCAGGGGGGCTGTGGCAGGTGGGAGGATGAGGAGGTGACATGGGGGGGGGGTGAGGCAGTGGGAGCCCCTGTGCAGGGTGGTGATGCCCAAGGGGGGGACCCCAGACCCACCCCCCCCCGGGCATTGGGGAAATTTCCATTGGAAGGACCCCCCCAACCCCCACTTTGGTGAAGTGGGAGGGGGCAGAACTGGCAGCCCCCCCAAACCAGCCAGACTGATTTTTAGGAAGGGGGGGGGGCTGGTGTCCTTCCAGCCTCCCCCAGTGCCATACTGGGAGGGAGGGGGCTCTGGACTGGGAGAACAGGCACAGCCCCCGTCAGTGTGTGTGTGTGTGGGGGGGTGGGTGTGTTTTTGGGGTTCAGCTCTAGCTACTAACCTGGGGGGGGCTAGCGAGGGGGGGCACTGGAGAGAGTATATGTTAATATATTTTATTTAATAAAAGCTAAAACCCGCAGAGCGCCTGCGTGCGGCCCCCGGCTCTTGTGTCCCCCCCCATGTTATGCCCCCCCCCCCTATTTATTGTCTCCAGGACAGGGACCACATTCATTCCCCCCCCCCCTTTAAAAATGTCTTTTGTTGCAAAATGACTGTTCGGGACCCCCCACCCCCCCACTTTGAGACCCTGGGGGGGGGGGTTGGGGGGGGGCAGGTGACATGCTGGTGTCCCCCACCCCTGGGGGACCCTCCCTGCTCTCCCCCCCCCCCCCCCCCCACCTTACCCCCCCCTCCCCCCGACCGTGCTGACTGTGTACAGATCTCTGATAAACAGATGGAGATGAAAGCTGCTCTGGAGGGTCGCGTGGCTCTGTCGCTTTTGGGTGAAAACACGGCAAAAACGGGCAAAACGCCCCCCCTTTGGGTTGGGGGAGGTTGGGGACACCCTGGGGTGTGGGGACAGGGTGGGGGGGCACAGGGGACACGCAGCCCTCCGCCTCTCTCGGTCGGCTTTTATTATTGCATTTATATATAATATATATTCAAACTTTTACAATAATTTTAACTTGATAACATCCCAAGTTCCATTTGGTTTTAATACATATAAAATTAGGCCTCTAAGAGTGACGGGGAGCCACACCCCCCTCCCCCCTATTCCCACCGCTGTGCCCCCCCCCCACACTTTACCCCCTCACACCCCCCCTTCCCCCTCTCTTAAAAGGAACAGAAAATGAAAAGGACCTTCCCGGCTCCTGGGGGCTCTGGGGGCTCCTGGGGGGGGCAGGGGGGGCCAAACCAAGTGCAAATCACTGATATGTACAAACTAGACAAGCATCGCTCTGCAAACACCCCCGGGGGGGGGGGGCGGGGATAAGGAGGGAGGGAGGGGGAGGAATGCAGCCCCCCTGTCCCCCCAGGGAGCCCTGAAGAGCAAGGAGGGCTGGGCACAGGGGAGGGGGATCAAGGATGGGGGGGAAGTGTGTGTGCGTCCCCCCCCAAAAAAAAAAAAAAAAGAGGGGAGCAGAGGGCCACGTTAGTACAAAAAACCCCCCCTCCCCCCTGGGGAAGGGACCCCTGGACCGAGGTGGGCTGCGAGGGTGAGGAGGGAGGGAAGTGGAGGGGGGGAGGGGGGGTCCTTAACAAGTCAATACAAAGCTCAAAGTGTTAGTAGGGACCATGTGTGCCCAGAGCCCCCCCTCCAGTGACTGAGGGGAGGGGGGGCTCAGGAGGGCATGCACTGCACCCGATCCGGCCCCTCTTCCTCATCATCCGACGTGTCGGAGGAGCTGGGGGAATCATCCGAGTCCCCATCCGGCGCTCCGGGCTCTCTTCGGCGCTGCCAAAGCCAAAAAAAAAAAAAAAAAAGGGGGGGGTGAAGGAGGTTTAAAGGGTGGGGGGGGGACACAGGGGATGTTGGTACCTACCCGGTGATGGCGTCTCTGTCGGAGGTGGTGCATGAGGAACCAGAGCATGTGGCTGTCGAACATGTCGGTGTGGTGGAGACTGTCCTCGTCCCGCTCCAGTTTGTTCTTCTTGATCACCTAAAAGTGAGGTGGGGGGGTCACACCCCCCCTTGACCCACCCCCACCTCGTTTTTTAGGGTCTCACCTCCTTGAGGCCAGCCAGCTCGGTGGGATTCTCCGCCGTGGGCGCCCAAATCTTAACGTCGTGATCGAGGCCGCTGGTGGCCAGGACGGGGAGGTGGGGATGGGGCTCCAAGCAGTTCACCTTGAGGGGGGTGGGGACAACAATGACATTAAGGGACAAATCTCAGCACCCACAAAGCACCCTGGGGGTTGCGTTCATGCCAGATGGAGATCCTTGGGTGAGGGGGGTGGTGGTGCCAGCAGCCGCCGGGAGCTGGCACGGAGCCGCTGCCACCCGGACAAAAGGCGCCTGTGGGACAAGTACAGGGGACAGAGCCACCCCTGTCCCCCTCTGTGCCAACCCAGGAGTGCCACCAGTGTGTCCCATCCCCTGGGTGGGCACTGTGAGACCAAGGGGCTGCTGAATCCCACCTGAAACTGGGAACAGATCCACACCCCTTACCAGCGCGGGGACAGGCATGGGGACCCCCTCGAGGACCCGGCGTGGTTTTGGGTTGAAAAAGCAGGAAAAGCGGTGGGGAATTCCCACAGGGGGGCACTGGGGACTCACCACTCCTCCCTTGTCACCCTCCATGAACTGCACGATCTGGCAGGAGGATTTCTCCCACAGGAAAATGTGGCCGCAGTCGCTGCCGCTCACCACAAACTCGCTTTTGGGGCCGTAAAAATTGACACCTTTGACTGAAAAGGAGAAAAAGGAGCGGGGTGAGGCCATCAGAGCCCCCCCCATTCCTGTCCTGCCTGGACCCGGCGAGTCCCCAGGGTCATGGCATGGGTCCCTCCGTCCCCACACATTGCAACCCCCACTGGCACTGAGGGGCTTTGAGGGCACGGCCACCCACCCCCAGCACCCAGCTGCGGTGGCAGTGGGGGCTGGGGTTCACCCTGAGCCCCCCACAGTGGGGGTTGGTCCCCGTGGTCCTCACCGGTGGCGTTGTTGCGGTGTCCCTTGTACCTCTTGATGTACTCGGCGCCGTCGCTGTGAGCGGAGTTGAAGAGGTAAATGTCCTCATCATTGTAGCTGGCCAAGAGCTCTGGGGGGAAGAGCTGGGTGTTAGGGAGGGGTGTGGGCTCTGGGGGGGTGAGGGGGGTGGCTGTCCCACAGCCCCCCCTGTGGCCCCAGCGGTCACTCACCGGAGCCGTCGTGGCTGTAGACGAGACAGGTGATGTTGGCCTTGGACTCGCTGTTCACCTGGGAAGGACGGAGAGCTCTGCTCCCACCGCCTCCCCCCGCAGTCCCCAGTGCGCCCCCGGGGTGGCACTGGGCGGGGGGGTGGCAAGGGGACATCGCTGGGGGCCTGTCCTGGGTCCCCATCAGGGCGCCAGCACCCTGGGGACAGTGGGTGACACCACCATGGGCAGGATCAGACCTGGGCAGGGCTGGGGACACTGGGGTCACCCGGGCGGGGAGGGGACACGGGGCACAGCAGAGACAGGGACACTAGGGACATGGGGGACAACAGGGACAGGGACACTGGGGACACAGGGGACAGCAGAGACAGGGACAACAGCAGAGACAGGGACATCAAGGATATGGGGGACACGGGGGACACTGGGGATGGAGACACTGGGGACAACAGAGACAGGGACAGCAGGGATATGGGGGACACTGGGGACACGGGACAGCAGACAGGGACAGCAGGGATATGGGGGACACTGGGGACACGGGGGACAACAGGGACATCAGGGATATGGGGGACACAGGGGACACCAGGGACACTGGGGACATGGGGGATATGGGGGACACTGGGGATGGGGACACAGAGACACTGGGGACATGGGGGACACTGGGGACATGGGGGACTCGCCCCACTGGCCACGGTCCCCACGCCCTGTGCCAGGCTCGGCGCTGCTCCCACACTGCGTCCCCTCAGGGTTGGGACCCCCGGTGCCACCCGTGACGCCGCTTACCAAGTGGTGAGGGCAGAACTTCTTCAGCACGCCGTTGTTCTCGTTCTCGTCGATCTTCCGCTGGTCGTAAATCCTGGGGGGGGGGGAAGGAGGCAGGCGGTGGGCGCTCGCTCGAGGGACACCGAGAGGTGGGCACGGAGGGGACAACGCTGCCCGCTCCTGGGACCACAGCCCACCCCGAGCTGCCCACGCCGGAGGTGCCAGCAGGAGGGGACAGGGGCAGGGTGGGAAGGGGAGGCTGTGTTTTGAGCAGCGAGCCCGGGCGCTGCCGAGGCGCCGGCGCTGCCGTCTGTGAGCCCATGTGTTGAGTGCTCCGTGCCCGGCGCCCCGGGAGCTGCCGCCCGCACGCCAGACGCCGTGGCTGGCACGCCGGGAGCTGCCACCGCAACGCTGCGGTGTCCCCCTGAGCAGCCCCTACGTATCCTCAGGGAGCGGAGCCACGCTGTGCCCTGCTCGTTTCTGGGGGGCTGGGAAGTGTGGGGGGGTTTGGTGCCACCAGCCGAGGGGAGCTCCGCACCGACACACCGTGCCGCGGGGCCAGACACACGGACATCCCCCCCCAGGGTTTTGAAGGCTGGGGGGGGTTCGTGTTGGCCACGTCAGGAGCTCAGCCTGCTGGGACCGAGACCTTCCCCGAGCCTCAACCCCATCTCCGACGCCCACCGGGCAGCGCCCGCGGGCAGGGACCGGGGGGAAGCTCATCGGGAGCTCGGGAAAAGCGTGGCCGGTACCCGAGGGACGGATCCCAGCTGCACAGTGGATCCCAGGGCTGAACACCACCAGATCCAAACCCCTCTGTTAATCCCCCTGCATCCCTGCTGGGACACAGGGACAGCCTGCAGAGGCATTAACGGCCACAGCGTCTCTGGGGGGACGTGGGAGGCTCGTGGGGGCACGGACTGAGCCCCACGGGGACGGCCATGCCCTCTCTGGGGGCTGGGGCTGGGCCCCCAGCACAGGCTCACCTCACAAACTGGTCTCTGCCCCCCACAGCGAACTGGTAGGTGTTGGCTGGGTTGACGTAGATGGTGTACAGACCCACCTTCTTCTCCTTCTCCTTTGTCACAACCAGTTTCCTTTAAGAGAGGAGAAAATAAAGCAACGACAACAACAACAACAAAATCCATCTCGAATTCCAAACAGGGCCCAGATGGGAAAAGCAGGAGCTCCGCGAGCCGCTTACTCACTCCCAGAAAAAAAACCAACGAAAAACAACAAACCCACAACACTCCACCACCAAAAAACCCAAACGCCGACGGTTTCGGCCGCCCCGCACGTGCTCTGCCCACGGCTCCGGGCTGAAATCATCCCTGGCGCTCTCCCCCGCACGGCGGGGGCGCTTCGGGGCCGGACACGGGGATCGATCCCGCAACGCTCCGCTGGGATTTCCCCCGGTGGCACTCAGACCCCCCCATCCCCCCCCCCGGTGGCACTCAGACCCCCCCCCCCACCCTCCCCTGCCGGTGGCACTCAGACCCCCCCATTCACCCCCCGGTGGCACTCAGACCCCCCCATCCCCACCCTGGTGGCACTCAGACCCCCCCATCCACCCCCCGGTGGCACTCAGACCCCCCCCATCCACCCCCTGGTGGCACTCAGACACCCCCATCCCCCCCCCCGGTGGCACTCAGACCCCCCCCATCCCCACCCCCCCCCGGTATTCCGGCGAACCGAGGCCGCGTCCTCAAGGAACGGCTCAGCCCCTCTCTGCCCCCCGCCAGCGCCCGTGGGGGGCTGCCCACAGCCTCAGAGCGCTCCCACGGTGACAGCTCCCAGCGTGGATCCCCCCCCAGCCCCCGGACAGACAGACGGACGCGGCACACGGGGGGGGGCAGTGGGGCTGAGGATTAAAGGCGGCCGGTTTGGAACGCCCCGGTGGGTTTTTTGTCCCGGTTATGAAACAGCCGGGCTTAGGGCTGCACACAAAAGCGCTCGCACGCACAAATCAACGGGAACCGGCGGGAGGGCAGCGCCAGAGCCCTCGGTTTACAGCAGCAGCGCCAAACACTGCAGCGGGCCCCTTTATCCGGGCAGATCTCCCCCCCCAGGTCCGGGGTAGGACCCCGCACACCCCACCTGCCTGCGCCTGCTCCTTACTGGTTCCCAGTTAACCGCCGGAGCGCTCGTCGAGCGGAGCGCTGCCAGCACCCAGAGCTCTGTGGGACCCCCGGGAAGGGACAGCCCACGCAGGGACCTGCCATGGCACCGGGGTCTCTGTCCCCTATGGGAACAGGGCCCCATCCGAGGGTTCAAACACACTTGTGTCGTTAGCAAGGATCACATCCACGCCCTTGTGTGAGACAGCCAGCCCCCAAAACGCTCCCCGGCCCGACCCTGCCCCGTGGGGACAGCTCGAGTGCCACGGGACACCCGTGTCCCCACTCGACACCCACCAAAGGCTGCTGTGAAACCCTCACCGCTCGCAGGGGAGCCCCCAGGACCCTGGATCTCCCTCCAGAGCCGCCCTGGGAGCGGGAGCGGGCAGAGGAATACTCACGAGGCGGGCCGGTCTTGTCTCAGATCAATGGTGAAGACTACAGCATCTTCACCTGCCGATAGGAAAGTGCATGGAGAATCCGGTTCTAGGGCCAGCTGGAAGATAAATACTTGGGCATTGGTTCCCTTTTCACCCAACAGAGCAGCCAGATCCCTTCCTCCCGCAAACCACCGCTGCCAGCGGGGCCCCACGCAGCACCAAGCCCTCTACGCCCACGGCTGAGCGCGCACGTCACCGCTTTGCGGGGCACGGAGCCCCTCCTCAGCACCCCAGAGGTGACCACCATTATAAAAAAGCCATTAAGAACTGGTCCCTCCATGCCAGCGGCCCCCAGCGAGCTGGGGGGGCACTCCAGGGGTCCCCAGGGGCCACCCACCCCCTCCACGGGGGCTCACCTTGTGCGAAGCGCCTTTGTGCTGCGCCACGCGCTTGGTGTTTTTGCAGCACTGGGTGGCGGAGAGCTCGGCCACGCGGACCTGGCCGTCCCGGGCACACATGGCCAGCGTGGAGTCGCCGCTGTTGGGGAGGAACTTGGCCTGGAAGAGAGCAAGTGGAGGGATGGCGTCAACACCGGGACGGGGGCTCAGGGGTGCGAAGGAAATGGGGTGAAACAGGAGAGGAACGGAGGGCAGGAGCCCTGCCAGTGCCCAGCGCGCCCCAGACCCCCAGGCACCTCCCGTGGGGGACCCTCAGTCACCCCCAGCGCCCTGAGGAACGCCCCCCACGCCCTCCTCACCTGGAAAACGTTGCTCTTGTGGCCGCTCTCGAACTCCAGCACCGGCTGCCTCCGCACCCAGTCCCACACCACCACTTTGAGGTCGTCGCTGCCGCTGGCCAGCCAGGTGCCGCGCTGGTTAAAGTGCAGGGTGTTGACGCAGCCGGTGTGGCCCTCGAGGCCGTGCTGCAGGCGGAAGCGTTGCACAAAGACCCTGGCCCCGCAGGCTTCGTAGACGAAGCGGGCGCTGGAGCCCAGCTCCCGTTCCCGGAGGGCGTGGACCGCCTGCCAGCGGGGCTGGGGCAGCGCCGTGGTCTCCGAGGACACCCAGTCCTCCAGGGCCTGCTCGTCGTCCGAGGAATCTTGGTCGTGGTTGGCACGCTTGCGCTGGGCGCGGCGGTGGGACCGCTGCTCCTCCTCTTCCTCCTCCTCCTCTTCCTCCTCCGAGTGCGACCGGTCGAGCGCGCGGCTCTCCTCGGTTATGGAGTAGTGGCCCGTGTCGTCCATGCTGTCAGAGTCCTTCTCTTCCCCCGAGCTCTCCGTGTCCGTGTCCCGGCTCTCCGTGCTGGTGCGGTTGGGTCCCACGTCGTCTCCCGTGAGGCTCAGGCTGAGGTCGGAGGCCTCCACCTCGATGCCGGAGGAGGTTTCGCGGCCCTCCTCGGCTGACATCTCCTCCGGGCTGCTGGACAAGCTGCCTGTGTCACACAGGCACCACCGTCAGCCTCCCCAGCGGGAGACCCCGGCGCGGGGAGCGCGGTCCGGCAGCGGCCTTACCGTTCACTATGTCCGTCTTCCCGTCCATGCTGCTCCCTTTGTCCGACATCGCGTGTTCCAGAGCGCTCACCCTGCGTGCAAGAGGGAGAGAGCAGAGGCTGGAGCATCCCAGTAGCATCCCAGCACTTCCAGTCGCTCCGGGAGAGGTTCACCCATTCCTCGTGAGCGCAGGGAAAACCGGGGGCGAGCGGATTTTGGGCTCCCAGGCGTCCCCCCAGGATGCCAAGTGTTCCCCATTTACACACAGGTCATTAACTCTCATTACAGCAAACACTCCAGAGCCTAATCCTCGTTAGGCTGGGAATTAGCACCAGCGTGGCCCTGAGGAGCCACAGGGGTGAAAGGCTCTGCCAGTGCCAGCCTGGGCACGGCTCCCTCCAGGGAACAGGGGTGACACTGCTGACCCACAGGTACGGCCACGGGGCGACGGAGCAGGGGGCACCAGGGACGGCCTGGGCAGTGCAATAAAAACTCTTAGAGCGTTTATAAGGAAACCAGGTTTGTGCAACAGAAACCAGCAGCAAGGTTCAGCCGAGCGCGGCCGCTCGCTCCTCAGAGGGCAGCGGAGCAGAAGGAAGCGACGAGGTGTTTTCTGCAGCCTCGGGTTTAACTCCTGCCCGACCTCGCTGCAAAACACGGGTGGAGAGGGAGGTTGGGGCTGGGAAGTGAAGCGGAGTCCAGTGCCACCCCAGAGCTCAGCCCTCAGATTGGTGTCACAGACCGGGTCCGTCCCCAGGGGCTGCGGGCAGGACAGGTTTTAATTTGTGGCTGGAGGCACCGTCCCTCAAGCAGCGCCCATCAACGATGGCTGAGGAGCAGGAGAAAACCCACCGCTCGCCTCGTCCCCCCTCGAGAGGGCGACTCGTGCTCTGTTGCTGCCTTCGGTGGCACCGTTGGCCCCAGAGCCCGGGGACTTTGCTCCTCTGTGGTCGCTTCCTGCTGCCGTTAACACCTTTCAGGGCAGCCTTCTGAGGTGAGGAACACCAAATCCTCACCAAACCATTACCCAGACCTCACATCCCCTCTCACCCACACTGCAGGGCCGGAACCTCGCTGGGAAATTGGGAGAATTGAGGGAAAAAAGACCCTCAGCTGCCTGGGTGGAGCAGATGGCAGGGACAGAGGGGGGCTCTGCCAGCGCTGGGGACACCGCAGGGGACACAGGGAACCCCGCACCGGTGGCTGGAAATGCTGATGGCACCAAAGGCATCACTTGCCCAAACAGGGTGAGGGATGCAGAGCTGCAGGGAGCCCCGAGCCCTCGCCAGGGATTCGAGCCCATCACAAGGCGCCAGGCTGGGCCTCCCTGTGCCTCGGGGCGGCGGGCAGCGCCGGGACCGCCACGTGGGTTTGGCAGCTCCCTGGAACCAACATCTGGACAGGCTCCGTGCTCCAGGCTCCGCATGCTCCAAGCCTGACTCTCCAGCACCCTAAAAATATCCCTCCGCATGCCACAGCCTCCCGGCTGCCTCCGCGGCCTCCGGGATCGAGCTGCGAGCGCTGCCGCCTCCTCCCCTCGACCCAGCGAGCGCCGGGGCTCCGCAGCCCGCTGCCACGGTGAGCTGGGCTCGCCGCCACGCTGCCCCACGGCCTGCCAGGCTCCAGGCCCTCAAACCAGCCCCAGTCAGCAGCCCCAGTGGTTGTGCCAGGGAGATGGTCCATGGAATCCATGGAATTGTCCGAGCTGGATGGGACCTCCAGAGCTCCCCCAGCCCAACTCCCCTGCGGGACAGCAGGGTCCCCTCGAGCACATCCCTCAGGGCTGCACCCAGGCCAGGCTGGGGAATCTCCAGAGAAGGAGACTGCACCCCTCTCTGGGCAGTGCCAGTGCTCGGCACCCTCACCCCAAAGAAGTTCTCCCTCATCTTCCAATGGAACTTCCTCTGGTCCAGCTTGTGCCCATTGCCCTCGTCCTGGCACTGGGAACCACTGGGAAGAGTCTGGCTCCATCCTCCCTCACCCCCCTTTAGGTGTTTGTGAACGTTCATCAGATCCCCCTCAGCCTTCTCTGCTCCAGGCTGAAGAGTCCCAGCTCCCTCAGCCTTTCCTCCCAGGGGAGATGCTCCAATCCCCACTCATCCTCGCTGCCCTCCCCTGCACTCTCTCCAGTCGTTCCCAGTCTCTCTGGAACTGGGGAGCCCAGAACTGGAGGCAGGATTCCAGCTGTGGCCTCCCCAGGGCACAGCAGAGGGGGACAATGCCCTCCCTCGCCCTCCTGGCCACACACTGCCCTGTGCAGCCCAGGCTGGCATTGCCCTTCTTGGTGGCACGGGCACATCGCCGGCTCAGGGATCATTTCCTGCCTGCCAGGACTCCCAGACCCTTCTCCTCAGAGCTGTCCCCAGCAGGTCCCCCCTCCCCTCTCCTGGTGCCTGGCATTCTTCTCCCCCAGGGGCAGCCCCCTGCCCTTGCCCTCACTGAACCTCCTGAGGTTCCTCCCTGCCCAGCTCTCAGCCTGCCCAGGTCCCGTTGGTGGCAGCGCAGCCCTCGGCAGTGTCACCACCCCTCCAGCTTGGGATCAGCAGCCAACTCACTGAGGATCCTTCCCATTCCAACCCGTAACGCCAGGAGCTGGTGGGACTGGGGACACAGGCCTGGCTCCAGCCCCTCTGCAGGACGCGGCGTCGCCAACCCAGGGCTGCAAACCCAGCGCCCGCGGCCCTGAGCCATCCCTCACTCAAATATTTATACAGCTACATAAACACCCGGGACGCGCCCGGGGGCCGGGAGCCAACGCCGGGCAGCACCGACCCACCGAGAGCCTGACGCCGGGTCGCCCGCACACGTGTCGCACCGGGCTCGGCTCAGCCTCTTCTATTTAAGGAAAGTTTGCTCATCAGACCTGGCCGGGGCAGCCTCGTTTATTGGCACGGAGGAGCCTCCCTGCCCCCCGAGACGGTGTCAGAGGGCTCCGATCCCCAATTAAACCTCGGGTTCCCACCCCGAACGCCTTTGGTTTGCTGGGACATGGCACAACCCCACCAGTGGGCTGCGTTCGGGAGAGCCCCCGTTAATCACAAACCCACCCCGCAGCCCGGCAGGTCGGGGTGACGGCGCTAATTAAGCAGCTTCCCGTTTGTAATTAGAGGGAGGTCCGGCATGCCCATCACAGGGCACCGCAGCATCTCTGCACCCAGACACGCCACGGCCCCAGCGCCTCATGGGACAGCATGAACGCGCTCCCAGAGCCTAATTAACTGCGCTAACGAGCACTGCCCCTTCCCCATCCAGCACCCGGGAGGAGAGAGGCCCCCAGCTCCCCAGGGAACCGGGGAGACCCTGAAGGAGACGGCGCAAACAAAGCCCAAACCTCCAGCTCTGGCGCAGGCAGGACGGACAGACGGCCACGAGGCGAGCGCTGCCGCGTTCGGGGTGTCCCACTCACCTGTGTGGCAGCAGCGGGCGAGCGCCGGGGCTGGAGGTTCGCTGGCAGCTGACGGAAACGACAGGTTAAAGCCCGGCAGCGCTGGGTCCGGCCGTGCCTGCCCTGGGGGCCCCCGCTCCCTGGAGACACCCCCCAGGGACAATGGGGACTGTCCTGGGAGGGAGGACGTGAGGAAGGCCCAAGGACAAGGAGGTTTGGACCCGAGGGGGCAGGAGGGACCCTGAGCTGAGCGCGGTGGGACTGAACTGTGGCTGGAAAGGACCCCCAGTGCCCCCCACCCAGGGCACCGGGACACCAGGGAAGGACCCTGGGGGTGGGAAGGGACCCTGGTCACCGCCTGGGGCAGGGCAACACCCTGGGGACAGCAGGGGTCCCCTCAGCACCCCTCCAAAGAAATGGTGACACCCCAGGGGCGACAGAGACCAGCCCTGGGAGCAACAGAGACCACCCCAAAATCCCCCCCCAAGGCACAACGACCCCCTGGGGGCGGCAGGGACCCCCCCAAAAGCCACAACCACCTCCCGGGGGGGGCAGGGACAGTGCCGGGGGCGGCAGGGACCACCCCCAAAAGGCAGAACTACGTCCTGGGGGCAGCAGGGTCCCCCCCCAAAGGCGCAACGACCCCCTGGGGGCGGCAGGGACCCCCCAAAAGGCGCAACCACCCCCCAGTGGCCGATGACCCCACGGAGGTGACAGAGCCCCCCCAGCCGCCCCCAAAGGCCTGGTACACCGCGGGGACGGCGGGACCCCCCGGTTGCCTCCCCCCCGGAAGAGTCCCCCCCGCCCGGCCCCGAGTAGGCCCCGCCGCCCGGTGGGTGGGGGAGGGGAGGGCGGCCGGGGCCGGGGCTGGAAGCGGCGGTGAGGGCGGGGAGGAGGAGGGAGGAGAGGCCCCGCACCGACCCGACTCCCGGCAGCTCCAGGCCGTCGCTCAAGCGCGGGTTCCGCGGCCGCCGGTTGCTCCTCCGCCACCGGCTCCGGGCCCAGCCGCTGCCATCTTGAGTGCGCCGCCTCTGCGGGACGCTTTACGGCACCGCCGCGGCGCTTTACGGCAACGGCCGCTGCGCGACACCGCCGCCCCGGGCCCCCCCGTCGCCATGGCAGCGGCGACCCCGACCCCGGTGTTAGTGTAGGGTCGCCTCGTGTGTCCCCCCGTGTTATTGTAGGCCCCCCCCGTGTTGCTGTGGGGTCACCCCCTGCGTGTCCCCCCCATGTCATTGCAGGGTCACCCCGAGTCACGCGCCCCACCCGCCCCTGCCTCAGTTTCCCCAGGGCGCAGCCAGTGTAGTTGCCAACACGTTTATTGGGGACACCGGAGGGGACACACGTGTCCACAGGGGACCCCACCCCACACCGGGCTCCCCCCAGCCGTCCCCAGCACCCCACGGTGGGGGACGGCAGAGCCAGGGCTGCCACGTCCAGCCCCTCTCCTCGGCTCTGGCTCCGCTCAGCTGCCTCATCCTCATCTTCATCCTCGTCAGGGTGGGTCTTAATTAGCGGGTAACGAGGCAGGGGCAATCCTCCGCAGCGCAGCACCGGGGGGCCGCGGGTGCACCCCTCGCACCCTACATGAGGCGACACTGCTCGGCGCCCGCCACCCCCGGCAGGTCCAGGTTGAGGCCGGGGGGCTGGGGGGAGAAGAGGGTGAGCCAGGGGACCCCCAGGTGTCTGGGAGGGGGGGGTCCATGCAGAGCCCCCCACCCACCCAGGGGTCCCCGAGGACACTCACCGACTCCCCAGCCAGCTCTTTGGGTGGGTGCCCCAGGTCCTGCAGCTGTGGGGGTGACACGGGGGGGGGTCAGGGTGGCACTGGGGGCTCAGGGAGGGGCTTGCATCCCCCCCCCCACTCACCTGCTGCATGAGGTCGAGGAGGGTCTCGAAGCGCGCCCGCCGCTCCTCCTCGCCCTCGCCGGGCCGCTCGCCCTCCAGCTGCCGGCAGATGTTGCCCATCACGCCGTGCTGCGCCCGGTACCGCTCGTACTGCTCGGCCGGCAGCGCCGCGCCGTGCTGCCGCAGCCACTCGGGGTACTGCGGGGGGACAGCGGGGGTCACACGGCACCCCCACACCTGCCCCCCACCCCGCCCCGCTCCCCACCTTCTCGGTGATCTCCTTGAGCGAGGGGTAGAGCACGTCCTTGGAGAGCAGGCTCTGCATGATGCTGCGCATGACGGGCAGGACGCTGCCCTCGCCGTCGCCCTCCTCCAGCCCCAGCCCCTCCAGCGCCTTCGCCAGCTCCTCCTCCGAGGCTGAGGAGTTCTGCGGGGAGAGCGTCAGCCCCTCCCCGGGATGGGGGGCACCCCCGGGGGGACCCCGCTTGGCCGTACCTGCAGGTCGGTGGCGTTCTTGGCCAGGCCGCTCAGCGTCTCCTTGAGGCAGGAGGTGAACTCCTGCTGCGACGCCGTGTCGCTGCCTGCGGGCACCGGGAGGTGGCGGTTGGGGATGGGGAGACACCGGGCACCCCGGGTCACCCCGCTGGGCAAGGGTTGGGGTCTTGTCTTGGGGACCCCGCTCCTAAATGGGGGTCTCAGGGGCGTGTGGGAGTGGGGTATCCTCTGGAAGCCCCCAAATATTCCCCCCACTCTGCTCCGCCGCGGTGCCGGCACATGGGAGGACGCCGGAGCGATGCCACCCAGCCCCGAGCCAAACCGAGACCACTTGATCTGGCGGGGAACCCCCCGCCGCCGGTGCCCCCAGAGCCCCGTCCCACGGCGGGCTGGCACACGCCGCTCCCTCCGCCGCGACCTCAGCGCCCCGGCTGTCACCAAGACCTGAGGCTGCCGGTGCGGATCCCGGCACGGCGAGGGTTCACCGGGCTGCCAAACGCCGTCCCTGGCACAACCGACCGGCGGCTGGCACCGAGGGGCTCACCCACTCTGCCCGCCGCCTCCGACAGCTTCTGGAACTGCTCCACCAGGTGCGGCTCCTCGCGGGCCAGCTCCTGCATCGCCTCCTCGAACTCGGCGGCCGCCTGCGACGCCAAGTCCCCCTCGAAGAGCTCCTGGAAGAACCGCTCCTGCGAGGCGAAGAGGGAGGCCTGGGGAGAGGGGCACCGTCAGCCCCCCCCGCTGCCAGGACGGGGTCTCCCCGGCGGCGGCCGCGTCCCGCAGCGTCGCACCTTGGCGGCGGCGCTGGGCGAGGGCTGGGTGACGGGGGCGGGCGGCGGCGGGGCGGCGGGCCTGGCCTTCTCAAAGTCATCCAGGGCACCTGGGGAGGGGCTGGGATGAGGGGGACCCCCGGGCACCCCCGGCCCAGGGACACCCCCTGCCCCCAAAGAAACCTGCTGCGCCCCACGGACCCCAACGCCTGCCTGGCCCTGGCTCCCCCCACCCCGCTGCACCCCAATAATTGCACCCCAATGACCCCCAGCCCCTCTGCACCCCCAATAACGGCACCCCAATAACCCCCAGCCCCTCTGCACCCCAATAACCGCACCCCAATGACCCCCAGTCCCACTGCACCCCAATAACCGCACCCCAATAACCCCCAACCCCATTGCACCCCAATGACCCCCAGCCCCTCTGCACCCCAATAACGGCACCCCAATAACCCCCAGCCCCTCTGCACCCCAATAACCGCACCCCAATGACCCCCAGTCCCACTGCACCCCAATAACCGCACCCCAATAACCCCCAACCCCATTGCACCCCAATGACCCCCAGCCCCTCTGCACCCCAATAACCGCACCCCAATATCCCCCAGCCCCTCACGCCCCCCGCTCACTGTCCAGCAGCTCCTCCAGCTCCGGGTCGGGGCCGGGGCCCAGGCCCGGCTCCGCCGCCATCTTCGTGCCGCTCCGCCTCCGCCGGGGGCGGGACCGCGGGGCCACGCCCCACCGAGGCCACGCCCCCACCCAGGGCCACGCCCCATTAAGGCCACGCCCCCACCCATAGCCTCGCCCAGCTTAGGCCACGCCCCCAGGAGTAGCCCCGCCCCTTTGAGGCCACGCCCCCATCCAAGGCCTCGTTCCGCCCAGGCCACGCCCCCAGGAGTAGCCCCGCCCCTCGCGGCGCGGTTCGCCCCTGTGCCCGCCAGGCGGCGCCGCAGAGCTCGGGGCGGGGCGGGGGGGACGGGCCAGCCCACGGGGACCGGGTCCCTGGGGTCCCACCCCACGGGGTCCCACCCGCTGCGATCCCGGCTCTCGACGTCCCAGCCTTGGGGTCGCAGCCTTGGGGTCGCAGCTCTAGGCACTCTCACCTCTCAGGGTCCCAGTCCCTGGGGTCCCAGCCCTCGGGGTCCCAGTCCCTGGGGTCTCACCTCTCAGGGTCCCAACCCACGGGGTCCCAGCCCCTCCAGGTCCCAGCCCTCGGGGTCCCAGCCCTCGTGGTCCCAGCTCTCAGGCTCTCAGCCCCTCACAAGTGTGGGTGACCCCCAGGACTGCCCGTGCCCCCTGTCCTTGGAGGGTCCCAGTGCCTGGAGGGACCCCCCTGGGCGAAGGGGCCAGCAGCTCCTCCACACCCAAGCCTGTCCCTTGCTGGTCCCCAACAGGGGAGTGCCCACCATGTGCCACCAGGCACCTGTGCCCTGGGGCTGGGGCAATGCCCCGAGGACGCGGAAGTCACTTCCTTCCCCTTTCCCCGGGTGGCTGCCATGCACAGGACAAGTGGCCCCCGCAGCGCACAGCGGCGTGCCAGCATGGCCAGGAGCACGGCGCTGCTCCTCTGGGGTGAGTGCCCAGGCTGGCAGGGGGCCTGACGCCACGGGGATGGGCACCCAGCCCCCTCCCAGCTTTGGGGGGCAGGGGGGGGAAGGCAGAGCCTGGTGGCACAGGGAGAGGGAGCGCAGGGTGGGTGTGGGGTCCCCCGAGGTCCCAAACGCCAGCAGAGCCACCCCATGGGGGTGTACCCCTAAGTGTGCCCCAGGCCGTGGGCTGGGTTGGCCACGGGGACCAGGCTGTGGGGATGGCGACGTGGGGTCAGGGATGTGGGGACGGGCACCGTGTGGCGGGGGTGGCTGTGGGTGTGGGGACACGGCTGTGGGGTTGGGGACGTGGTAACGATGGGGCCGTGGGGATGGAAACGTGGGGACAGAGCTGTGGGGACAGGGCTGTGGGGACAGGGACACGGGATGAGCACCCTGCAGCTGGGGCCATGGGGACAGGTGCCACGGGAACTGGATTGTGGGGACAGGGCCATGAGGATGGGGCTGTGGGGACGATGCCGTGGGGCTGGCAGAGGTGTCCCCAAGCCCTGCAGCAGCCTGGGGTGGCAGCAGTGTCCCCAAGCCCTGCAGCAGCCTGGGGTGGCAGCAGTGTCCCCAAGCCCCCAGCCCGGGGTGGCTGTGCCACACAGATGTGGCGCGTGGGCGGCTCTGACACAGATGTGTCCCCTGGGGACGCTCCCCACGCTGTTTCCCACGGGTGTCCCCAGCTTGGGGACAGCCCCTGCGCCCCATCCCCCGGGTGCCGATGTCCCCGCAGCAGCAGCCCCCACCCAGCCCCTCTCCTCCCTTCCAGCCCAAGCCCTCGGCCTCGCTGGTGAGTCCTCGCTGCCGGTCCCCAGCCCCGGTGGCCCCAGTACGCCGGCGTCCCGTCACCCCGCAGGCTCCCAGCTCACAGTGGACCCCCCCTGGACACCGGTGTTTGTGAAGGAGAAGGTGACGCTGCGCTGCCAGGGCCCCGGCCCCGTCAACTGGTACCAAAACGGGCAGCTCCTGGGGGGGGGACCCGTCTCCCTCTCCATCTCCAAGGTGTCCCCCACCACCAGCAGATACCAGTGCCACAGCCACGGCGCCAGCCTCAGCCCCCCTGTCACCCTGAGCTTCTCAAATGGTGAGGGACGGGATGGGTGCCCCCGCGCTGGCACCCATGGGTGCCCCCAGGTGGGCTCTGATTCACAGCCTCTCGCCCCTGGTGCAACGGGAGCCCATCCCCAGCACACCAGTGCATCCCTGTGCACACCAGTACATCCCCAGCACACCGGTACATTCCCAGCACCAGTACATCCCTGTGCACACCAGTACATCCCCAGCACACCAGTGCATCCCTGTGCTCACCAGTACATCCCCAGCACACCAGTGCATCCCTGTGCTCACCAGTACATCCCCAGCACACTACATCCCCATGCACACCAGTACATTCCCATGCACATGGGCACATCCCCAGCACACCAGTACCTCCCCATGCACACCAGTACCTCCCCATGCACACCAGTACATCCCCATGCACACCAGTACATCCCCAGCACACCAGTCCATCCTCCCTTGCAGACTGGCTGGTGCTGCAGGTGCCGACGCGGGCGCTGGTGGAGGGGGACGCGGTGTCCCTGCGCTGCCGGGCCTGGCAGGACGAGCAGATCACCCAGGTGCGGTTCTACCGCGAGCGGGAGGCGCTGGGGGGACCCCCCCAGGGGTCCGAGCTGCTCCTGTCCCCCCTGCAGCTGCGCCACCGCGGGCGCTACCGCTGCCAGGCCACCATAAACAGCGTCTGGGCGGGACGAAAGGAGTCGGTGCTGGTGACGGTCACGGTGCGAGGTGAGCATCCGCGCCCCGACACCCACCCAGCGGGGTGCAGCCCCCCCTCCCGCGGGCTCGGGGTCACCGTGTCCCCCCCCCCCCCGGCTCCTTCCCAGAGCTCTTCTCAGGGCTAGTGCTGCGCCTGGAGGGTCCGGCCGAGCCCCTCGAGGGAACCCCCCTGCTCCTGGGCTGCGACAGCATCCTCAGCCCCCTGCGGCCCCACACCCGCCTCCAGCACCTCTTCTACCGGGACGAGGTGGTGGTGGGGGGCCCCCAGGAGTCCCCCCAGCTCTGGCTGCGGGCCGTGGCGCTGGCCGACGCGGGGAGGTACTCCTGCGAGGTGCGGACGGACACGGGCAGCGTGCAGAAACGCAGCGCCCCGGTCACCGTCACAGTGCACAGTGAGTGTGCGGGAGGGATGGGGGTGTCCTGGGGCCCTGCAGCCCCCCCAGAGCCCCACACCTTCCCTGGCATCCCACATCCCTCCCCAGGTCCTTCCACCCCTCCCTGGGTCCCCACATCCCTCCCTGGGATCCCTCCACGCCTTCCCAGGTCCCTCCCAGGGTCCCCCCATCCCTCACTGGAGTCCCCCCATCCCTCCCTCTTGTCCCTCCATGCTCCCCAGGTCTCTTCCACCCCTCCCTGGGTCCCCCCTGTCCCTGCCCATCTCGTCCCCACAGGGGTCCCAGTCTCGGGGGTGTCGCTGGTGGCGGAGCCCCCCGACGGGCAGGTGGTGGAGGGCGACCGCCTGGTACTGGGCTGCGGGGTGGCCGCGGGGACGGGGCCCCTCTCCTTCTCCTGGCACCGGCAGGGTTTGGCCACGCCGCTGGCCACGGGCGCCAGCTACGAGCTCCGTGTCACACGGCACGAGAACGGCAGCCGCTACCACTGCACGGCCTCCAACGGCGGCACCGCGGCCGACAGCGCGCCGCTGCGGGTCACCGTCCTGGGTGAGCGGCACCCTCCACCCCCAGCATCACCTCGTCCCACCACCGCCAGTCTGACCCTGGCACTGTCCCTCCGCCTGGCAGTGCCAGTGGCCAACGTCACCATCACGACGTCGAGGATGGAGCCGTCGGTGCTGGCGGGCGAGAGCCTCAACCTGAGCTGCTCGGTGCAGGAGGGCACCGCGCCCGTGACCTTCACCTGGCTGCAGAATGGGCAGGAGCTGGGCAAGGGACCCGTCCTGGCCCTGGGGACCGTGCGGCCAGCGCACGCCGGGACCTACCAGTGCCTGGCCACCAACCACCTGGGCGCCCACCGCGTCTTCCAGGCGCACAGCGCGGCGCTGAACCTCTCGGTGACACAGCCGGAGTGGTGGCCGCAGGGCAGAGGTGGGGACCCTCCCGGGGTCCCTCTGGGGGTCCGGCCCCCCCTGGGGTTGGCGCTGACCCAGGTTTGTCCCCGCTCTGTCCCCAGTCCTGGCCGTGGGGCTCAGCGTGTCCCTCCTGCTCCTGCTGCTGCTGGGTGCTGCCGTGACCTGGCACCTCTGGCGCCGCCACCCTGAAGGTGGGTGACCCCCGCCTGGGTGGGGTAAAAGACCCCCACACTGATTGGGGGGGCGGGAAATGGGGCTGCACCCCGTGTCCCCCATCTTGGCTGGGGCTGAGCCCCCAGTGCCCTTGGCTCAGGGTCCTGGGGAGTTTGGGGGGGGCCTGGGGTGTCTCCCCTCCTTCCTGGGCGTGCAGGGATGAGCCCCGGGGTCCTTGACTTATGGTCTGGGGGGGTCTCAGGGGTCCCTTCCCACTGTCACCCTGGGGACCCCAGTGCCACTCACACCCCCCCCTTGCCTTGCAGCCGCTGGGAATAACCAGGGCAGGTGAGTGGGGGGGGGTCCAACTGCAAAGCCCCTTTTCCCCCCGGGGCTGGACAAGCAGCCCCCCCAAGGTCTGCCCACACCCCAGGTACCCCCTTATCCCCACAGGGACCCCACAGCCCCCCCACAGCCCGAGGGTTGCCAGCTGGAGCCCACAGCCCCCCCCGGGGCACCGGAGAACGAGGAGGTGCTGTACAGCAACGTCATGGTCATCGAGCGGGGGGCGGGTGAGTAGGAGGGGGGGACACTCTGCCCCCTCATGTCACCACCCCCAGCCCGGGTCCCTGAACCAGCTTCTCTTCCAGGCACCTCCCCGTCCTGGGCCCCCCACCTTGGGCCCCCACCAGAGTCCCCGGTCATCTACGCGGTGCTGTCGGGACCCCCCCCACAGTGCCAGCCCCCAAGTGACATCTACGAGAACATCCCGTGACACCGGGGGGCGCTGGGGGCTCCCTCCTCCCCAGGAGCCGTTTCTATCATATTCACCCCAAAACGCAGCTTTGTCGTTAAAGAGGGGCCACGTGTGTTCTTCTCTCGTGGCAGCTGCCACCAGGAGCCGGTGCCACCGTCCCCAGCTCTCGCCTCGCCGTCACAGAGACCCTCCTGCCCCATTTGTGCATGGTGCTGCTTTACTGGGGGGTGGGGGGCAGCAGAAGGCGGGGGGGGGGGGGCAGCACCACGCACTCCTGCAGCTTCAGCCCCCCCCCAGGTTCAGGGGGTGCCAGCGCCGTGGTGGCACTCAGGCCATGCCCGTGCCAGGCTGGAGGAGTTTTGGGGCCAAAATGGGCCATTTCCAGGGGTGAAAAGCTCCAGTTCTCCATTGCAGTCCCAGGAGGGGGGGGCCATGGGGGGGGATCATGGCTGCTGGGGGGGGGCAGGTGGGGGGGACGGGGTCAGGACTGTTTCATCTGCAGGGTTTCGTACATCTCCCGGTGCTCACCGCTGAGACCCTGTGTGGGAGAAGGGGTTACAGGGTGCCTGCCCCCCCCCCCTCCCCCAGTGCCCCCCCTGCCACCCCACCCCCCTCCAGGCTGTCACCCCACTGCGGGGGTTCCCCACAGCCCCAGGGAAGGGTGCTGGGGGGCTGCAGGATGTTGGGGGGGGGCTGCACACCCCCCCAAGTTACAGCACCTGCAGGGTGGGGGCACCCCCATGGGATGGGGCACCCCAGGGGACACACACGGTCCCCAGCAGGGACAGCAGCCGTGGGGAGGACCCCCGCCCCGGGACAGGCCCCCCCGGGATGCGTCACCCCCAGGACGACTTACGGTGTAGATGGCTTCTTCCTTCTGTTTCAGGGAAAGGGAAAGAGAAAGAGAAAGAGCTGGGGGGCGACAGGATGGGGGGGGACACACAGACACACCCGTCCCCGGCCCCCCTCCCCTCCCCACTGGGGAAGTGGGGGACCCCCCCGTTCCTCTTTGCTTTCCCCTTCCGCGGCTGCAGCCCCATCGGGGATGGGTGCAGGCTGGGGGGGTCCTGTCCCTCCTGGGGTACCCCAGCCCCGGCCCCCCCGTGCCAGCCCCCCCGTTACCTGCGCGCCACCTCGCTGCCGCAGCGCCCGGTGAGCCCAGAACTGCCGGGGGGGCGAGGGGGGCACCCCGAGATAAAAACGAAAAGGAAAAAAAAAAGATAAATTAGAAGAGGAAAAATCCCCAGGGCGGGGGGGGGAAGGTTGGGGCACCCACTGTGTTCTCCCCGGGGGTCCCCCCCAAAATCCAGGGCCTGCGAGGGGTCCCCAGGCGGGGACCGGGGATCCTGGCGCTCACCTTGAGGCGGCAATAGAGGACGGTGAGGACGATGCCGTAGAGGAAGAGGATGGCGTCCAGGACGTAGCAGACCTGCGGCTCCATCAGGGCCCCTGGGGAGGATGGGGGGGACATGGGGTGGTCCCCAGGTCACCACCGCCCCAGGGTGGACCCCACACCCAGCTGCGCCACCGAGAGCTTCGACGTCTCCGCGCGTCATCCCCTTCCTCACACCGGTGACAGCGGAGGGTCCCCGGGGGATCACAGGGACTCACCCTGGGGTGTCCCCCTATGCCACCAGCACCCTGGGGTGGCTTCGATGGACCCCAGCTCATCCCCAAGGACGCAGCCCAAGGGCCACACACCCCCTGTCCCCCCCGGGACCCCGTCCCCACCTGCTGCCGGGGTCTGCAGCAGCAGCAGGCTGGCAGCGAGCAGCAGGCGGGCGCCCATCGCCCCGAGCGGGGTCTGGCGCACTGGGGACACCGCGCCGCTGGCACCCTCTGCCCCGCAGGCTCGCGCCGCCCCCTTCTCCAGCCCCAGCACCCTCCGGAGCAGCCGGCCCCACTTCCCACAAAGGGCGTGGGGGACATTGCTCAAGGGCCAGGGGACCCGTCCCCGAGTGTCACCCGTCCTCCCCCACCCCTCGCAGCAGCCCGGTCCCCGCTGCGGGCACTGGGGGGGCTGCAGGAGCACCCACCAGCCCCAGGGGGATGAGGGCTGCGGGGCAGCACCCAAAACCAGGGGTCCCTTCAGGGCCCCCCCGGACAGGGAGGATCCTCCCCCCGGGGAAGGCTGCGACCGCGGGAAGGGGAAGCTCTCGCCCACGAAGGGGGGAAGAAGAGGGGGGTTCGCTGGGCTGAGGCACAGATGGAGGCACTGGACAGGCAGGACCCGGTTTAGGCTTTATTTAACTCAAACAAGGAGGGAGGTGCCGGGGGGGGCCGGGACCCCCCAGCCCGGAGCAGCACACGCAGCAGGAGAGGGGCGCAGCGGGACGGTCCGGTGCCACCTCACCGATCCACTTCCCCAAAGACGATGTCCTGCGTGCCTGGGGGGGGAGAGGGGGGTCAGGGCACCACCAGCCCCGGGGAAGGAGCCCCCCTGGCATGGGGAAGGAGCCCCTCCAGCAGCCCCCAGCCCCAGGAGGGGACGTACCGATGATGGCCACGACGTCAGCCAGCATGTGGCCCTGAGACATCCGATCCAGCCCAGCCTGGAGCAGAGCACAGGGACCCCCGTCAGCGCCCCCCAGCGCCCATCACCCCGGCGCCAGGCCTGCTGCAGTCTGCACGAGGGCCGGGGAGGACGAGGGGGGGGCGGGGGGGTGGGGGGGGAAGTGGTCAGTTATCAGCAGAGAAAGGAAATGGGCTCGGAAGGCAGAGGCACGAGATGCGACCTCAGGGGACAGGCAGGCGGTGGCCCAGGGACTCCTGCCCCCCCCCACACACACACACTGGGAGTGAGCCCAGTGAGGAGAGAGGGGGGGTCCCTCCCTCCCAAGCCCCCCTCGCCGCCCCCTGGCCCCTCCTACCAGGTGAGCGAACCCCGGCGCCTTGATCTTGCAGCGATAGGGACGGCTGCTGCCGTCCGAGACGAGGTAGACGCCGAATTCACCCTGCAAGGACACGGGGACAGGGCTGGGGACACGGGGATGTCCTGGGGGGGCGAGGCTCGGTCTGGTGTGAGAGCCCCGGGGACAGGAGAGCCCACCCAGACAGGCCCAGGAGCACCACAGTGTCCCCGAGGGTAGCACAGGGCAGGCAGGACACCCTTCACCCCGCGAGAAGTGGCACCTTGGGGGCCTCGATGGCCGTGTAGGTGGCCCCGGGGGGCACCTGGTAGCCCTCGGTGTAGAGCTTGAAGTGATGGATGAGGGACTCCATGGATGTCTGCGGAGAGAGGAGGGCACTGTCACTGTCACCTGTGCCTCGGCGGCCGGTGACAGGATGCAGAGCGTGGGAACCGGGGGGGTGGCTGCGCTCACACGAGATAACGAGGCCAAAAAAGGGGTGGGAGGGGAAAAAGGGGCAGGAGGCCGGTGGGGAGCTGGCAGTGCTGGGTTACTGGTTGGACTGGGGGATCTTAGAGATCTCTTCCAACCACGGCAGCTGCCCAGGGCCAGCAGAAAACCCCGGCAGAGCGCTCAGTGCGAGCCCCCGAGGCTCCACACCGCGTCCCCTCGTCACCGGGGCGGGGGGGGAACCACCTTTACCTTCATCTCCGCCCGCTTCGGAGGGGAGACTTTGGCATCGTCCACTTTGATCTCCCCCTCGGGCATCTTGTTGAGGCACTGGAGGATGATGCGGAGCGACTGCCGCATCTCTTCCACGCGGCACAGGTACCTGCCGGACCCAGGGGGCGCCCACCGGGCCTGAGCAGGCCCACGAAGGGGGGCACCCCCTGTGGAAGCCATGGTCTCACAGCAGAGGGGGGACCCCCCCCAAGACCTCCCCACCCCACCTGTCGTAGCAGTCGCCCCGGGAGCCGATGGGAACGTCGAACTCCACCTGGTCGTAGACGTCGTAGGGCTGAGTCTTGCGCAGATCCCAGTGGATCCCCGAGCCCCGCAGCATCACCCCGCTGGGCAGAGGGAGGGGGGTGAGCAGCCTGTCAAAGCTGGGGGGCCTGCACCCCAAAGTGGACCCCGACACAGGGGCAAGCGGCCGTGTCCCCCCTGCGTGGGAGGACAGCTTGGGGACATCAGGCAGGCAAAGCCCAGCAGGACTCGGTGTCACGGCTCCTGCCACTGGGTAGCACCACCCTGACAGTCCCCAGGATGGCTCCGATCGGCCCTGAGGACCCCCCCAGTCGGGACTGAGCTCTTCCCAGGGGGACACAAGAGGCCAAGCCACCCCCAGAGCGTCCCCAGGAGCCACCAGACCCACCTGAACCCGTAGTTGAGAGCCTCCTCCGCCGTTATCACCCCGATGTCGACCGTGCGGTTCTTCCAGATGCGGTTGTTCGTCAGCATCTGGGGGCAGCGGGGCGTGAATCGCCCGAGCGCCTCTCCCTCACCCCGCACCCCCCGTCCTGATCCCTGCCACCTCCTCACCGCTGCCCCAGGACAAACCCCACACTGGCAGTGCCCAGGGGACAGCGCCCAGCCCTCGGGGTGCTGGGGAGCGGGACCTGTCCCTCTCCCCCAGGTTTCTCACCTCCTCCACCTCGTCTATCCGGATGGAGAAGTTCTTCACGAACTCGTAGATGTCGTCCATCAGCCCCAGGGGCAGGTCCTGGGCGGGAGCAGAGAGAGGTCACCCCGTGAACGGCCGGTGGCAGCAGGGACGCGGCTGTCACCCACCCCGCCGGCCGCCCTCACCTGGTGCACCCCGCCAGGGCGGACGTAGGCTGCGTGCATCCGCGCCCCTGAGACCCGCTCGTAGAACTCGAACATCTGCGGGGACAGAGGAGACCCCCGCTGCGCCCTGGCACGGCCCCCGCTGGCAGCACCGAGCCCCCAGCCTGCCCCTCGCTGCCCTTTACCTTCTCCCTCTCCTCGAACATCCAGAAGAAGGGGGTCATGGCCCCGACGTCCAGCGCGTGCGTGGTCACGGCCATGATGTGGTTGAGCAGGCGGGTTATCTCCGCGAAGAGGACTGGGCGCCGGGGGGGAGCAGGGGTGAGACCTCTGTGACCCCCCCAGGCTGAGCCCCCAGCGAGCTGCGAGCCCTTGGCAGGGATGGGAGCTGCAATCCCCTCACCTCGGATCCACTGAGCCCGCAGAGGAGGGCGGATGTTGAGCAGCTTCTCCACGGCCAGGGAATAGGCCTGCTCGTTGCACATCATGGAGACGTAGTCCAGACGGTCGAAGTAGGGCAGCGCCTGCCGAAAGAAACGGCCTCGAGTGGCGGCAAAGGCCTGGGAACACCGGGAGGCTTCGCCACAGCCGACAACCAGCTCTGCCAGGCAGCTGTCACAGCGCTCCCCCCACCCTGAGCTATTCCCAGCCCCAGTTCTCCTGCCAGCAGGGGAAGGTTAAACCTGACCAGGCTCAGAAACCAGCAGGGTCAGCTTACAAACACCCACAGGTAAATAAACCCCTCCCAGCACGCCGAGGAGGCACCCAACCCCCCCACCGCACCCCAGGACTCCCCTCGCCCTCCCCAGTGACGGAGGGCGGCCCCCGGGGTGGGGAGCCTCACCTGGAGGTACGTCTTGTACTCGATGAGCTTCTCGGTGCCGCGGTGCAGGAGGCCGATGTGGGGGTCGCACTTCTTCACCGACTCCCCGCTCAGCTCCATGACGAGCCGCAGGACCCCGTGGGCGGCCGGGTGCTGCGGCCCGAAGTTGATGGTCAAACTGGCGACGTTCTTGTGAGCCAGGGGGTCCTTGTCTGCGCGGGGGAGGGGAGAGGCGTCGGGCACGGACGCACGGACGCTGGACAGACGGCTGAGCCCAGCTCGGCCGGACATCGGGAACGCGGTGTCCCCGTCGCCAGCCCGACTCAGGACCCCCGGGGCCTCCCAGCACACGGGGAGCCGCCTCACGACGCTGCGTGGCCCCGTTCACCCGCACCCCCCGTGAGCCTGGCACCCACTGGGCTCCCAGTGAGTTCCAGTCTGGCCCCAGGCACCCACCCAGCAGCACCCCAGGGCACCCCCAGACGCCCACAGCACCCCCTGGGCCCCCACAACAGCCACAGGCACCGCCCCTGAGTGCCGGGGCCCAGCGGGCACCCCGTGAGGCCCAGACTGACCCAGGGCACCCCCCGGCCCCGTGTGACCCCCACCGAACCCCGAGTGCCTCCCAGACAGCCCTGAGCACCCACAGGACTCCAGCGAGCCCCAGCCTGGCTCTGAAGCCCACTGAGCACCCCCAAAGGACCCCACTACCCCCTCAGGGCCCCTCCAGGCCCCTGACATCCTCCCAGGGCCCCCCCTCACTCCTCCGAGGCCTCGGCCTCCCCGCCCCGGGGCTCCCCCAGCGCCTCGCGTGTCCCCCGCACCGCCTCTCACCGTTCCAGGGCGGCGGGACCCACTTCTCCGTCTCCTTGCTCGGGTACATGACGGCACCGGCGAAGTGCTGGGCCCACTCCACATCGGGCTGCCACTGCCGGACCGACCTGCGGGACAGGGCCGGGCCGTGAGGGGGGCGCCCAGGCCCCGCCGCCCCCGGGCTCCGGCCGCTGCCCCCGCTCCAGGTTCCGCCCCCCTTCGGTTCTCACCGGGCCGGCGCCGGTCCCAGCCGCGCCGCCGCCGCCGCCGCCCGCAGCCCCGAAGGTGCCCGCAGCCGCCCCAGCGCCCGCAGCGCCGCCATCTTGCCCTTGGCACTGCGCGTGCGCAGCCCCGCCCACACCGCTGCGACGGGGGCGCGGCCTGGCGCCATGATTGAAGAGGGCAAACGAAGCCCTGCGGCGTCGCCATATTGATCGTGGGCAGCTCCGCCGCCATGTTTACTAAGGGAAACATCCGGGGAACGGCCACTGGGGTCGCCGCCATCTTTGTGCAGGGCAGAGGCTGGCTGATGAACGGGGCGGGGATGGACACTGGGACAGGGATGGGGACGGAGTGACAAGGACAGAGGGGAGAGGGGACAGAGGGGACAGGGACAGAGGGGACAGAGCCGTGGGGACAGGGTGAGCAGGACGCACTGGCCGAAGGAGGAGCGGGATGTCCCAGTGTGATGACGGGGGGACACACATCCCCAGGCCTCCCCACTTGGGGACCACTGCGGCCAAAGGTGTCCCCTGTCCCCTCCCCTGACACCCGCGGTGTCCCCATGCAGGCCCTGGGGCAGGGTGTGTGTGTGATCCTGTGCCCCCCTTGCCCACACTGCACCCCCAGTCCCTCTCCCACTTGGACATTCCCCGGCTCTGGCATCCAGATCTGCTCCCCCAGGGGACATGGGGACCCTCTAGCCGTGCCAGGACCCTCCGTGTGCCCTGTGCCCCCCCCAAAACGTCCTGACGGCTGCGGGGTCACGCTGGCTCCCGCGACCTTGTCCTGCATCATCGCCGCAGTGACGCCAGCGGCCGCCCGGCCCCCACGTCACGGCTGTTCTGTCCCGGCGTGACTCATGGTGTCTGCACGGGATGATGCCGTCCAGATGTTGGCCGCTGGCTACCAGTGTTCCCCCCCCGCCCCCAGCCAGCGCAGGGCCACGCTGCTGGGGCTGGATCCAGCCCTGGGCAGGGAACCCCCCTGTGCTGAGTCCCCACCGGCGCTCAGGGACGCCCCATGGCCTGGACCCCACATCTGCTGGAGACACCGGAGCTGGGGATGCTGGAGTTGGGGCGTGGGGGGGGATGTTGGAGCCAGGGAGGGAAGTTGGAGCCGAGGGGGAGGGATGCTGGAGCTCAGGATGCTGGAGTTGGGGGGATGTTGGAGCCAGGGGGGGATGCTGGAGCCGGGGGGGGGGGGGTCCTGGAGCCAGGGGGGATCCTGGAGCCAAGGGGGGATCCTGGAGCCAAGGGGGGATCCTGGAGCCAGGGCGATGCCGGAGGTAGCGGATGCTGCCCTTGGCGGATGCCGGAGGTGGCGGGTGTTGGCCTGAGCAGATGTGGGGTCCCAGGGATGCCGGCTGTGCCGGATGCCGGAGCCGGCGGATGCCGCAGTCCATGAGATGCCGGCTCCGGCGGACGCTGACTGTGGCAGATGGTGGAGCCCGGCGGATGTTCCCTGTGTCGGCTGCGGCAGGTGTCAGCGCCACGGTGGGCTCTGTGCCCAACAGTGACCCCACGCCCAGACACGAGTGGGTGTGGGACGTGCTGTCCCAGCCAGGCCCAGTGGTGGTGCCGGGGGTCCCTTGGGTGCCGCTGAGCACCGCTGCGGCACCGGCACAGAGGCCCTTTGTGCGGCAGCGCCGGGTGCCACCGGCTCCCTTTGTGCGGGGCCGTGTCACCCTGTTGTTCTCCCGGGGACAGCGGGGATGGCACCAGCATGGCAGCGGCCGGGGCCACACAGGGGACCCCCAGACGGGGGGTACTGGGGGTGCCGCAGCAGGGAGGGCATCCGGCCCCGGCCCCCCTTTCTGAGAAGGGAGGAAGCAGGATGTGACCCACGTCCTGCCTGGCTGGGCGGGGGGCCAGGGGGTGACTCGAGGTGTGACACAGCGGGTGGCCCTGCTGGGAAGTGCGGACATGGGGAGGGGACGGAGGGGTGACACCGGGAGGGGACAGAGGGGACAGGCAGGGATGGAGAGGATGCGGATGCGGGGATGGAGGAGATGGGATGGAGCGGTGGGGTACTGGGGGGTGGTGGGTGCTGCAGGGTGGGGGTGTCCCCAGCCCTATGCCCATCCCGGACAGCCTGAGGCCACCCCTGGCAGATGCCCACCCCAATCCCGATCCCCACCACCCCAGGGGTGTCCCACGGTGTCCCCCGGGGGAGCTCCCGGTGAGGCGAGGACCCGGCGAGGGGGGATTCCGGTACGGGGGTCCCTGTGCGGGACTCCCAGCGGGGGGGGAGGGGGAATCCCTCGGCCCGGCCCCGCTCCCTGGGGACCCAGAGCCTTCCCGGAACGGCCCGGGGGAGCCGCCCCCCCCGCCGGGGCTGCCCCGCTTCGCCCCGCCCGGGGCCGCCTCTCCCGCCCGTTAAAAGGAGCGGCGGGGCAGAGCCGGCGGGGACCCGCCGCCACCTCCCGCTGTCACCTCCCGCTGCCGCGGTGCCCGGGCCATGCGCCGCGCGTTCCTGGCGCTCCTGATCGCTGCTGCCGCCGCTGCCGAGGCTGCCCCCGGCCCCGCGTGTCCCGTAACGGCACCGGACGGAGCCGGGACACGGTCCCGCGTGGGGCTAGTCCCGAGGAGAGCCAAGGTACCGGCGGGACGGGACACGGCGGACCGGGATGGGCTGGGATAGACCGGGATGGGTTGGGACACACTGGACCGGGATGGACTGGGACCGGGATAGACCGGGATGGGGTGGGATGGACCGAGATGGGGCAGGACACGTTGGACCGGGATGGACCGGGATGGACTGGGACCGGGATAGACCGGGATGGGCTGGGATGGACCGAGATGGGGCAGGACACGTTGGACCGGGATGGACCGGGATGGACTGGGACCGGGATAGACCGGGATGGGCTGGGATGGACCGAGATGGGGCAGGACACGTTGGACCGGGATGGACCGGGATGCGGCAGGACACACTGGACTGGGATGGACCCGGATGCGGCAGGACACACTGGACTGGGATGGACCGGGATGGGCTGGGCCAGGGCCGGGCCGGGCGGGGCTTCCCCTCCGCCTCCCGGGGCAGGACCGGGACCCGCCCCAAAGGGGCGACCGGGGCCACGGGCAAGCAGGACTGCGGGGAGGGAGGGGGGACACTGATAGGTGCTGGTGTGGGGCCAAGAGGCGACGGGGTGAACTGGGCGGGCACAGTGATGGGGTCACCAGCACAGGGTGGGGAGTGCTGGGGGACACCGGGACAGTGCCACCAGTGCTGGGGGGCACTGGCCCCCTGCCCCAACGCCCTCCTCCCCGGCAGCGCTTTGCCTCGGTGCCGCGGTACGTGGAGATGCTGGTGGTGGCGGACGAGTCGATGGCCGAGTTCCACGGCACGGGGCTCCGGCGGTACCTGCTGACGGTGCTGGCCACGGCCGCCCGGTCCTTCCGGCACGGCAGCCTTGGCAACCCGGTGGAGCTGCGGGTGACGCGGCTGGTGGTGCTGGGCCAGGGCACCGCCGGGCCCCCCGTCACCTCCAACGCTGCACAGATGCTCCGCAACTTCTGCCAGTGGCAGAAAGGGCTCAATGTCCCCGACGAGGACAGTCCCCTCCACTTCGACACTGCCATCTTCTTCACCCGGCAGGTAGGGGGGAAATGGCTGGGGGGGGTCTGAGGGGTCCCTGCAGGGTGGCCGGGGGCTGGCAGGGTCCCTGGGTGACCCCCAAGGTCATGGCTGTGCTCCTGGGGTGTCTGCGGGCTTTGGGGGCTGGCAGGGTCCATTCCAGGGAGTTTGGGTGCTGGCTGGATTTGGGGGTGCCCCGAGCCCCCCCCCAACACCCCACCTGCCCCCAGGACCTGTGTGGAGCCGCCACCTGCGACACGCTGGGCATGGCCGACGTGGGCACTGTCTGTGACCCCGAGCGCAGCTGCGCCATCGTGGAGGACGACGGGCTGCAGTCGGCATTCACGGCCGCCCACGAGCTGGGTGAGCAGCGGGGGCCGGCGGGGAGTTGGGGGGGGACCCACTGCCACCCCTGAGCCCCCTGGGGTGACACTGCCATCCCTCGGCGCAGGTCACGTCTTCAACATGCTGCACGACACCTCCCCGCCCTGCCGGGAGCTGAACAGCCGCTCCGGAGCCGCCCGCCACGTGATGGCTCCTGTCCTCTCCTCGCTGGAGCCCGGTGAGATGTGGTCCCCGTGCAGCGCCCGCTTCATCACCGACTTCTTGGACAACGGCCACGGTACGACCCAGCACGGAGGGTCCCGGCGTGGGGGGTTCTGGTGCCCTTGGGGACACCCCATGCAGCGGTGTCACCTCCCCGCAGGTCACTGCCTCCTGGACAAACCTCTGGAGTGGCTGCAGCTGCCCTCGGCGCTACCGGGCAGCGTCTACCCGGTGCTGCGGCAATGCCAGCTCGCCTTCGGGCCCGACTCGCGGCACTGCGGGGACCTGCAGCCACCCTGTGCCGCGCTCTGGTGCACCGGCCGTGCCGGCGGCCGCGCCGTCTGCCAGACCAAGCACTTCCCCTGGGCCGACGGCACGCCATGTGCGCCGGGCAGAGTCTGCATGGACGGGCTCTGCGTCGGCGCGGGCCGTATGCAGGAGCTCACCGTGAGTCCCGGCGGGGTGGCACGGGGGGCGGCGGGGTTGGTGTCCACCCACTGGGACCGGTTTGACCCCTCCGCTGTGTTTTCTGGCTGCAGACACCCGTGGATGGTGGCTGGGGGCCGTGGGGGCCATGGGGCGGGTGCTCGCGGACCTGTGGTGGTGGCATCCAGCTCTCCCACCGCAACTGCACCGCGCCGGCGCCTCGCCACGGCGGCCGCTACTGCGAGGGCAAGCGCACCCGCTTCCAGTCCTGCAACGTGGAGGAGTGTCCCGGCAGCACCCGTGAGTGGGGCTGGGGGGGGAGCGGGGACGTCACCGGTCCCCGGTGCCGGCTGTGGCGTGGCCAGGGGCTGCCACCGGTGCTGACCGTGCCCCCCCACCGCCCGCAGCCCTCGCCTTCCGGGAGGAGCAGTGCGCCGCCTACAACCATCGCCCCGACCTCGTCAAGGGGCTCCCGGCCCCCCAGGACTGGGTGCCACGCTACAGCGGCGTCTCCGAGCGGGACCAGTGCAAACTGACCTGCCAGTCCCCAACCCTGGGCTACTACTACGTGCTGCAGCCACGGGTGAGTGTCCCCCCGCCCGCCGGGCACCCCGGGGTGCCGCCGGCAGGCGCTGAGGCCGTGCTGTGCCGCAGGTGGCCGATGGGACCCCCTGCTCCCCCGAGAGCACCGGGGTGTGCGTGCAGGGCCGCTGCGTCCCCGCCGGCTGCGACCGCGTCATCGGCTCCAAGAAGAAGTTCGACAAGTGCATGACGTGTGGCGGCGACGGCTCCGGCTGCACCAAGGTCTACGGCTCCTTCACCAAACCCCGGTAAGCACCGCGATGGCGGGGGGGCTGGGGGGGATGCCACCTGCAAGCATCACCCCCCTCCAACCCCGCTGTGCCCCACAGCTACGGCTACAACGACGTGGTGACCGTCCCGGTGGGTGCCACGCACCTCCTGGTGCGGCAGATCTCGGCGGTGGGCGGCCAGGACGTTTTCCTGGCGCTGCGGCGGCCGGCCGGTGGCTCCCTGCTCAACGGAGGCTACGTCCTGGTGCCCTCCCCGACCGACGTGGTGCTGCCAGGCGGTGCCAGCCTGCGCTACAGCGGGGCCACGGCGGCCACCGAGACGCTGACGGGCCGGGGGCCGCTGCGCGAGCCGCTGGTGCTGCAGGCGCTGGTGGTGGACGAGCAGCGCCCGCCGCGGTTGAAATACAGCTTCTTCGTGCCACGGGCACAGAGACCCCCGGCAACGGGCTGGGAGAAGCAAAAAGCTGAAATCCTGGAGATCCTCAGGAGCCTCCGGCGCAACAAATAGCGGCAGGAGCCCGGCGGGACACGGCTGTGCCGGGGAGCGATCCCGGTGGCACCGCAGCACCTATTTATTTGGTTATTTATTGCCCGTCCGTGGATTCCGTGGGGCAGCCCCTCAGCAGAGACAGCAACCACATCTACCTCAGCCCCTTCGTGGGGAGACCCCTGGGCAGGCTCCAGGACCCCCCTTCCCCACGCCACCCCTCACCCCGGCTGCTTCCCCCCCCCAGCTGTAATTTATTGCAGCGCTGTTATTTAAATCTATTTATGGAGGCGGGTGGTGTCGTGTGTGGTGATCAGCGCGGCGGTGCCAGGCACAGCATCGCCTTCGGGTGCAGCTGCAGCCGCGTTAACACTCTCTGCTCCCCGCGTGGTGCCGGTGCCCACCACCCCTCACCCCCCAGGAACGAGGCACCACCAGCCGTGCCCAGAATGGGGCTTTATTGGGCATCTCCTCCCGGCCACGCGCAGCCCCTCGGAGCCAGAGCTGTGGGTGTGTGGGGCTGAGCCCCGCTGCCAGCCCCCCAAAAGACATCTTGGGGTGGAAAATCCCCCCCTGAGACCCCCGCAGAGCTCAGCGCCCAATGGACGGTGGGGCCGGGTGCCCGCTCTGCCAGGGAGTGCCAGGACGTCACCGCTGTGCCACCTCGGTGCTGCCGGGTGGGTGTCCAGGCTTTGGGGGTGGCAGGTTCTAGAGCTGCCCCAGGGGTGTCTGTGACGACCGACACGACCTGGGGGTGACGGGGATGTGCCCGCCCCACCGCCCAGCTCCTGCCCACCGAGCCTGTATGGGTGACGCAGGAGCGGGGCTGCCCCAGGGGGAACGGGGACCCCCACACAACACCCACCCACGCAGAACTGGAACTGGATGAAGTATTCCTGGTTTAACTCCCCCACGCGGCTGTCGATCCTACAGACAGACAGACAGACAGGTGACAGAGGTCCTGCTGTCCCGGTCCCCTCTTGGAGCACTCTCCGGTGCCTGAGGACTGGCACGAGCCACGGCGGAGCCCCTTGAGCCCCGTGGCGGGGCCGTGGCGCAGCCACCTGCCATGGGCAGTGGTGGGCACAGGGCGATGGGTGTCACAGCTCGCACACCGTCCAGTCCTCCCGCCCCGCCGGGACGGGGCTCAGCGGGGACCGGCTGCCCCTCACCCCCATCTCACCTCGCCGGCCGCCCCGGCCGCCCCCTCAGCCCCCCGGTCTCACCCACTCGGGGTTCCAAGGGGCCCCCCTGCGCAGGTCGGAGAAGTCGGGGGCGGTGCTGGGGAGAGGGACCACACCTGGGGATGGGGGGACGCCAGCACCCGCCTCGCCGGGACACCCAGCCCCGGTGCCAGGGGGACACCCAGCCCCGGTGCGAGGCACTGGGGGCCCGCAGGGATGTGGGGGGCCCGGTCGGGGGTGGAAGCTCACCGGGGTCGGCGAGGAAGGCCCGCGTGTGGCTGAAGGCGGCAGCGTGGAAGGGTCACGAGGGGCTGCGGGCCTGGGGACGCTGCCCGGGACCCCACGCTCCCAGGGGGACCCCGGGGCCGGAGGGGAGCGGCGGGGCGCAGCGGGGACGCGCGGAGGAGGGATGGCGCTTGCAGGGAGGGGACACGCGTGGGGGACAAAGGACACGCCCCCTCCTCAGCCGGACCCCCCGCCCGGTCCCGGGAGCACCGGCCGCGCAGGGCGGGCCGCAGCAGGACGTGGCCAGCACGCCGAGGGCGGTGAGCGGCGGGCAGAGGGCGCCGCACGGATCCCGCCACGGCGCTACCACCGCCCACTTCCGGCTCGGGCACCGCGTCCAATCAGAGCGCGCTCCCGCCGTGACGTCAGGCGCGGGGGCGGGACCAACACGCTGATAGGGGAGGCGGCGGCGTTGCGCGGTTGCCGCGGCGACGGGATAGGGCGGGGCTGGCGCTGGCCACGCCCCTTCGGGCGGCCCCTGCGGAGCTCCGCCCCCCGCTGCCAGCTCGGGCTCCCCCGGGTCCTGCCGCCCCGCGCGGGGCCCGCCTCCCCTCCCCGCCACCGGCCGTGCGCAGCCGGGACCCGGGGGGTGCCGCCGGGGTCTGCGTGTCCCCGCCCCCAGGAACCGCCCCGCGGCCGCACGGGACCGGCCCCTTTAACACCTGCCACGTCGGGCGGCCCCGCCCCTCACGTCGCCACGCCCCGCCCCGCGCGCTCTCGCTCTCCGTTCCAAGATGGCGGCGGCGGCCGGGCGGGGCTGAGGCGTTCCCGCCGCCCGCAGGTACCGGGGGGGGGGGGGCCCGGAGACCCGGCCCTCCCTTCCCTTCCCCCTTCCCGTGGCTCCCCGCCATGCGGCCCGGCCCCCTCGGCGCCCCCCGCCGCCCCCGGTGATCCGGGCCCCCGGTGGCCCGGGCCGGGCCCCGCCATGCTGCGGCGGCTGCTGGAGCGGCCCTGCACGCTGGCCCTGCTGGTCGGCTGCCAGTTCGCCTTCGTCGCCTACTTCTCCCTGGGGGGGTTCCGCAACCTCACCTCCCTCTTCGGCCGCGCCGCCGCCCCCGTCTTCGACTACTCCCGCACCCACGACGTCTACGCCAACCTCAGCCGCCTCCTGCCGCGCCGGCCCGCCCGCCCCGACCCCGCGCAGCCCCTGCCCTTCTGCCCCGAGCGCTCGCCCTTCCTCGGTGAGTGCGGGATGGGGGTCACTGGGGCTGGGGGTCGCTGGGGGCTGGGGGTCGCTGGGGGCTGGGAGGCACTGGGGGGCTGGGGGTCGCTGGGGGGCTGGGAGGCACTGGGGGGCTGGGAGGCACTGGGGGGCTGGGGGTCACTGGGGGCTGGGAGGCACTGGGGGCAGGGAGTCTCTGGGGGGCTGGGAGTCACTTGGGGGCTGGCAGTCGCTGGGGGGCTGGCAGTCGCTGGGGGGCTGCGAGGCACTGGGGGCTGGGAGTCGCTGGGGGCTGGGAGTCGCTGGGGGCTGGGAGTCGCTGGGGGGCTGGGAGTCGCTGGGGGGCTGGGAGTCACTGGGGGCTGGGAGGCACTGGGGGCAGGGAGTCTCTGGGGGGCTGGGAGTCACTTGGGGGCTGGCAGTCGCTGGGGGGCTGGCAGTCGCTGGGGGGCTGCGAGGCACTGGGGGCTGGGAGTCGCTGGGGGCTGGGAGTCGCTGGGGGCTGGGAGTCGCTGGGGGGCTGGGAGTCGCTGGGGGGCTGGGAGTCACTGGGGGGCTGGGAGTCACTGGGGGGCTGGCAGTCGCTGGGGGCAGGGAGGTGCTGGGGGCCGGGAGTCACTGTGGGGCTGGGAGTCACTGGGGACAGGGACCGGCCCCCACCCGCGGCAGTCAGCCCGGACTGACCAGCCGGGCAGGCAGGACCGGTGCCGGGGAGGCTCCCGGGTGGGTGCTGCCCACGCCAGCCCCCCGCCTCCCATCCCCCCGTGCAGTCGGCCCGCTGACCGTGAGCTTCAGCCGGGTGCCCACGCTGGAGCAGATCCAGGCGAAGAACCCGGCGGTGCAGGAGGGCGGGCGGTACCAACCCCCCACCTGCGAGTCCCGGTCCCGCACCGCCGTCATCATCCCCCACCGGAACCGCGAGACGCACCTGGGCCACCTCCTCTACTACCTGCACCCCTTCCTGCAGCGCCAGCAGCTCCACTACGGCATCTACGTCGTGCACCAGGTGAGTCCGGGGGGCACGGGGGCTTCGCCGGGCTCGTACCGGGGGGCACCGCTGCCAACGGGGCCTCTCGGCAGGCGGGCAACTCCACCTTCAACCGGGCGAAGCTGCTGAACGTGGGGGTGAAGGAGGCGCTGAAGGATGAGGAGTGGGACTGCCTCTTCCTCCACGATGTCGACCTCATCCCCGAGAACGACCACAACCTCTACACCTGCGACCCCTGGAACCCCAAACACGTCTCCATCGCCATGAATAAATTCGGGTACAGGTGAGTGGGGGCGGCGGGGGGCGAGCTGGGCACGGGGGGACCGGCCCTGGCTCAGTCTGCCCCCCCCCCGCAGCCTGCCTTACCCCCAGTACTTCGGGGGGGTCTCGGCTCTCACCCCTGACCAGTACATGAAGATCAATGGTTTCCCCAATGAATACTGGGGCTGGGGCGGCGAGGACGACGACATCGCCACCAGGTAGGACGTAGGACGCCATCAGTCTCACCTTGTGTCCTGCCGGGCCCCGGGGATGAGCGCACGGGGGCCACTGCCGCCGTAGCAGGGGGGGCGTAAGCGGTGTCCCCACCCAAGGGTGACACCGGGGTTCGTCCGCAGGGTGCGCCTGGCCGGCATGAAGATCGCCCGCCCGCCCATCTCCATCGGCCACTACAAGATGGTGAAGCACAAGAGCGATAAAGGCAACGAGGAGAACCCCCACAGGTCGGGGGGGGCTGGCAGGGGGCGTGGGGAGGGGACCCGTTGGGGGGCTCGGCGGTGACGATCCCCCCCCCCTCGTCCCTTCCAGGTTCGACCTGCTGATCCGCACGCAGCGGATGTGGACGCAGGACGGGATGAACTCGCTCACCTACACGCTGCTGGCCAAGCACCTCCGCCCGCTCTACACCAACCTGACGGTGGACATCGGCACCGACCCCCGCGCCACCCGGGGCCGCAGGGAGCCCGTGCCGGGCCACGAGGGCCAGCGCTACCGCAGCAGCACCAGCCTCTTCCGGGAGGAGATGCTGCGCAAGCTGCCCCGGGATGCCACGGGCTGGGGGGACCTGGGGCTGTTCCTGTCCCCCCGGCTGCCCACGGCGCAGCAGCCACCGGTGAGTAACGGCACCCAGGGCGGCGCTGGCTCTCCGCCGGCACCGGGGGTCACCCAGCGCAGCCCCGAGGCTGCCAGGGAAGGCGATGCCAACCCGGGAAGCAGCACTGGTGCTGCTGTGGCACAGGAGGAGGGGACCCTGCCTGCCCATGGGGACAACCAGAGCCTGCCACAGGGCACCCGCTAGCCACCGGCCACCACGGCCCCCAGATGGACTCTGCTTGCTGCGGCTCAGTGCCGGGACGGGACCCCCGTCATGCGTGGGGTGGGGGAGCCGCGGCTGGGCTGGTCACACTGTGGCCTTGATGGAGAGAGTGGGGGGAGCAACGAGCTCCGGGGACAACCCCCGGGGAGCTGCTGGCCATGGGGCCAGTGCCTGGTACTGGGGGGCACCCCCAGGGAAGGGGTGCAGGGAGGGTCGGGGTGAGCTGGGCACTGGCCCAGCCCCATCTCCCTGAGGGCTGCGGGTGCCCAGAGACGGTCACAGGCTGCGCTGCCGGCGCACGGTTATTTATTCTATTTATGAGCTGCTCCCTGCACCTTTATAAGGGTTTTTCAATTAAAAAAAACACTTTGTCCTACTGCTGCCGGGCTGCCTGGTGCCAGGAGGGGACCGTGGGGACGCCGGGGCTCAGCGTGGCCCCCCCAGCAGCCGCCCCACGGCCGCTTTGGCGCTGGCGATGCAGTCGTTGACGGAGACGCCGGCGTAGGAGGCCCCGATGAGGCTGAGGGGCAGCTGCTGCTCCGCCAGGAAGCGCCCGATGCGCTCTGCGGGGACGGGCGGTGGGCACCTCCACGGGGCAGGGGACCCCCGTGCCCCAGCCCCCCATGCCCCAGCCCCCCTTACCTATGCGCTGCCAGTGGCCCAGCGTGTACTGGGGGATGCAGGCCTGGAGTGGGGGAGCAGCCAGTGAGCCCCGTGGGCCCCCCCAGCACCCCCCGAGCCCCCGCCCCGCGGTGCCCGCACCCACCTGGTGCACCCTGACCATGGAGCGGGTTGGGGCCGGCTCCAGGCCCAGCTGCTCCCGCACGGCTGCCTGTGCCCGCTGCAGCAGCAGCGCCGGTGCCACTGCCGCCGCGTCCCCAAAGCTCTGCCTGAACCAGGCGCCTCCCAGCATCACCTACACGGCACCAGCGGCACTGTGAGCCCCCCATCATCCCTGTCCGTGCCCCCCGTCCCCGGCCACTCACCGTCAGCCGCACCGCGGCGGCCCCTGTGCCGTCGTGCTGGGGGAAGGCCACCGAGTCGTAGACGATGCCCAGGAGAGAGGCGTCCTGGGAGGAGGGCACCAAGTGCCCAAAGCCCTGGGTGGGAGCAGGATGGGGTCACTGGTGGGTGCTGGGGGCACCGGTGGGCACTGGGGGACACTGGTGGGCGCTGCTCTCACCGTGACGGGCAATGTGACGCCCTCATACTGCAGGTTCACCACGGCCACCGACACGGCCGGGATGCGCCGCAGCTCTTGTGCCAGCGGCTCCGCCTCGGCCGGCAGCACCTCAGCCAGGGCTGGGAGGAGAGGGGACATCAGGGGTGACATCAGAGGGGACAAGGCTGTCCTCCCCCGCCCCAGGGGTCTAGCACCCCCACCCTACCTGTGGCCGGGAGGGCGCTGATGACGTGGTCGGCCTTCATGGTGCCACCATCTGCCAGGGTGAGCTGGGGGGGAAGGAGAGCAGTGTGGGGGGCACTGGGAAGGGGACCCAGGCGTCCCAGCACCCCCTGCCCCAGGGCCCTACCTGCCAGTGGCCCTTGGGGTGGCGGTGCAGGCGGCGCAGGCGTGCGTGGCAGTGCAGCTCGACGCCGCGTGGGCGCAGGAAGGCCGCCAGCGCCTCGGGCAGGGTCTCCATCCCGCCCCGCAGCGACCACTGGCTCCAGCGCTCGGCCCGCGCCCGCCGGCTCAGCCCCGACTCGGCCCCGCGCTCCTTCCCTGCGGGTGACAACGCCGCTGTCCCCTCGTGCCACATGGGCAGCGCCGAGGTGTCCCCCCGTGCATCCCCCCGGCCCAGCGCTCACCGGAGCCCAGCGCCAGCCCCAGCAGCACCGAGCGCCAGCGCCGCTCGGCTTCGAAGAGCGCGGGGAAGCAGGAGCGGATGCTCAGCTCTCGGCAATCCCCGGCAAAGATCCCCCGGCACAGGCTGTCCACGGCGATGTCAGCCACCTGCAGGGACACAGCAGGGTGAGGCTGGTCCCCACCCGGCCCTGCTGGGCCCTGATAAGCCCCCCGTGCTATCACCCCACGCAGGCGCCCACCTCCCGGCCAAAGCGGCGATGAACGAAGGCGTGGACGCTCTCGTCGGGCTCCGTCCCGGCCGGCGCCAGCAGGTCCCGCACTCCGCTCCAGAGCAGCGCCCGTGAGAAGGGGGGCACCGGCCGCAGCAGGCCCCTGGGGACACCGAGGGCTCAGGGAAGGTGGCCTGCGGGCAGCACCAGGGTGGCACCAGGATTGGGCACCTACCCCAGGCCCGAGGGCAGCTTGTGCAGGGCTCCCCCGACATAGAGGAAGCGGTTCCTGGACACTGGGTGGTCCCCGGGGACGGGCAGGATGTCACCCTCCAGGCCGAGCTCGGAGACCTGTGGGGACAGGGGCAGGATGGGGGGGACGGGCATGGCACCGTCACCCAGGGACCCCCTCCAGGCCCCAGCACCCACCCAGGGATCCCCTCCAGACCCCACGACCCTGGCACCCAACCCAGGGACCCCTGTCCCCAGCCCCCTGCACCCAGACACGCTCTGGCACCCTCCACCCAGGCCCCCCCCAAGACCATTGCACCCTGGGACCGTTGTGTCCTTGTGTCCCCAGGGCCCCCGACACCCACCCAGGGACACACCCCCCCCCCAGACTCCAGCACCTTGGACCAACCAAGGGACCCTCCAGACCCCAGAACCCACCCAGGGACCCCCTCCAGACCCCAGCACCCACTCGGAGCCCCCAGCCCCCCCGGACCCCCCCAGCCCCCCCTTACCATGTGCAGGGTGTCGGTGCCCACCACCCCCCCGGGCCGGATGCCCCTGGGCCCGTGCTCGAACACGGCCCCGTCGGCGGTGCGGGTGCTCTGCAGCCACCCCCCCAGGCGGGCGCTGGCCTCCAGCAGCAGCACCTGCGGACACCACGGGCAGCCTGGGGACACCGGGGACGGGGATCCTGGCCCACCCCCCCGCCAGGGGACAGCCCGGCCCACGCGCTCACCTTGGGCGGGTGGGGCCCGCGGGCCAGGTGGTAGCAGGCGGCCAGGCCGCTGATGCCGCCCCCCACGACGGCCACGGTCGGCGGCATGAGGGACCTGGGCCGGGCGGGTCAGCGGGGCCGTGCTGAGCACCGGGACACCGGCACCCGCGGGCCCGCCCGCACCGCGCCCGGGCGCGGCAGGCCCCGCCCCGTCCCGGATGAGGACAAACCGGAGAGCCAATGGCACGACGCTGTCCCCTGACGGACAGGTGTAGGGACCGCCCACCCGTTCGCTACGGCGGCCGGGAAGGGCCAAGGAACGGCGGCAACGCGCCCCGCCCCTCCAGCACTGAGCTCCGCCCCCTCAGCGCATCGACCAATCAGCTCCAGACCCAACCCTCCCGCACCAGGCCCCGCCCATTTTACCGCGAGCCACGCCCCCAGCGCAAACCCCACCCCGGTCCCCACGGCAAGCCCCGCCCCTTCGCCCCCAGCCCCGCCCCCTCGCCTCCAGCCCCGCCCCTCGCCCCTCCCAGCCCCTTCACACCTCCAAACTGCAGCTTTTGGGGTTATTTTATAGTAAATTTATTCACAAAAGCCCCACGCGGGGCAGGGGGGGCTGCGGCCACCCGCTCTCCATCCCTGCCCCGCCGTGGGGTGCCGGGGGGCTGCCGGCCGCGCCTGGGGAGGGGGCAGCCCCCCGACCCCGAGGGGCCCGGGGGGCTCAGGGCCTCCTGCCGGGGGGCTCCTCCAGCTCGTAGAAGAGGACGTAGCCCTCGCTGGACGGCACCTGGTTCTCGCTGATGGGCGAGACGCTGCGGCAGCACCCTCAGCCCATGCCTGCCCGCGGCCGGGCAGGGGGGGCGCGGGGGGTCTGGGCGACGTGGGGGGGGCAGTCGGTGGGTGGGGGGCACCTACCGGGAGTCGTTGTAGACGCGCCAGCCAGCGGCGTCCCGGCAGAAGGCGGTGTAGTGGCCGTAGTGGACGCTGCCCGAGTGGTTGCAGAGGGCGTAGAGGCTGTAGATGGGGCTGCCTGCAGCGGGAGGCCGGGCTCAGGGTGGGCACAGCCCCCCCCCAGCCACGGTGCTGCCCCCCACTGTGTCCCCCCGCTGTGCCTCACCCGCCTTCTCGCTGGCGAACTCCCGCAGGTTGAGCTGCTGCAGGGGGAAGTCCACGAAGACGGAGCATTTCTTGATGGAGTAGCGGGTGGTGGAGAACCGGTTCAGGTCTGCGCAGCGTCAAGGGAAACGCGGCCCCCCAGGGCACCCCCGGGGGCACCCCCCGCCACCAGCAGCTCTGGGGGTCCCCAACCCCCTCACCCTCCACCCCCAAAGGATACGAAGCACCAGGATGCGGGGGAAGCGCTGGATCGTCAGCTTCTTCGTGCTTCGTGTCCGCTGCCGACACTTGTCGCAGACCTGCTGGTGGCACGGCGCCCGTGAGGGGGGCCCGGGGGGTGCCGAGGTGGGGGTGCCGAGCCACCAGCCCCGGCCTCTTACCGGGGCGTTCTCCGAGTCCAGCTCCTCCTCCTTGGTGAAGAGGCTGAAGCAGTCGTGGAGCGAGACCTTGCCGCTGGCAAAGCTCTTCTGCAGGGGGAGAGGGTCAGGTGGGGGGGGCCAGGGGGTGGGCTGGGGGCCAGGGGGGGCTGGGGGGGCTCTGCCCCATCCCTACCTTTGGGATGGGCAGGGAGAGATCGCAGAAGACCTCGAAGGTGGTGGAGCGGTACCCGCACGCCTGGCACTTGAGGCAGCTCTTCAGCTGCCCCACGAAGAGGTCTGGGGGCGAGGGGGGACGGGAGGTTGGATGGAGAGGAGCACCCCGAGGGGCCTGGGGGGGGTCTGGGTGGGGGGTGTCACCCCCAGCCATCAGCGCTCACCCACGATTTTACTGTCCTCCCTCTCGAGGTATCGCTTCCACATCTGGTTGGCGCGTTCGTCGTCGCTGCGGGGAAAGGCAGCGGGTGGGGCCGCGCCCCCACGACCGGGGCTCCCCCCCGACCCCGGGACCCCTCTCCCCCTCACCTCAGCGTCTCGGGGTCCTCCAGCGCGGGGGTCCGCCGCGTGTCCGAGAGGATGCTGGGGGTCCTGCGGCCCTTGCGGTTGATCTCCACGTGCAGCCGGTCCATGAAGAACTTGAGGAACTCCTGCGCGTCCTGCTGGCTGTGGCGGGACGGACCCATGGAGCCCACCGCCGCCCCCCGGGAGCTGCCGGGGGTCCCCCTGGCGTGGGGGAGGGGGGGCCAAGCCTCACCTGTACCCCGTGAAGGAGGGGACGTATTTCTGAAAGATGGCCTTGAAGCGCCCGGGGTTGACGGCCTCGGAGGAGTCGGGGGTGCCAGAGGGCGGCGATGACGTCGGCGAAGGCTGCGGGGACAGGGGTGTGCGGGGTGTCGGCGCCGGTGGGGTTTATGGAAGGGCTGGGGGGGGGGATTAGCTGTGGGGGGCTCCCGTCCCACCTTCGGTGAGCTCCTGGGGGGCGCGGGGGCCGGGGGGCTGCTCCTGCTGGAAGTCCCGGCGCAGGCAGTAGTCCCGCAGAGGCTTGGTGCTGCTCAGGCACTGCAGCACCGCGTTCATGAAGCACTGCGGGGAGAGCGGTGGGGACATGGTGACACCCTGGGGGGGGCGCTGGGCTTCGGAGTGTCCCCAACATCCCCTCACACCCCTGACTGTACCCGCCTGCGCTTGGTTATGGTGCTGCGAGCCCAGGACGGAGGGACGGGAGGGCGCAGGGGACGCCAGGACAGAGGGACGGGAGGGCTCAGGGGACACCAGGACAGAGGGACGGGAGGGCTCAGGGGGACACCAGGACAGAGGGACGGGAGGGCTCAGGGGACACCAGGACAGAGGGACGGGAGGGCTCAGGGGACACCAGGACAGAGGGACGGGAGGGCTCAGGGGACGCCAGGACAGAGGGACAGGAGGGCTCAGGGGACACCACGACAGAGGGACAGGAGGGTTCAGGGGACGCCAGGACAGAGGGACGGGAGGGCTCAGGGGATGCCAGGACAGAGGGACGGGAGGGCTCAGGGGACGCCAGGACAGAGGGACGGGAGGGCTCAGGGGACGCGGGGACGGGGGACGCAGCACTTACCGTGTTGCCCAGGTTCCTGAGGCCGACGTGGCCCGAGCCCAGCAGCAGGGTGTGATGGGTCTGCGGGGACACAAAGGGACAGGAGTGAGATCCATCCCCAGGCAGCAAACCCCTCTGGCCACCCATCGGCTTCCCACGGACAGACAGAAGGACACACGGACAGCCCCCCCCGGGGCACGGAGCCTTCACCTCGCCGCTGACGAGCAGCAGCCCCATGACGGCCGTGTGCACCACCGACTCGGAGATGTCGGCGCCCCGGCCCTGCAGCTCCCGCTTGGTGAGCAGGGTGCGGTGCAGCTTGCGGGGCAGCTCCACCAGCGTGGCTCCCTGCAGCCCCGGCATGGCTCGGGTCCCAGCTCCGGCACCGCGGCACCGGCCTCGCCGGGCCCCCTCCACCCCGCTAAGCCCCAGCTCATTAGCTGATCCGATTGCCCCTGGCTATTCTGGGCCTTGCTGGAGGCTCATCTCGGGGGGATTAATTAGCAAGGAGAGCCACCTCGGGGACCACGGGCACCGGGAGGATGGGGAGCGGAGGCAAACACATCCACCTGCCCCGCGCCGCGCCGGCGAGGCGTGGGAGAGCGGTGCGGGAGCAGGGCGGCTCGGCGGGGCCAGGGCAGCCCCCGGTGCTGGCAGTGAGACCCGCCACGGGGGGCCAAGCCATGTCCCTGTCCCCCACCGCCGTGGGCCCAGCCCCGGGATTTCAGGGCCCCTAATCCCCACACGTGGCCCAGGGCGAGTGGAGGACGAGGCCTGGCTGCTCCGTGGGGAGAAGGCGGATGCGGAAACGGGCACGGTGGCGGCCATGCCCCGACCCCCCCGGAGCTGAGGGGACTCGACCCTTTCGCAGCGGGGGTCCCCCAGGAGGAACGGAGCGAGGAGAGGTGAGACCAGCACCCCCTTCCCACCCGGTGGGAACGCAGCTGCTGCCCCGTGACTGGGGGCCAGGGATAAAATCCCGGGGCTCTTACGCCTGCCACCTTCTCCTCGGTCCTGCCGGGCGCCGGGGCTCTGCCCCGGGGCGGGCTGCCGGGCACCGGCCCGTCGGGGCTGTGGGCGTACGGGGGGTCGGGGGCGGTGCGAGTCCTCGGGCAGCCCTCGGGCCGGACGGAGAGCAGCGGGGCGGTGGGCTTCCCATCCAGCCCCGCGGAGACGTTGACCCTCCGCAGCGAGGAGCTCCTCCTGAGGGCCAGCGAGCCCGCGCTCAGCTGGTGGCCGCAGTCCCTCAGCACCAGCCGGCTCAGCACCGCCGCCACATCCTCAGCGCGGCCACAGCCACCGCCGCCACCCTGGCTCAGGTCCCCGATGCTGATGGATTTGGAGCGGGCCAGGTTGCTGCGCCGGCGCTCGGCCTCACGCCCCGCCAGCGAGGCCCCGGCGGGCAGGGAGAAGGAGGCGCTGCCCGGCACGGCGCCGGCCTGCGGGGAACCGGGAACCCGCACCGCGTGGTCTGCCTTCACGGGCCCCCGCCGGCACGCCGAGCCGCGGAGAGCCTCCCCCCGCTTCGAGGCCCGACCCCGCTCCAGCTCCAGCTTCTTGCCACGGTCGTCCAGCGGGCCGGGCCGCGGCGGCAGGAGGCGCAGCTTGGGGGCCGGGGAGAGCCCGTTGGCGGCAGCGGAGGCCAGGGCGGCGGCATGGCGCTCCTGGCTCAGCGCCCGGTGCCCGCTGGGCAGCTTGGTGGTCGCCTTGGGCTGGGAGGTGACGACGGCGTGGTCCCTGGCCCGGCCGATGCGGTGCTCGAGGCTTGGGGCATCGTGGAGGTGGCCGAGAGGGGGGGCCCTGCGGGGAGAGGGACCAGGACGATGCCAGCGGTGCCAGGCTGGCGCACGGGGGCATCGGGGCGCGCACCCACCTCTCTCACCGGCGCCGCTCACAGCCCCCGCCGCAAACGGCCGGCCGGAGAGTCCCGTCCACGGGGGCCCTGCGGCACAAGGAGAGACGCTGCGGGTGAGCGGATGGGACCAGGGGACCCCACAGCCCCCCGTGCCCAGCTGTGTGGCACCAACGGGAGGGGAGCACCGTGCCACGCTCCTGGAGCCCGCGGGTGAGTCACGGAGGTGCTTGGCACCACCGGGACCCGGTTCCTCCCACCCACCGGCTCCGGGCTCTGCCGAAACACCCCGGGGCAGCCGGGCGGCGAGGCGGCCATGTCCCGGCTGCCGCTCCGTGGGGACACCGGGCACCGGCGGCGTGCGGGCCCCGCGGGGAGGCTGCCGGGGCTCGGCTGCCCCCTGGGGCGGCTCTGGGGGAGGCTCGGTCCCGCCGGGCGCTCGCCGGCTCCGGCAGGCAGCGAGGGAGGGACGGCGGTGCCGCTGCTGGAGCGGGGCCGGGGGGAGGGAATGACCGCGGTGCAGCCGTGGGGGCTGCGGCACGGTGAGAGCCCCGAGCCCCCGGGGCCGGTCGAAGCGGAGGGCCCCGGGGCCGGCCGTGGAAAGGCCGCGAGCGCCCGCCTTGTGCTCCTGGGACCCCCGTCCTGCCCGGCCCCCCACGGACACCCGGGCACTGTCCCCTGCCCCGAGCACCCCCCGCCCCTCCAGGCACCGCTCCCCGCCGCCCCGGGTCCCCGTCCCCTACCCGTGTCCCACCCTCCGACCGGTACCGGTGGGTACCGGGGGACACCCAGGGAGGACCGATCCCCCCCCCAGCATCACTACCCGCCCCTCCCCCCGGCCCCGCAGAGCCCCTCCCCGGCGCGCCCCCCCCCACCTCCTGCCGCTCCCCTCCCGCACCCCACCCCCGGTGCCACCGGTGCCCCCCGCCCCCGCGGGGCCGCCGCCCGCCGCCGCCGTACCTCCCGCGGGCCGCCATGGCAACAACTCCCGCAGCACCCGCCGCCATCTTTGCTGCTCCCGCCCGCCGCCCCGCCCCCGGCGGCCTCGCGCGCCGCACTGCGCCTGCGCGGCGCCACGCCACGCCCCTCCCGCCTGACGCCTCCGCGGCACCGTGGGAACCGCGCGGCGTCCCCCGCCGCTCTTAAAGGGGCCGCCGCCAGCGATCTTCTTAAAGCGACAGCGCCTCCGGTAACGTTAGGGCGGGGGCGCGCAGACCCCCGAGGGCTGGGGGAGGGCCAGGACCCCCCCAGAGCAGCAGACGGGGGCACGGAGGGGGCTGAAGAGTTTATTGGGGAGCAGCAGCGAAGCGGGGGGTGCAGGAGGGGGCAGGGGGGAGGGCAGCACCCCCGGTGGGGGGGCACAGCACCCCCACCCCCAGTGCTCACTTCTTGTGCTGGATGATGCCTTTGGCGACGAGGTCGGGGATCTCCACGGCCAGCCAGGGGCCCAGCTGCAGGGACAGAGGGTGAGCGGTCGCGTGGGGACCCCCCCCCCCCCACATGGGTGACACCCCCTCAGTGACACCCCACAACCCCCCAGTGACACCCCCAACTCACCCCCAGTGCCATCAGGTGGGCCAAGCCGAATTTGGGGACGTTCCTGGCCCAGAGGGGCTTGAAGTGGTCGCTGAGGCAGATTTTGCCCCCCCTGTGGGGAGCAGGGACCCGTCACCCCCCCCCCCAGGACCCTCCCCCCCGGGAGTCGGGGGGCAGCCCCGGGACCACCCCCCCACACACACCGGTACATCTTGGCCGTCTTCCCGTCCAGCTCAGGGATGGCGATCTCGGGGGCGGTGGAGGGGTAGGTCACCGGAATCTGGGGGGGGGTCACGACACACACAGGGGGGTCAGCAACCCGTGGGCCCCCGCAGCCCCCCGCACCCCCCCTCCCGGCCCCTCCGCTCACGTCGAACTCGATGGCGAACTCGTACTTGAGCAGCTCGTGGATGTACCAGCACTTCCCGAACCACCTGCAACACACGGCGGGGGCACCGACCCCCACACCCCTCAATCCCGGCCCCCCCCTTGGGACACCGGGGCGATCCCGGGGCCGGGGGGGAGGTCCCGGTGACCCCTCCCCTGCCCCGCTCACCCACCGGGTGCCCTCGGAGTTGGACTCCAGGCGGAACCAGTCGTTGTCCGCGCGTTTGTTGTTCTCCACGTACTGCGGGGGGGAGCGGGGGTGAGCGGGGCCGCCCGGACCCCCGGGACCGAGGGGGAACCGGGGAGGGAGACCCGGGGGCCCGGTCCCGGCGCACCTGGATGAGGGCGCGGTACTCCTCCTTCAGCCGCGCCGCCCAGCCCTCCCGGTCCCGCGGCCCCGCCGCCGCCCGCAGCAGCGGCAGCTCCGCCACCGCCCGCCGCGCCGCCTCCTCCGCCATCTCCCCGCCGCCGGAAGCGGCCCATGTTGGCTCAGGGCGGAAGTGACGTCACCAAAGCGCCGAGTCTTGCGCCGCCATCTTGCTTAAGGGCGTGGCGCTACGGCAGGGGCGGGGTGTAGCGGGTCGGCGCCGCCATCTTTACTAAGGGCACGTGCAAGGCGCGACGCCTCCTGGCGCCGCCTCCACCTTTAGTGCTGGCAGAGCTGAGTTTGTCCGGTCTCAGCTATGCTCATGTCCCCTCCCTCCCCCGGGGGCTCCCCCTCCCCGTCCCCAAAGCACCAGGACACGGCAGCGGCTCCAGGGCTTTATTGTCACAGTGCGGGGTGCAGGGCCTGGGCTCAGGACTGCCCCTCGCCCTTGCCCAGCGTCATCAGGGAGTCGAAGAAGTTGAAGACGCTGCTCCGCAGCTCCTGGGCCAGCGGTGCCAGCTGTTTGTTGGCGCGGTCCAGGTAGGCCCTGGGGGAGAGATGGCCGGTGAGAGGGGGGCTGAGAGGTGCCCGCCGTCCCCCACATCGTCCCCTCCCCGTACTCAGCCTGGCTGCGCAGCTCCTCCGCGTGCAGCTTCTGGGGCAGCTCCTTGGTCATGAGTTCGGAGAAGGACTTGAAATGGCGGGTGAAGAAGTCGTCGACGGCCGGCGGAGCGACCTCCTCGACCGGGACATCGCGCCTCACCAGGGCGGCCTGGAGGCGGCAGGCGCAGAGCAGCAGCAGGGCGGCCGCCAGCAGCTTCATCTCGGCGGGGCTGTGGGGCCTGTGGGGACAGGTCAGTGGTGGCTGCCCCCCCCCCCCCAGCTCCACTGTCCCCTCCTGTCCCCTCCTGCCCCACAGCCCCCTCCTGCCCGGGCGCTGGGGGCCGGCTGCTGCTCACCTGGGCAGGAGTCTGGGGGTGCAGGGCTGTGGGTGCCCCCTTGGGGGCTGCTTATATCCCCCGGTCCAGCTCCCGCCCCTGGGCCAGGGGGGCCGTGCCGGACCCCGCCACAGCCCGGGTAAACACGGCGGGGGTAAGGGTCGCTGCGGGGGACGGCCCCTCCTCGTCCTCGCCGGAGGTGGCCCCGCACCCCAAGGTCCTGTCCCTGTGTCCCCAGCGCCCCATGGCCCCAGGCAGGACGTAGGCAGTGGGTGACAACGGCCCAGGGATTTGGACTGTGGGGGGCCCTGGGGGCTGGGGCTGCTGCAGCGGGGGCTTGGCTGGCGGCCCCGTGGCGTGCAGTGGCCCCATGGCACGTCCGTACCTGCGTCACACAGTTGCCCCATGGCATGTGACAGCCCCAGAGCAGGCTGGAGCAGCCCCATGCCTCCCCAGCCCCAGGGCCCCCCCTGTACCCCCACTCCAGCACCCACCAGCCCCTCTGCCCCTCCCAAGGGACTGCACACCCTGGCCTGCCCCGGCCGCCACCGGCACCCGCGGGGCGAAGGTCATCGCCCGCCTTATCGCTGACCCTCGGCCGCCAACGTGACGGTGTGACTCAGCGCTGGGCAGGCAGGGGCCGTCCCGGAGGGGCCACCCGTGGGTGGGGACCCTGGGGACACCCCACCGCGGGGCCAGGCTGGGGGCCAGCTCAGGCACTGTTTGGGGACACGCGGCCAAAGGGCACCTGGGTGGCACCAGGGACAAAAACTCTCCGTCCCCTGGGTCAACAGTGGGGCCACCGGGGACCCTGCCCCTCTGAGCCCCTGCCCACACCGGCCATTTCCAGGAAAGCTGGGGACGGGGGGGACAGGGACATGGGGGGGGACATGGGGATGTCCAGGGGCAGGGGACAAGGAAGGGGACGTGGGACTGGGGACATGGGGTGAGGAGGGGACATAGGGTGGGAGAGATGAGGGAGAGATGGGATGAGGTGGGGGACACGTGGAGGGGACATGGAGGGGACACAGAGGGAAATTGGGACACAAATGGGGGGATCCATGGGTGCGGGGAGAGGACATGGGGGGGTTACGGGGGGAACGGGATGCGGAGGGCGGGGACAGGGAGGAGATGGGGGAGACACGGGACACGCGTGGGGACACGGGGGCGCGGGGCGGTGCGGCCCCGCTGAGTGCAGCACGGGCCGGAACGCGGCAGCCCCGGAACGGTGCTGCTCGGGGCCGGGGTTCCGGGGGGGCACGGTTCCCGCGAGGCCCCGCCCCCGCGGGCTCAGCCAATGGGCGGCCAGCGCTGCCCGCGCGCGCCATGGCGGCGGCGGCCTCGGCCGGGCGCGGCCTCCAGAAGCCGCTTCCGGCGACGGCGCCCGCGCGCGCGATGGCGGCGCCCGGCGGGGACGGGGGGGGCGGACGGCCGTAGGGCCGGGCCGGGCCATGGGCAACGTGCTGGGCCCCGCGGCGCCCCGGGCCCCGCGCCGGGGGGAACCGCTCGGGAGCCCCGGCAGCTTCGATGAGCTGCACCGGCAGTGCAAAGGTGGGGCGGGGGACACCGGGCCCTCGGGGACACCGGGGCCGGGGGGAACACCGAGGCCGGGCCCTTGGGGATACCGGCAGCAGTGGGGGTCCCAGCGGCGCTCGGGACGGGCTGGTACCGGGGTGTGACGGGAGGGCGGCCCGTGGGTGGCCCTGGGGGAGGTGGGGTGGCACCGGGGGGCTGTCCCGGGGGGGCGGCAGAGGTGGCCCCCCTCAGCCCCCCCCTCTCCCCCAGAGGTTTTCCCGCAGCAGATGGAGGGGGTGAAGCTGATCGTCAACAAGACCCTGAGCAGCCACTTCCAGGTCAGGGGGGGACACAGGGACCCGCGGGGCTGTGCTGGGGGTGCTGCCACACCCGGGCCACACCCTGTCCCCCACTGTCACGCTGTCCCCGCAGGTGACACACACGGTTCACATGAGCACCCTGGGCCCCTCCAGCTACCACTTTAACACCACCTTCGTGGGGGACCGGCAGCTCAGCCCCACCGAGGTGAGGCCCTGGGGGGGCCCTGGGGTGGTAGGTGGGACAGTGGGTGGCCCTGGTGTGGTTGGTGGACCTGGGACAGTGGGTGGCCCTGGGGTGGCCACAAGGCTCTGAAACGGCACCAGGATGTGTGGGGGTTACCCAAGGGGGAGGGGGTCCCAGCCTATGGCTGAAGCTGGGGACAGGGGGGTGGGAGGTCCCTTTCCCCCCCCCAAGCTGACCCCCTCTGTCCCCCCCAGGCCTTCCCCACGCTGGTTGGGGACATGGACAACAGCGGCAGCCTCAACGCCCAAGTGCTGCACCTCGTGGCCGAGCGCATCCGCACCAAAGCCGTCTTCCAGGTGGGAGAGACCCCCATGGTGGGGGGGCTCTGGAGCGTCTTTGTCACCCCCCGTGATGACCCTCGGCGGTGGCCGTCCCCTTGCAGACACACCAAGCCAAGTTCACGACGTGGCAGTTTGACGGCGAGTACCGGGGCGACGACTGCACTGCCACCCTCACGCTGGGCAACCCCGACCTCCTCGGCGAGTCTGGTGAGCTGGGGGTGTCCCCCACCCCCCCTGGCTGGCAGGTTCCGGGGGGGCCGAGCGCTGAGGGCCGTCTGTCCCCGCAGTGATCCTGGTGGCCCATTTTCTGCAGAGCGTCACCCCTCGCCTGGTCCTGGGCGGGGAGATGGTTTATCACCGGCGGCCGGGGGAGGAGGGAGCCATCCTCACGCTGGCGGGCAAATACACGGGTACGGGGCGCCCCGCGCTCGAGGGGGACACGGTCCTGGGGGTCCCGCTGCCACGCTGGCCCCAGGGGGACGTCCCGGCTCCCCTCGCCCTCTGCTTTGCTTCTCTCTTCCAGCTCTGAAGTGGGTGGCGACGCTGAACGTGGGGTACGGCGGCGCCCACGCCAGCTACTACCACCGAGCCAACGAGCAGGTGGGTGTCCCCCGTGTGTCCCCGTCCCCCCACGTGTCCCCGTCCCCCGCGCGTCCCCACGTGTCCCCGTCCCCCCATGTGTCCCTGTGTGTCCCCGTCCCCCGCGTGTCCCCGCGCGTCCCCGTGTCCCCGCGCGTCCCCGTCCCCCCCGCGCGTCCCCGTCCCCCCACGCGTCCCCGTCCCCCCACGCGTCCCCATTCCCCCCAGGGCCTCATGTTTCCCGCCCCCCAGGTGCAGGTCGGGGTGGAGCTGGAGGCCAACACGCGGCTGCAGGACACCACCTTTGCCTTTGGCTACCAGCTCAACCTGCCGCAGGCCAACATGGTCTTCCGAGGTGAGCGCGGAGCTGCGCCCGCAGCCGGCAGCCCCAGCCCTGGTGGGGTCCTCACCCTGTCCCCCCTGCCCCCCAGGGCTCCTGGACAGCAACTGGAGCGTGGGGGCGGTGCTGGAGAAGAAGCTGCCCCCCCTGCCCGTCACCCTGGCTCTGGGCGCCTTCCTCAACCACTGGAAGAACCGTTTCCACTGCGGCTTCAGCGTCATCGTGGGCTGAGGAGCCGCAGGGGCGGGCAGCGCGTGCCACCGTCCTGCTCAGGGAGCCACCGTGCCGTGCCGTGCCGCGGGGGCGCTGGCCGGGCCCCGCTCTCGTGCCGGGGGAGCCCACGGAGGGGGGACCCGGTCCCTCGCGGCCGGGGGACACTGTGTGACAGCGCCTGGTGCCCGTTGGCACCTCTGGGCGGAGGAGCTCTGTCCGCCCCGCGCCACCCCGCTGCGGCGCTTCCCTCTGCTCCCGCCCCTGCCCTGCCTCAGTTTCCCTCTGGTGGCGCAGGGGGTGGCTCCGGGCTGCCGCGGGGACTGGAGGCACCTGCAGAGCCTGGAAAAATAAAGGAGCTTTACTCTGCCCTGTGCGGTGCCCCGGTGGGCAGCGAGCCCCGGCGCGCGGCGCGGGCTCTAGCTGATGATTTCGGAGAGCAGCGGCGTCATGGAGGACAGGTCCTGGATGTGGAGGATCTGCCGCGTCTTCTCCACCTTCAGCGTCTGCAGCTCCGTCAGCAGCAGCAGCAGCTTCGCGTAGAGAAACCTGGGGCAGGGGGGAAGCGCCCGGCTCAGACCCGGTGGCCGTCCCCACGGCAGAGGGGACCACGGCCGTGCCCACCCCGCGGCGCGTACCGGCCCTCGGGCATGGGGTGCTGGTGGTCGATGTAGCTCTTGAGCGTCAGGGCCAGCTTCTCCTGGAACTGGTCGATGGAATCCCGCTGGGAGATGCCGGCGTAGTCTGGGGGCACAGGGGGTGGGTGGGTGGCTGCCGGTGGGGCTGAGGGGACGCCCCCCTGCCACAGTCCCCGTGGTCCCTACCTGGTGAGAAGAGCAGCATGGCCTGGAGCAGGACGTACTCGGCCTCGTGCAGCCCCAGCTTCTTCAGGCTGACGTGGAACTTGAGCAGTGGCTCCAGGTAAATCTGCTGGAAACCGACTGGGGGGGAGCGCGGCGGTGATGGGGAGCCGGTCTGGGGACGTGGCTGTCCCCTGCTCCCTGGGGCTGCCACCCCCTCCTCACCCAGGGCTCCGTCCTGGATGGTGTAGCAGTGCTGGCCGCACTCCCAGGCGTTGGTCTCCGCGTTGAAGACGGTGTTGAACTGGACCTGGCAGATCTCCAGGGTGGCCCCTTTCAGCAGCGAGATCTGGTCGTCGATGGGCAAACTCCTGGAGGGGGGGGAGCGCGGGCGTCAGGGCTGGGGTGGCACTGGGGGGCTCCCACCCATGTGTCCCCCCCCCCACCATGGACCTGAAAGTTGGGATCTCCTTGGCGAAGTTGATGACTTGCTGGATCATGAAGGTGCTGAGGTCGGCGAAGTGGGGCAGCATGGAGAAGACGTCGGGCAGCACGTCCTCGGCCGGGCACTCCGGCTGCGGGGACAGCGGCCAGGTGGGGGGGACCCCCGGCTCCGGGGGGCTCCGTGGCCGCGGGCTGGGGACGCAGAGGCGCACGGCGGGCTGTGGCAGCCGGGACGTGAGTGCCAGGCCGGGTGGGGTGCGGGGAGGTTGGGGGTGCCGGGGGTCCCCGCTCACCCGGTAGTGCGTGAACCGGGAGAAGCTGGAGTCGAAGGTGCGCTGGTGGGCCGCGATGAGGATGGCGATGAGCTCCCGCTGCTCCGCCGTCAGCCCCCCCGGCTGCTCCTGCGCCCGCCGCCGCCCCCGCAGCGCCCGCCGCCGCTGCAGCGCCTCCTCCGACATGATCACTGCCACCACCGTCACCCCCGGGCTGGGGTCACTGGTGGCATGGCCACCCCGCAATCCGGGTGCTCAGAGCCACCAGTGCCCCATAGTCCCCTCTCCCCAAGAGGGTCCCTGCTGTCACCCCTATGCCGCTGTCCCTTCCTGTCCCCTCGCCCCTGGGCTGCCCCTTCCCTTCTGCTCCTGTGTCCTCTGCCACCCCACCCAGGCCGGTCCTCTCTGTCCCTTGTCCCTCCCAGGTCCTCCCTCTGCTCCATGTCCCCTTCTTTCCCCCAGCTCTCCGCTGTGTCACCCTGTCCCCTCTCCCCCTGTGTCCCCCCCCGTTGTCCCCATGCCACAGCACTCACTGTCCTTGCGCATGCCCACGTCGAGGCACTTCTGGAGGCGGCAGGCCTGGCACTGCCGCCGCTTGGCCTTGGTGACGGGGCAGCTCCGGGAGAAGGGGCAGGTGAAGCGGACACCCTTGTTGATGGAGCGTCTGCGGGGGACACGGGAGCTGTGAGACCCCAGGGGACAGAGGGGCTGGGGGAGAGGGTGTCCGGGGGTGGGGGCCACCTCCAGCCCCCAGGACCCTGTCGCTGCTGGGCACCGGAGAAGCTGGGTGACCTGAGCACGGGGTGGCAGTGGCCGTCCCATTTGTCCCACGCAATCCCTGTCCATGGGGACCACCTTGCTCCATCCCACCCTGTTGTGCACTGTCCCCTCCCACCTGCCCCATCCTGCCCTGTCCCCTTCTCCCATCCCATATTGTCCTTTCCCATCCTGTCCTGCCCTGTCCCATCCCATTCCATCCCGTCACCCATCCCAGGCCACCCTGGGTCCCCCCATCGTGTCACCCCTCACCTGAAGAAGCCCTTGCAGCCCTCGCAGGTCATGACGTGGAAGTGGTACCCGGTGGCGTGGTCCCCGCACACGGCGCAGACCTTCTCCTCCCCGGCCTCCGCGTCCTCCCCCTCGGGGACCCGGGGGCCCGGCAGCGAGCGGGGGCTGCTCTCCGCGTCGGAGGGGCTCGACACGGACATGGCTGGGGACACGGGTGACAGGCAGCAGACTGGGGGCAGCACAGAGAGGACAGAGCCTGCAGGACGTGGCGGGTGTGCACGGGTGTGTGTGTGTACACTCACCGCGGCTCCCGCTTGAGCAACGCCCAGCACGGCACCGCGCGGGCAGCGCTGCCCGTCCCGGCTGCTGCCCCCACGTTGGCTCCCACACCGTCCCCTACATGTCACCTCAAAGCCACCATGTCCCCCTCGCCCCACAGTGCACTGCCCTCATGCATCCAACCGCCCCCGTGACCTCCCAGCCCGGCCACCGCCAAGCTGCCCAGGTGATGCCCCCAAAGGTGACCGGTGCCCGTTGGTGCCCGTACCTGGGACCCAGTGCCCACTGGTGCCGCCAGTGCCCGGTGCTCGCCGCCGTGCAGCAAGGGGCCACCTGGTCCCCGCTCGTCCCCGCTGCCTCCCGGAGCCCTGTGGAGTTTGAACCTTGAACTTGAGCGAGGCTGTGGCAGGCGGGGACAGGCAGACACGGATGGGACAGGCAGGGGACACACGTGGGTGCTGGGGGAGGCAGTTGGGGTGGCGGAGCCCAGAGGGAATGGGGACACAGCGGGGACCGTCCCACCACTGGTGACTCCGCAGGAAGGTCCCTGTCACTGGCCGCTGTGGCGAGGTGCCAGCAGTGTCCCCGTGTCCCCCCCGGGACTCACTCCCCACCTTCGGGGTGCCCCAGGATGGCGGGGAGGTGACAACGGCCACGGACCCCCGGTCCCCCCCCCCGGTTCAGCTCCGCGGGGCGTCGAGGATCGGGGGGGGGGGTGGGGGGTGTGAGGCACGCGGGGGGCGTGTCCCCGTCAGGCCCCGCCCCCTCTCCCCATTGGCTGCCCGCGCCTGTCACTCATCCACGCTCCTATAAAGGTGGCCGGGAGCGCGGGGCGCCGCACACCGGGAGCGGCGGCGGCAGCGGGGGGACCATGAGCGAGGTGGGGGCTCGGTGCCGGCTCGGTGCCGGGCAGCACGGGCGTTTTTCCTTTGTTTCCGTTGGTTTTGGTTAACGGGAGGCCGTGCCCCGGGAGCCGCGCGGGGACGGGGGGGGGGATCCGCGGTGGCGGGGGGGGAGGGGGGGGTGTCACCGGCAAAGCGGAGCCCGTGCCACCCGGTGCGGGTTTGCTGCTGGGGGCCCCGTGTCACCCCCGGGCACCGCTTTCTCTCCACAGCGCAGCCCCCACGAGTCCCCCTCCGCGGCGGAGGCCCCCGGTGGGCAGCAAGGTGAGGATCCCCGGTACCGGCGGGGTGCAGCCTGTAGGGGGACCTGTCGCTGGTGTCACCTCTGTCCTGTGCCCCCCTAGGACCTCCCGCTTCACCCCGGTGCCAGAGACCCCACTGGCTGCTCCCATCCCTGGAGCCTCCAGGATCTGTGTCCCCACTATGGGGGGGGGGGGGTGACACCTGGATGCATCTGGGGACCTGCTCTGTCCTTCCCCGGACCCCCGGGGGGTGATGGGGTGCCCCCCCCCAGGTGTACCCTGCTGGGAGGGTGGTGATGAGGATGCTGCCTGTGTGCTGGGGTGAGTCTGGGGGTGCCAGGGTGTAACCAGCCCCTGCCATGTCCCCCCCATTCCCCACCCCCCCACCCCCCCCCAGCCAAAGCCGGTGACCCCAAGAAGGTGGAGGAGGAGGAGATCGACATCGACCTGAGCGCCCCCGAGACGGAGAAAGCCGCGCTCGCCATCCAGGGCAAATTCCGCCGCTTCCAGAAGCGGAAGAAGGAGTCGGGGCCCTGAGCAGCTGTGGGGTCCCGGCACCCCCTGCCTGTGGTGGGCACCCCCTGCCTGTGGTGGGCACCCCGCTCTTGCACGTGGGCACGGCCCCATCCTGACCTCCGCCGTGCTGGGGCTGCCCTGTCCTCGGCGAGCAGGGCTGGGGGGGCTCAGCCCTTCCCTACCCCTCGCCCACCCCTGAGCCAAGACCCTCGGTGAAGCTTGGGGGGTCGATACGGGGGGACACACCACTGCGTCCTTTGTCCCCAGAGTGGAGGTGGCCCTCGTGCGAGGGGACGGCACAGAAATGCCTTTTTCCCTGGGGCAGCCCCGATTTTCCCATCTGTTGGGATGATGCTGGCTGCTGGGGACACACGGGGAGGGACCGGTGTCCCCTGAGCAGGGGAAGCCCCTGTCCCATCCCAGGGGGTGGGACGCTGCAGGGGGAAATTGCTGCTGCCCACCGTGGGAAACCAGGGCTCCTCGTCCCCGCACTGCCCCCCTCCCCACGCCCTTGTCATTGTCACAGTCCCCTCGCTGGGAGGATTTTAGCATGTGTAAAGAATAAATCATTGTGGAAGAGGAGCCGGGCTGGTATGGGATCTGTGGGAGGGGGTGTGGGGACTGTCCCCTCCCCCATGGGACCCCCAGGTCCCCCTTCTCCAGGGGAGGTGGGATGGAGCCCCCTGTTAAAAGCAGCCCCACAGTCCCTGCCTGGGGGGGCGTGGGCAGGGGTAGCCCTGGGGGGTGGGTGGAGGGTTCCCCCTTCTTCAGAGGGAGCCTTTGGCTGATGCTTTGGGGATGGCTTCAACCCCGCCCTGAGATCTCCGGCCGCCATCCGATAATTCCGGTTAATTTATCAGCCCATAAATTAAGCCCCCGGCCTCAGTCCCCGGAGCCGCCCCTGGAGCCGTGCCCTCATTTCCCAGCGCGCTGCTCTTTGCAGCAGCGGTGAGAGACGCCGCCACTTGCTCCTCTTCCTCGGGGGACGAAGGCCTCGCAGTGCCACATCCCTTCAGGCAGCAAAGTTTCTCTCGGGGTTGGCTTTTGGTGGCGGTTCCAGTCCCAGCTCCCACCGCAGCACCGGTGAAAGCAGCCACGGGAGGTACCCGGGCTGCTGCTGGGGACGAGAAAAGTGCCTTGGGGTGGTTAAAACGAAGCCATTCGGGGGGGTTGCACCAGGATTTGTCGGTGCAGGACAGGTCCCTGCGGTGGCCGATGCCATCGGGTGACCGGGGACGCTGGGACCCCGCGCAAAGCCCCAGAAATATTTGGCAGAAATAGCTCCCTGGAAAGAAAAACAGCGTCGGTGGCCAAGGGAAAGGCAGGACCCAGGGGACACGCCGGGGGCACCGGGGTGGGGGCTTGGCCCCTGCTCGCTCTGCAGACTTATTAGGGAAAAGACAATTATAGGCACGGGGGCCCCTCCCTCGCGGTGTCACCCGGTGGCTCCTGGCTTGGGGGACACGGGGTGGCCGCAGCCCCCGGAGCTGCGTCGGTGCGGGAGCGAGCGTGGAGTCGGGGCTGGCACTGAGCCCCGGGGTGGGAGCACCCCGACTGCCCCCCTTGCACCCCAACTGCCCCCCTTGTGCCAGGGCCACGGTCCCTCCCTGAGCCCCGCTGCCAGGGTGGTGACAATCACCACAATGGCTGTGGAGGGAGACCCCCCACTCACCCCCCATCTGTGCAGGGTCTGAGGCTTGGCTTCTGTGTTAATTAGAGGGAGCTGTAATTAATGGCTGGATGGGGATGATGGGGAAGGGGCCCTTGGGTGGGGCACAGCCATGACGGGGGGCCCTGGGGACAGCCCCCACCAGCTGAGAGGGGGACTTGGTGTAGGTGGCAGGTCTCTGTGCAATGAGTTCGCAAGTGCTCAGCCCCCCACCCCAGACACCCCCACCTCGAGCAGGGAGCAGCGACAGGCTGGGGCAGACACCGAGCTCCTGATGTGAGTTTTATTAATGGCGCCGTGGGGACAGGGGGACATGGACAGGGCGTAGAAAAACATCGAGGAGCGGCGCCTGGCTCCGGGGTGATGGGCACCGGCAGCGCCTCCGGCCCGGCCACAGCCTCTCCTCCTCCACGAGGCTCCGGCCATCGCGGGGGGCCGGGGGTTAAGGGGTGGGAGGGTTAATAGGGGATGGGAATGGGATGGAGGGGACGGGGCGGGGGCCACCCCACGACGTCATTTGGGCTCGGTCGTGGGGAGAGACGAGAAAACGGCCAGAAAAGGACAATGGGGGCAGAGAAACCCTCCTGGAGACTGGTTTGGGGGGGACAGGGAGGGATGGGGGCAGCGTGGTCCCGCAGAGACCCCGCAGGTCCCTGGGGAGGGGGGAACCGTGGCAGCTCGGGGTGGGGACAGACCCAAAATTCAATGGTTGTGTCTTCAAATAGAAAAATTACATCAGTGCCCAGGGCTGGGCAGGGCAGGTCGTGCAGAGGAAGGTACCGACCGATGGGCTTGGGGTGGGGCGGGGGACACCGGGGTGTCCCTGAGGACGGGGGACCCTGGGCGAGGACCACACCCCGCTCCTCGCCGGGTCCCACGCCCCGGGGCGGTGCTTCCCGGAGCCAAAGGGGGGGGGACCGTGTCCTGGCCCCCACTCCGCTGGCAGCCGGGCGTCAGGTCCCCGCGTTGGGTTTGATGATGTTCATCAGGGCGCTCTTGAGGCTGCCCCTGCTGGGGGAGCGGACGGCGGGCGGGGGGCGGGCGGCCTCGGCGGCCTCCCCCCGCAGCTCCATCTCGATGGTCATGACGACTTTGGGGGGCCGGGGGGCCCCGGCGCCCGCCCCCACGGTACCTTCCCTGCCTGCTAACCGCTATTTCTTATCCTTGCGGGAGTCGCCGGGGGCTCCCTTGGCTTTCTTCTCGCTCGCTGCCTTGGTGCTGCGGCTGTGGTCCAGCATGGCGTAGAGCACGGGTGCCTGCGGGGACGGGGCAGGGTCGGTGCCACGGTCCCCCCCACCCCGGGGGGTTAGCCCCACGGCCTCTCGTCCCACCCCTAAAGCTCAGACAGGGGTTCACCCCCTTGTTTTGCCCCCCCAACCCCACGGCTCTCACCTGCCGGCCGCGCTTGGATGCGTCCTTGGCCGATCGCTGCAGCTTCCCCTTCTCCATGGCACTAAAATTGGGGTGGAAAGGCAAAAAAAGCATCTCAGAATGGCCACCCCCCCAGTCCCGCCCAGCAGCCCCGTTTCGGGGTGGTTTTGCCCCAATCGGGTGGCAGGGCTCACCTCAGCCGTCGCTGCAGGGCCACCTGCCGCCGCAGCCAGCAGTAGCGGATGAGATAGACGAGGGCCACCACCACGGCCACCAGCAGCAGAGCCCCGCCGATGACGGAGCCCAGCACGACGCCGTAGCGGGTGGGCACTGCGGGGACACCAGCGGCCCGTCACCCCCCCAGCCAGAGCGGGGACACCGAGGCAGGGGGGGTGCTGCCGGCGCCGTACCTTTCTCGAAGACGTAGAGCGTGACCTGGGAGGACTTGCCCACGATGTCGGGCGGGTTCTTGACGTCGCAGGTGAAGGTGCCGTTGTCGGTGTAGTCCAGGTTGTGGATGACGATGGAGCCGTCCTTGCGGTGGGGGTTGCCCACCCACTCCATCCGCTCCTTGAAGCTGCCCACGTCATCGATGTAGGGCTGGCCCTTGGCGTAGTGGAATATCTAGCGATGATGGGGACAGACACACGGACGTCAGGGTCACGGTGGCTCCAGGCGTGGCAGGGCCACCCTGCACCCCGACGAGGAGCGGGCACTTACGGAGATGCTGTCGCGGGAGCCCTCGGCTTGGAAGTGCCACGTGATGGAGATGTCCTCGGAGATCCACTCGCTGGACCAGAAGCTGCAGGAGAGGGTGACGTGGGAGCCGACGGTGCCGTGCACCTCCCGCTGCGTGTACACGTGGATGGAGGACGTCGGGGATGGCCCTGCCAGGGGGCACAAACCCATCAGCACCGCAGGGCACCCCGGCACAGGGATGGTGCCCATCAGCAGGGCCATGTGCCCGTCTGTCCCCCCGTGCCCAGCCTCGTGCTGCCACCAAAGGGCTTTCGTTGGCCCAGGAGAAAGCACAAGGACTGGTGAGGGACAGTGGCTCTTTGTGCCACCACAGGTGCCTTTCACGGGGAGCCTCTGCCCCAGTGTCCCCACGGCTGGCTCAGAGGGGACCACATCCCAGTGCTGGCTGCTGCTCAGGGACACGGGCAGGGCTGGGTCCAGCACCCAGCACCACCCTCCTGTCCCAGGGAGGTGGCTGGTGCTGGGATTCTCCTTGCAGCCCGGTGGTGGGGACCGGGGCACAGCCACAGACACGGCCCCGGAGCATTGCCAGCACCAGTGACAGTCCCAAAAGCAGTCATGTGGGTGGCTGCCAGCTCCACAGCCACCTCCCGGGGGGTGTGCCAGGAGACCCCCGGTACCCCCCAGCATCCAGGATCAGGATTTCGGGGCCAGCAGCCCAGGTGCCCCATGCCCAGCTTACCCAGCGCCGAGAGCAGCCCGGCGAGGAGGAGGAGGAGGCTGCCGCTGCCCCCGGCACCCTGCGCCATGGTGTCTGTGTCACCGGCCGGCTCCGAGCCGCATGGAGGGCTGGCGGTGCGCGGCGGCGTGCCCGAGGGTGCCGTCGGCACGGGGGCTGAGGTTTAAGAGCGAGCGGCACCGGGTGATGCCAGCGGTGCCGCGGCCTCGGGCCAATGGGCGCCGGGCAGCCGGGGCGGCGGGGCCAGGGGGTGCTGGGTGCCCCGGCCTGAAAGGGGACTTTTAGTGTGGCGATGGGCGAGGAGGGGGAAGCACGCGGTGGGGGGGCCGGGCACACAGCGCCCTTTGTCCGCTCGCATTCCCGCCGGTGGCGGAGGTGGCTCGGCAGGAATGTGGCCGGGGCCGGAGGGCACCGGTGCTCGGTGGGGCAGGGACGGCCCTGCCCGGTGCGTTCGGGGTCTGGTGCTGACTGTGCCGTGGGTGCACCCCCTCCTGCCCCGTGGCCACGGGGACGGCTGCCACAACCCTCCGGTGTGCTCCCCGCTGCGGCGTGGGGCTCCCCAGCAGCTCCGGCCGTGCACGCTCCCAGCAGCCTCTGCTCCGGACCCGTTTTGGGGTGAAAACACACCTTTGAGGGGGTGATGCTGGATGTTCCCCCGGGCTCCAGCCGCGGGATGAGGGGCACATCTGTCCCCGTGGGGTGACAAGTGGGGGCGCAGGGATTTGCACAGTGACCCCCTGGGTGCTTCGCTGCTGGCTCGGGAGCGAGCGGTGTTTTGGGGTGAAAAGCTCCAAAATGGGGTTTTCTTCAGGTTTTTGACCCAGAGAGTTCGCGGACGGGGATGGGGACGGGGCTTACCGGGGAGGGGTGAGATTCCTGCGTCCTGCCCTCCGTTGGCTGCGGGTGAGGGTCCTGGTGGGCTCGGGACCCGGGGGGATAACGGGGGTAACGGGCAGCCCCGGTGAGGGGGTACTGGGCAGCCCCGGGGTAACGGGGGGGGGGGGTACTGGGCAAGCCCAGGGTGCGATAGGAAGCCCCGGGAGTACCGAGGGAGGCGCTAACGGGGGGTAACGGGGTTTAAGGGGCAGCACTGGGGGTAACGGGGGGTAACGGGGGACAACCGGCAGCCCCGGGGTACCGGCGGCAGCGGCGGCACCGGAAGTGCGTCACGGTACTTCCGGCCTGCGGGGCGCTCCAAGATGGCGGCGCTGGCGTTGAGGTGACTCCCGGGAGGGCCGGGCCGGGCCGGGCCGGGCGGATGGGCCGGTTGTCCCGGTTGTGCCGGTTATCCCGAGCCGGCGGGGCCGGGCAGGGCCAGCCCTGCGCGGGGGAGCGTGGCGGGGCCGGGGGCGCCACGGAGCCGCGCACGGAGCCGCGCACGGAGCCGCGCACGGAGCCGCGCACGGAGCCGCGCACGGAGCCGCGCACGGAGCCGCGCACGGAGCCGCGCACGGAGCCCCGGGCGGGCCGGGCCGGGCCGGGCCGGGCTGGGCCGCGGGGTGCCCCGGGCTGGGCCGGGTTCCTGCCCCTGGCTCTGCTGTGGGTGGCGGCCCCCCCGGTCCCGCCCGGTCCTCCCCGGTCCCTGGGGCTCTGCCCTTCGCTGTGTTTGAGGCGGGGGCCGGGGCCCCGGTCCAGCGGCTGAGGGAGCCGGTGCGGCATCGCCCCCCCGGGCTGCGGGGAGCACGGCGGGGCCCCGTGGGCCGGGCTGGCGGTTTGCTGCTGCTGGCAAAGGCAGTGCGGTGCCCTCCCGCTGCCCGCCTGCCGCCTTGCCCCGTCCCTCGCCCCTCCGGCTCTTCCCGGCTGGGAGGACAAACGTCCCCGTCACCACCCAGCCGGTGGCATCCCCCCCCAGGGCCACCCAGCAGCGTGCTGGTGGCCTCACAGGAGCTGGGTGGCCGTGGCACTGGGCAGCGATGGGGAAGGCCTGGCCTTAAGGCACCTTTTCCCTTCCCAGGGAAGTTTTGTGCCTCCTGGAGCTGTGACTGTCCCCCTCCTGCCCCCCCTTCCTGTGTTCTCTGTGACAGCAGCCTGGAGATGGTGGCTGGGATCTCATTCTTTTAATATATTCCCCTTTTAGTGCTGATTGGAGCTGCCCTGCTTTTGGGGAGCGCTCTTTGTTGCTGGTGGGGATTGGTTTCAGGCAGGCTCTGCGGCAGCAGGAGGGGTGGGGGCTCCGGTACCGGCTGGGGGGGCTCCGGTACCGGGTGAGGGGGGGCTCTGGTACCGGATGGGGGGGGCTCTGGTACCGGCTGGGGGGGGCTCTGGTACCGGCTGGGGGGGCCCTGCAGCTGCTGCTTGGGAAAGGAGAGAGAAGTCGCTTGCTCTGGTTTGCAGCCTGCGCCTGACAACTTCATCTCGTGTCTGCGTCTGCTCGTCAGATGAAAAAGCATATATAATCACTTCTCATTTGCCTCCTCCATGGCGAAATCCGAGGGATTTTTATAGAGCTGTCTTGCAGGATGAATGTTAACGGTGTCTGTCGACGCGGCGCTGAGCCGATGCTGCTCCTGAGCCGACTCCCCAGATGCTCCTGAGCTGGGGGAGCTGCGTGGTGGGGTGTGTCCCTCTCCAGCCCTGCAGTGTCCCCAATAATTAACACCCCCCTGAGGCTTTGCACCCCCCTGGGGCAGCGTGGGAGCTGGCTGAGGTGCTGCGGGGAGCTCTGGGTGGGGGATTCTGTTTTAGGGCTAATTGTTTTATTTAAAAAAAACCCGTGTTTATCAGTGATCTGGAAGAAAATGCAAGTTAATGGAAAGAGCTGGGGAAGATGCAACAACGTAGAGAATGATAAATAATGAAGAGGACAGGTCCTTGGTACAGGGTGACCTTGATTGCTTAGCTGGAGGGCTGTGTTTTGCCAGCAACAGTCGTGCTGAAGCAAGATGTAATGCTTTGCATCTTCAAAAAAAAACAAACAACAAATTAAAATTGAGCTGAGAGGATGGGGAGCTTTTGCTGGGGAGTTCAGCTTTGACAAAATGCAAACGTGGATTTTGTTCTTGTTTTGAACGTGGCGTGTGATGCAGAGCCAGCCCTGGCCCCAGAAGAGGTGCTGAGCAGCTTGTGTGAAGTAGGTTGGGCCTTTTAATGTGGAAAAGAGGACGAGAAGGGCAGGAGCGGCGTGTGTAAATCATTGATGGGCTGCGGGCAGGGAGTTCTCCTTCACCTCCTCTCCCCTCCCAGGAGCCGGGGGGTGGCTTGGGGTTCTCTGGGGCTGGTTAAACCCTGAGAATGGGTGCTGAAAGCTGGGGTGGGGGGTCAGGAGGTGGCAACGTCGTTTGTCATGGGCTGAAACCCTCTGGCTTGGGGAGCACGTGAGCTGCTGGTGACGGGGGTGTTCCCTGTGTTCCCTGAGGCTTCTCCCCAGGGGTCTGTCCCCAGCCACTCTCGGATGTGATGGTGGGCTTGGAGGGTTGGCTGGGCTTCAGCCCTGAAGCTCTCGGGGTCTCACTGACCCACCACACCTCAGGGAGGGTGCTGGTAAACTCAAAGAAGGGTTTGCAATCAGAAACATTGCGCTGCAGCGCGGGGGGGGCTCTGTTTTGCTGAAAATTCCTGCTGCCTTCCTGAAAACCTGCGGCGTGTCGAGGCCGGCCTTTGAACGCCAGGGAGGGTTTGAAAGGAAACATCCTAACCTCGTTTACACAGGAACTGGGAGCGGTTGATAATAATGGCTTTTGTTTTGCATTTACACCTGGTGAGGAGCTGACCCCCAGATGTTTTTCCTGCCCTGTCGTGACTGGCTGCAGGACGACTGAAGAGCAGCAGAGCTTCGTTTGTCTGCTGCTGTTAATGAAACAGCGGGAGATGCTGGTCCAGATGCTTGTGCCTTTGGGAAGATTAATTAGTGTTATGCTGCAGAAGAGCGTGCCAGACGCTGTCACACACACCTCGTTCTCGTGTCCTCAGGAAAGGCAGCGCCGCCTGTTAAGCTTTGTCCCGGGGAGCAGTGGGCGCCGCGGATTCCAGCCCACATCTGCAAACGCTCGAGCTGTGCTGGGCCGGGGGCCCGTTCCTCCCCGCTCCTGGAGAGATGCCCTTGAATGTCAGAGCCGTGGTGGCTACAATCGCTCTGCAGAGAGCGGCTCCCACTCCTTCGGGCACCACAAAATCCCTTTTTACCTCCCCGCCCCGAGCCTTGGCGCGGCTGAAATGCTGCCCGCGCCGGGCTGTGACAGCGACCTCCCGTCTCAGGGGAGCTTAACCAGTGGTGGTGGTGAAATGCTGTAATGAAAACAAGTGTCTAGAGGAAGGGGGGGTGATGTCTTTGTCTCAGAGGCCCGGGGAGCTGTGGCCCTTTCGCGGAGCTCGGCAGATGTGCTGATCTGGGGACGTGTGCCGCCCGCCCCGATAATTGCTGTGGTGAGAGTGAAAAATGGGCTGCCTCAGCGTAGCTGTGAGCTGAGGGTGCTGTTTATATCCATCTTGCAAACAAGGTATTACAGCTGAGCAGGCTAATTACAGAGTGTCAGAAAGAACGAACCCCCGGGGCAGTGTCTGGAGGCTTAGTTAAGAGCGAAGGTTTGTGGAGGAGCAGCCCAGATCCTCTCGTGTTAAGGTTGATTTTAAGATGTGAGCCCCCAAAGTGCTGGATCCCGGGCCCGTGTCGCTGGCATTTTCAGGCATTGTTTGGTGCTCACAAAGCCTTTCTCTCTTCTCTCTTGCAGATGTGTGGGTCGGCGATGCTTGCTGGCTCGGCTTGGCCCCGGCCTTTCCGTGCGACAGTGAGTCCGAGGTTTTATTGAGGGTAACGGGATTAGGTTCTTCCCCAGGGGATCCCCTCTGAGGCTTTGGGGCAGGCGTGTGCTCCATCTGCTCAGCGACCCTGGGCCATCAGTGCCACTGCCTCGTGCCACCGCGAGGGCACAGCCTGCGTGCAGAGGGGCTGGGGGTGAAGGCAGAGTCCCCTGTCACCCCTCTGTGCCCCTCTGTGTGATGGCTTTGCGCCTGAGGAGGGCTGGGGGCTGTGGAATCCCCCTCGTTCCTGCGCTTCGTGCTGCCAGGCTTAGGGAGAAATAGTTATTTTCTGCTAAATTGGGCTGTAAGTGTAATTGCTGTGTAATCTCGGGAACATTAAATTACAAGCTCTTTATTTGGTACAGTGTGCAATTACCGTGGCAGTAAAGAGCAGGTTGTGTGTTATCAGTATTATGTAATGAATTATCTGATATCCCATACCCTGACCTGGGGGCTCAGCTCTGCTGCCTGAGTTGGGCTGTGGTGCAGCAGCTTCCCACGCTGCCCATGGCTGTGGTTCACCAGGGGGGTGACACCGGTCCTCTCCCCACCAGTGTCCTCACGCAGCTGGGGCCGTGGTCGAGGTGGGATGGGAAGCTGCTGCAGGGAAGCCTGGTGGAGCAGGCAGGGGTAAGATGCTGCCTGTACCCCACACCTCCCATCTCCTCTTCCTTTGCAGCGTTGTCCCGATGGGAACGACGGCCAAGGAGGAGATGGCCCGCTTCTGGGAGAAGAACACCCAGTCCAACCGTCCCCTGTCCCCTCACGTCACCATTTACAAGTAAGGGCCTCTCAGCCTCCTTGGTGTCGCACTGGGGCACCCCTGGGCTCTGGCACATGACAGTCCCACCCCCGGGGGGCACCCTTGGGTGGGGGGCTCTGTGTGTTCCCCCATCATTTCGGGCAGAGGATGGGGAGACCCCCTGCGTTGCACTTGTCCGAGCAGCGTGTGGGAATTGCAGTGTCCCCTGTGGAGCTGGTGACACTCAGTGCTGTCACACGGGAGGTTGGGGAGGGGTAGGGTCCCCCCAGGGTGCTGGGGCAGGGCAGCATTGCCCGACGTGCCATTGTGCAGGACAGTGTGTCCTCGGGAGGCCAACTCAGGGCTCTTGGCTTCCCTCCTCGGAGAGGTGACGGCTTCTTTGGGGCCACCTCTGTCACTTGTCCAGGTTGTCTCGTTTATCCATGAGCCTGGATGCCCAGACCCTGCCCCTTTTGCTCCTCAGCTGCAGGAGTGTTACAGCCTTCCCCTTCCTCATCTCCCTTTCTCAGCAGACGCCCTTCCCCTTCCCCACCGGGTGCCAGTGGCATTTACCATTCCCAAGCTGCCTCTGCAAATTCCCCCGTCTCTCCCCTTTTGCTCTGGCTGGATTCCTGGAATAGCTCCGAGTGCAGAAATACCCACCCAGCACCACGGAGCTGTCTAGGAACAGACAGGCCATGCTTTGCCCCCGGGGGCCGTGCCCTGTTTTGCTGACCAGGCTGGTTGTTTTTCAGGTGGTCCCTGCCCATGGCGATGTCCATCACGCACCGCGGCACCGGCGTTGCGCTGAGCTTGGGTGCGTGCCTGTCCCACGGGGGCTGCGGGAGGGAAGGGCCCTCTGACCGATTCCGAGACGTGACTCTGGGTGGACCTTTTCTCTCCTCTGTCCCCAGCTTCAGCAATGGGTTTTCCCAGCTCTGTGCTCTCCCTGTCCCCGTCCCCTGAATGTCTCCCCACCCCTGTTTCTCTGTCCCCGTGTCCTGTGAGTGGCTCCAGTCCTGCAAAGGCAGCGATTCTTCCCCATCCATCAAAGCCTTATGCAGTGCTGTGGCCTGGCCTTTGCTCTCCAGGGTCTTCCCCAGCCTGGGGAAGGCTGATGTGCTGCTCCAGTTCTCAGCCCTTCTCTTCTGGGGCTGTTTGTGGCTGCTTTACCCTTACAGGAGACCCTGTGTGAGGGAAAGATTGACAGGCAGGCAGAGCTCGGAGGGTTTTCCTTAGCACAGGTGGGGTTTTCCAGCTTCTGGGAGTGGCTGCTGCTTTCCCAGAGATCCCAGTGGGGAAGAAGGTGTCGCCAGCATCAAAGCTGATAAACCCCCTCCCTCTCACGGCAGCAGGAAGGTGCTTCTCTGGTAGCTCCCTGTTGAGGGGGGGAGCTGGGCTGGTGTTTGCAGAAGGGCAGCGTGAAGGGGCTCGGGAAAGATGCAGCACTGAGGACTCGTGTTCCTCGCTTTCAGGGTGAGAGGGGGCAGCGAGGGCTGCAGCCTGCCCTTCCCTGCCTGGCCTCCCGTGAGCGCCTGGGACTTGGGCTCCTAGAAAAGGGCACCTCGTGTTCTCCTGGGCCCGTACCCGCATGGCAGAGCCCTGCTGAGGGCTTGGCACGGCTCCTGCCAGGACAGCCAGCTTCTGCCCAGCTCTGCCTCGCAAAGAGCGGCACCGTCCTCTGCTCTGAGCACAGCAGGGTGACTTTGCCTGCATGTGCCCTGTAGCCCAGCTCCTCCTTTGGGGTGGCCGCGTGCCTCACTCTCTGCACCAGTCCAGGGCATTGCATGGCAGCTGTGCTGGCACCACCGTGCTTTGGGACCTTATCTCCAGGGATTTGGGACGTGCCTGGCCCCACGGGCCAGGGTCCCTGTCCAGATTGCTGTCACATGGACCAGGCTGGCAGGTTCACTCTTGCCTTTCTGCTGGAGGGGGATTCGTCCCCTCCCCAGGCTGATGGAGCACGAAGGAACATCGCTTCTGCCGACCACAGCTCAGCAGCCAGGAGGAGGAGGGGGGAGCGTTCAGCCCCTCTCATCAAGGCCTGTAATTACAGGAGGCTCTGACTTCCTGCGCTTCTTGCAGGGTGAACACAAAGGCCGTTGAGGAGAGAAGTGGCTGAGGGAGGAAGCAGCTGGTTGCCAGGCGCTGCCCGGGCGCTGCAGCTCGCGTGCCGCAGTGCAATCAGGCGCTATTGAGTCGCGGGTGGATCGCGACGGCTGTGGTCCTTCCCCTTCTTTCTTCAGCACCATCTGGAGAAACTCTCTTGGCCTAGAAATGAGGAGAAGCTGCCACGGCTCCTGCAGCCACGAGCAGCAGGCTTTTTGCTGGTTCTTGTGCTGCTCCCTGCCGAGGCAGCCTCGTGACATCGCTGCCCGTGGCGGTGGCTGGCAGCGGAGGGGATCCTGTCCTGAGGTGTGGGTCTAGGGGCTTTGCTGAAGAGCTGCCACCTCTGAGCTGCACTGTCCCTCTAACCTTGAATTTGGGCTGGTTTTGGCTGCAATTGCAGGAGCTGACACCAGTTTGGTCTCTGGGTGCTGTGCAGGTAATGCAGCCCCCAGTGCAGGACCCAGGTTCAGGGTGTTGCTGCCCCAGTTTGAGTCCTCAGCACCCCAGGGCACGTTGTCACAGCGCAGCTGGCACTGCCTTCAGAGGCACAGAGCCCTTCTCCCTCCCTTCCTCTGCAGAGCTGATGGTGGTTCAGGCTGTGCCACTGAACCAGAGGTGCAGAGGTGTCCCGGGTCTCTCTGTGGGCAGAGAGGGGTTGGTAACGCTTCTGAGGGCTTCACCTGCGGGCTGTGTCTGCCTTAGGAGTCTCCCTCTTCAGCCTGGCTGCCCTGCTGCTCCCAGAACAGTTTCCCCACTACCTGGCCATGGTGAAGTCCCTCAGCCTGGGCCCTGCTCTCATCTACTCCGCTAAGTTTGCTCTGGCTTTCCCCTTCTCCTACCACACCTGGAACGGAGTCCGACACCTTGTGAGTAACCTCCACGAGGGGCCAGGGGGGTGAGGGAAGGGAAGCATCTGCTGGCTGCAGCATCTGGGGAAGGTGCCCTTGGGAATGAAGTCACCTCAAGTGCTTCAGAACCTCCTCGGTGCTATTTTTGGGTACTTTTAAGTTGCAAAGAGCACGGCTCCGCTGGCACGTCGCCGGGTGGCACAGCTGGCTGAGCCATCCCCCTGCATCTCCTCGGCCGCGGGGTTCGTGTCTGTGTCTCCAGCCCTGCAGCAGTGCCACCCGCTGCTCGTTCCCTCGCCCTCCTCGTGCAGCCGTTGCGCTGTGATCTTCCGAGTGCTTTGTCGTATTTAATGAGCTCAGGAGCTGGGCAGGGGCCTGGAGGCAGGAGAGTGACCTGTGATGTTTGCCCTGGGCTGAAGCGTGGAACAGGCGGCTCTGTTCAGCCAAGCTTCCTGTGTTTGACGAAGGAGGGGGAGCTGGAGAGCCCAGAGTTCCTTGCTGGGAACAGTACAAGATGTGCTGCTTTTTGTAGTTGATTTTATGTTTTCTGTAGCTCCAGATAAGTTAGGTTTTACAGGAGCAAATTGCAGCAGCAGCTGGCCCGGAGCGTGACACGATCCTTCTGCTCCAGGCGGGGGAGCGTCACGTGCGGAGCCGCGCTGCAGCCGTGTGCTGCGGGTGCTGATGGCTTCCAGCGTGTCCAGCCTGGAAACACGGGACTTGAGCACTGCTGGGTGTGCCCCCAGTACCCAAAAGCAGCTGGTAGAGTGCCAGGAGGAGCTCCAGCAGGTCCAGCAGCCGTGTGCTGCACGAGGAGCCCCCTCTGCGGGTCCTCGGGGTGGCTGGCAGTGCTGCCAGTGCTCGCTGGCCGCTTTTCAAGCACTCTGCGTCGGACGAGGCCTCAGGGCACGGGGTCTGTGGCCAGCTAAGCCCCGCTCGCTGTCGTCAGGCACAGGGAGCAGCTCCAGTTTAGTGCCTCTGCCCCTGGTGCTGCTCTGCTTCGAGCCCTGGGGCCTGGCTGGCTGGAGGAGGTGTGTGCTCCCACGCTGCCCCAGCCACCCCGCTTTCCCTCGGCCCAAGCCTGGTGGGGAGGTGCAAACCCACCTGGGGACCCAGCACACCCAGCCCTGGAGTGCTGTCCTGGCATCCCACCCTGCCAGCCGGGCTCAGCCGTGCCTCGGGGGGGTGTGCAAGGGGGCTGGGGGCTGCAGCTCCCCCCCAGCCGCTCAGCTCTGCCCCCAGGGATGTTTGTGCTGCCTCAGATCTGCAGCTTGAGCGCTGCTTTGTAACCTATTTCTGTCAGCAGGAGAGGAGCAAGCGGAGAGCAGCTGCCGCTTGTGGAGCGAACCTGGCACGCTGCGGCTGGGGGGGATTAGGGAGGGCTCACGGGTGGCTTTGCCGATAGGTGGGGGGACTTGGTGGGGGAATAAGCTTCCTCTGGCATAAAGCACGTGTGCCTGCACCGAGCCCTGCACCCAGGGAGACCCCTGCCCGTTGCCCTGCAGCGGAGGATGCTTGCAGCCCTCCCTCCACTCTATGCCCAATGGTCCCAAGGCTGTGTTTTGGGGTGGTCTCACAAGCTGTCATCAGAGCGAGGTCCCTTTCTGCCCCCCTCTGGCACATCCACCACTGGGGACTGTCCCAGCCCTGTTGAATTAACCCAGCTGTGTCTCTTCTCTCCCACAGGCATGGGACATGGGGAAGGGGTTCAAGATCCCCCAGGTCAACCAGTCTGGGGTGCTGGTCCTGATCTTGACCCTGCTCTCCTCCGCTGGCCTCGCGGCGATGTGAAGGTGCCTCCCTGGTGATAGCCTCCCTCTTTTTTGGAAGATTCGCTCCGTCCTGGCCCACCTCAAGACGTGCGTGGAGGGGGAGGCGGGAGGACAGGCTCCCAAGTAACCACAGATCTTTGGGGAAGGTGGCACTTGCCCTCCTCGTGAATCTCATGGATGATCAGAGTTGCTTTTCATTAGCCCCGGTGACGTGCTGACCCCTCTTGGTGGGGGACAGCGGCCAGGGCTGTCTCCTGCCGTGCCACACGCCTGAGCAGCCGTGGAAAACGGGGCACAAATCAACAGCAGTTGCTTGCAGGGAGCTGCCCAGCTTCTTCCAGGCAAACTCCAGGGCGTTTCTTTTCTCTGCTCTGTCCCCACGCTTGAGACAATGCTGAATCTGTGTCCCCACAGGTCCGAGTGGGCTCGGGGACGCTGGCAACGTGTGTAGGCCCAGCGCAGGACAAGCATCTCCATTGAAGCAGCCCGTGCCAGGGCAGGGAGAGCAGGCGGGGCTGCCAACGCTGGCACCCGTGGGGAAGGGGGGTCGGTGCTGCCCGCGCGCCGCACCCTGCGCTTTGCACACCCGTGAGCCAGCTGGGACGGGGCGCTGGGACCTGCAGAGGCTCAGTCCCAACTCCTTGTCATGATTCCGCCAGCTTTGGGGCCCCGGAGCCTCTCCCAGTAAAATCCATCCAGTTTTCCCCAGTTAAGTTCCTCTGGCCCAGCAGGGGAGGGCTGTGGTTCCCCGGTCGCACGTTGCCGCGTGCTCTCGTTTCAGCACTTGTCACTCGTCCACCTTTGCAATAAAGCAGCCTCGATCCTTCACACCGAGCCCTGCGTCTGCTCGGCTCCCCAGCGTGGTGCGGGGGCCAGGACGGGGGTTCTGCTCCTCTGGGTGATGGAAGAGCACCCAGTGTGCAGTGCTGGGAGGCAGGGGCAGTGCCGACCTTTGGAGCTGGAGGGTGCAGGGCTGACTTGTCTGTGAGAGCTGCCAGCCTGGCAGAAGGGAATTCCCTACCTGGGCTGTGGTTGTTTACACTGGTACAGACACCAGCCTGAGGGCCAGGAGCTTTTTTGCTCCAATTAGCCAATTTTTAGTGCTTGCCACCGGGAGCTGAGCTTTGCAAAGAGCTCCCTGTCCCGAGCTCTGTCCCAGTGACGGTCTCAGCTCTGTTTCAGGAAGGATTTTCCTTCCCCTCCACATCATCAGCTGTCAAAATGTCGGCTTTGTGGGGAACATCTGCTCTCCTCGTCGGGGCTGTGACGGAGAGCGGGGGCTCGGGAGGGAGCTGGCCAGCACCACGCGCCAGGATCCCTCGCGCCGGCCAGGTCGGTTTCCACACAGCCTCTCCCAGCCCGGCCCTGACAAATCTGCCACTCCTTTAATTGGCAGAAGGCATCGCAGCCCCGAGGGGACACGGGGCCTCCGAGATAAGGAACACGGTCACTGTCTGTGGCAGAGGGAGGGGAGTGCTGCCCAGTCCCCCAGCGGGAGAGGGCTTGAAAAACGACCGTATTTGAGCTTTAAACCAATTACTCCCCGCAGTTGCTGAGATGGTTTTTATTTGGAACCCACTCCTGCTCGCTAACGAGCCGTTCCGCGGTGCCTGCCGGCTGCTCACCGAGTTCCACGTCGCTGCCTCTCTCCGCTGCACCTCGAGCCCCCGTTTCCCTCCCCGAGCGGCGGCGGGGACACAACCGGAGCGGCCTCAGCCCCACGGGAGCTGCCTGCAGGGGGGGGTCCTGGGGCTGCTCCCACGTTTCCAAGCACGAGGCACTGTTCAATGGGGCACAGCACGGTACAGCCCGGGGCTCTGCCCTGAGCGACTGAAACCAAACACGGGGATTTTATTATTTTTTTTTTAAACCTCTATTTTTGCAATCTCCATGAAAACACAGCCCATGTGGGGCTGTCCAGGCCTTGGCTCCTTCCACGCGTTCCCCGTCGGCACCGCAGGGGCAGGGAGGTGTTTTCTGTTCGTGTGTGGGTCCGAGGGGTGGATGGTTTGCGGGAGAGCCTCACGCCTGCAGTGCTTCCCCCGGCACCAGCCTCTCCCCATCCCGCCCGGGGGAGCCGTACCCCCGGGGCTCAGCCCCCGCGGAGCCCCCCCGGCTGGGCAGTGGGGTGACCTCCCTTGGTGTGGGGGGGATCGCGGCTGGGATTCCGGGCGAGCTGGGGTCTCTGTGCTGGAGGTCTGGGGGCTGGCAGGAGCGCGGGGATTGTCCCCAGTGCTGGCAGCAAGGTGGGGGCTCCGGGGACGCGTCTGCCTTCAGCTGTGTGTGGCTGTGCTGGTGGGAGAGCGATGTCCCAGTCCCTGCTCTGGGGCTAGGCGGCGCCTCCAGCTGGATGTCCTCGCTGGACGCCAAGCTGCTCCTTCGGGAAGGCTCCTTGGACCAAGGCTCCTGGGGCTGCACGAGGGAAGTGTCCCCTGCGCTCAGGGTGGGAAGATGGGGACGAGGGGCAGTGGGAGAAGGGGATGGATGGATGGATGGAAGGGGGTCTGGGCCAGCCCCCGCTGCCATGGGGGGATCGCTGCAGGGCTGGGCTCCGTGCTGGGCTCACCGCAGCACTCAGGGCTGGGGCTGCCTGGGGACGAGGCAGCGTTGCTGCAGTCCCCAGGGAACAGCAGGGAGTGGAAAAGGGGTGCTGGGGGCTCTGGGTACCCCCCCAGGCATCAGGGCAGCCCCAGTTCTCAGGTGCTTTTCTCTAGGAGAGCAGCAGCTTGTGAGCTCCTCCTGGCGGCACAGCATCCGCAGCGGCCCGGGCACCCGGCCAGCAGCGGGGAGAGCCCGGATTTGGGGTGAAGCAGAGGGAACCCCATCCTGAGAGCTGGGGGGATGGAGGCCCAAGTGCTGTACAAAACGCTCCCGAAATCTGCTCGTGGGGCGTCCCCAGCCCTGGAAACCCCCTCCCAGCATTCACCTCCTGCAGCGTGGGGACCACCCTGATTTGGGTGGCACCGTGGGCGCCAGCCCTTGGAGAGGGGCACCCACCTTCCCGGTGAACTGCGTCCGCAGGCCGTTGCGGGCGCGGGTCAGGGTGGTGGGCTGGCGGATGCTGTGCATGAGCCGCGCGGTGGTGGCGGCTGAGCGGGACGTCAGGTCCAGCTTGGCCGGGGGAATCCGCAGTGGCATGTCCCAGGTCCCCAGAAATGTGCCCCACGGGGAGGCCTGGGGGGGAAGAGGGGGAGCAGAGCGGGGCCTGGTGAGGGTGTTTGTGGCCACAGGGAGCCCCAGTGGCGGTGGAGGAGGAGGAGCTGCCACCTCTGGTCCCCCACGAGTGCCCGTGGACCTGGCTCACCTGGGGGCGGGGCACGGTGGGGAGCAGATGACCCCGGTCATTGGCGATGATCAGCGTGGAGCCCTTCCGCTGCGAGGGGCGCTGGGGGAGCAGGGGTGGGTGTGTGGCCAGGGGTCCTGGGGGGGTCTGGGCTGGCGTTGAGGGGGATCCTAGGGGTCTTAGGGTTCTGGGCTGGAGCTGGAGGGTCCCAGGGGATCCAGGGTGGGGCTGGGAGGTCTTGGGAGGGTCCAGGCTTGGGCTGGGGGGATCCCAGGGATCTGGGCCAGGGCTGAGGAGGGTCCTGGGAGTCCCAGGGGGATCTGGGCCAGAGCTTAGGGGGTCTCAGGGGTCCAGGTTGGGGCTGAGGGGGGTTCCTGGGGGTCCAGGCCAGGGCTGGGGGGTCCCAGGGGGATCCAGGCCAGGTGTGGGGGTGTCCTGGGGGTCTAGGCTGGGGCTGAGGGGGATTCCAGGGGAGTCTGGGTGTTCAGGCTGGGGCTGGGGGGGCTTTGGGAGAGTCAAGGCTGGGGCTGGGAGTGTGCCAGGGGGTCCCATGGGTCCAGGCTGGGGCTGGAGGGGGTTCTGGGTGTCCCAGGCCAGAGCCAGAGGGGGTTCCGGGGGTCCCAGGGGCCCAGGCCGGGGCTGAAGGGGGTTCCGGGGGTTCCCATGGGTGCAGACCAGGGCTGGAGGGGGTTCCGGGGGTCCCAGGGGCCCAGACCAGGGCTGGAGGGGGTTCCGGGGGTGCCAGGGGCCCAGGCTGGGGCTGGAGGGGGTTCTGGGGGTCCCAGGGGCCCAGGCCGGGGCTGGAGGGGGTTCCGGGGGTGCCAGGGGCCCGGGGGCTATCCGAGGGGGTCCCGGGGGCTATCCGAGGGGGTCCCGGGGGCTATCCGAGGGGGTCCCGGGGGCCCTGCGTACCTGCTGGCCGGGCCGGGTCACGCCCCAGTTCTGCAGGCGGTCGGGTCTGTACGAGTCCTCGTACTGCGGGGAGAGCGGGGCCGGTGAGGGCCTGGCCCGGGACCGACCCCGACCCCATCGCGGTCCCGGTGCCGGTCCCCACCTGCCCCGAGCTGTACAGGGACGCCATGGGCCGCGCGCGCCGTCTCCTGGCAACCGCCCCGCGTGACCGCGCACCGCGCGCGCCCCCTGGCGGCTGAGACGGGCGATGCGGGGGGCGTGGCCTGGAGGGACGGGGGCGTGGCCTGGAGGGACGGGGCGTGGCCTGGGGATGGGGGCGTGGCCTGGAGGGACGGGGGCGTGGCCTGGAGGGACGGGGCGTGGCCTGGGGATGGGGGCGTGGCCTGGCGGCTGGTGCGGTGGGGGGGGGGGGGGTGTGGATTGGCAGCGGGGTCAGCACCGGGGTCAAGGTCAACGTGAGGAGCAGGGCCGGGGTCAAGGTCAGGGTCAGGGTCAGGGTTGGGTGGGGGTCACTGGTGGGTCAGGATGGAGTTAAGGTTAGGGTTAAGGTTTGGGTTTGGGTTAAGGCTAAGGTTAGGGTTATGGTTATGGTTAGGGTTATGGTTAGGGTTAAGGTTAGGATTATGGTTAAGGGACAGGTTTGGGTTAAGGTTATGGTTAAGGTTATGGTTATGGTTAAGGTACAGGTTTGGGTTTGGGTTTGGATGTCCCGGGTCTGGGCACCTTTCCTGTCTGGCGCTGCCCTCGCTCCCTGTCCCCCCTCTCCCTCCTCTACGGGAGCTGCTCGGGGGCTGCGGTGCCCATACCCCCCCATCCCTGCCAGCCCCCGCAGCAGCCCCCGGGTGCCAGCTCCCGACACGTCCCAGCTCGCCCAGTGTCCCGGCCGGCACCCCTGGGCGCTGCGGGGCTGTGTCAGCAGCGTGCGCGCGGTGACGCCGTGACGGGGCTGCCAGGAGGGTGACAGGTGTCCTGGCGCTGCCGTGGCGTCCCGGGACTGCCCTCCACCGCTCCGGTGAATCGGTGCCACCGGCCCCCCGGGACATTCCCAGGGCTGGCAGCGGGGCCGCCCGGCCAGGGCGAGGCGACACAGGACAGGACAGCGCTGAATTCACTTGAGTTTATTTCTTTTCCTTTTTATCTTGTTCCGGACTGCGAATCCTGGTGCCAATGGCGTCTGTCTCGAGGAACACCCAATTGCTAAAGCCAATGCGGGGGCGCCGGGGGCGCCGGGCCGGAGGCTGCTGCGTCCCTGCTCGACGCTGAGGGCACGGGGCGGAGAGAAATAAAATAAAATAAATATTGCTGGGGCGAGCAGGGGACGCCTCCGGGAGCGGGGCCGGGAGCCGGGCTGTGGCTGGGGCAGGGAGGGGGGGAACATACAAAAAAGGGGCCAAAATCAAAAAAAAAAAATAAACCCAACAAAACAGAGCGATGAACCCAACCGAGGTTTGCTGGAAGCTGGGGCAGATTCGGGGGGAGGAGGGCGCTGGATTCCTGACTTCAATTTGCACGGCGAGCCCCGGTGACACCACCGTGTGCCGCTTGGCACTGGAGCCCGGCGGTGCCACCGGCTCCGGGCTCGGGTTGGCTCCCCCCGTGGAGCCGGATCGGGGCGGGCGCGGAGCTGGCGGGGGTTACAGCGCCGGGCAGGCGACCTGGTGCCGGATGCCCTCGTTGCAGATGAGGGCGGCCGCCCGCTCGTCGCTGTCGCCGTGCTGGCACTGCATGTAGCTGATGCCGTGGGGCGAGTAGCTGTGGTGGGCACAGACGTTGCAGGGACGCGTCACGGTGCCGTCTGTGCAGCTCCTGCGGGCAGAGAGGGGAGCCCCGGCAGCACCCATCAGCACCCATCAGTGCCTGGCAGCACCCATCAGCACCCATCAGTGCCTGGCAGCACCCATCGGTGCCTGGCAGAACCCATCAGCACCCATCGGTGCCCTCCAATGCTCAGCAGTGCCTGGCAGCACCCGGTGATGCCCGTCGGTGCCCGCTGGCTCCGTGCCCATCCCGTGCCCATCCCGTGCCCCCCCGCCTCTCACCTGCAGTCGCTGCACGCCTGCTCCTTCCGACGGTAGCGGCAGATCAGCGCCCAGATGAGGAGCCCCAGCAGGCTGAGGAGCAGGAGGGAGCCCAGGATGGAGCCCACGATGACGCCCACTCTCCTTCCCCCTGTGGCGGGAGCACAGCCTGTCACCACCGCCCTGCCCACGCGTCACCGTGCCCACAGTGGCATCCTGGCACTCCGAGCCAGCCCCCTGCTCGCGGTGCCCCCCCAGCCCGAGGTGGCACTCACTTGTCGCGATGGTGAGGTTGATCTGGCACACGGAGTAGCCCACGCGGTTGGACACGCGGCACTGGTAGATGCCGTTGTGCACCTCGGTCAGGCTGCGGATTATCAGGTCACCTGGAGCACGTCCTGCGGTGGGGACAGACGTCCCCGTGAGCCACCCCGCCGCAGCCCTGCCACCACCCTCAGACACGGGTGTGCAGGGACACGGTGTGCAGGGACACGGGAGCACAGGGACAGGAGCACGTACAGACGTGAACACCCGTGGACACGGCTCCACGTGGGCACCCACGCACCTGCACTCACAGACAGGGACCCCCCACCCATGAGCGTCCCCAGCAGAGCCCCCCAGGGGAGCACCCACCTTGGATGGTGCCGGAGGGCAGGCGTCCCCCGCCGTAGCCGCTGGCCAGTTTGGCCCACTGGTAGACGAGCGGGGTGGCCCCCCCGCTGCTGAAGCAGCGCAGGACCACGCTGCGCCCCTCTATCACCTCCCCCTCGGCCCAGCACTGCGGGCTGGCTGGCCTCTCTGCGGAGAGAGGGACACTGTCACCGCCAGGACACCACGCAGGGGGGGGGGGACACGATGGCAGAGGGGGGGGCTCACCTTCCACAGTGACGATGACCTCGTGCACGGCGATGGTGTTTTTCTTCACGCGGCACTTGTAGGTGCCGGTGTCGGAGACCTGCAGGTCGGCCAGGCGGATGGAGGCGTCGTACTGGCTGGGGTCGCTCTCCACGAAGGTCACACGGTCCTGCAGCCCCGAGCCACTGCCGTAGTTGACGTGGTGGTCGTGGTAGGACAGGAACTGCAGGGAGAAAGCGGGGACACTGGGCAGGGCTGGCCCGGGTGGGGGTGACCTGGGGCTGCCAACTGGGGAACGCACTGCCCAGTGCCCTGCCTGGCTCTGCCTGCCCTGCCTGCCCGGCTGGGCTCCGTCCGGTCCCTGCCTGCACGCTGGGGTGGCAGCTGCTGGGACGAGTGACACTCACCACTTTCTCAGGGCTGTGCCGCTCGGGCGTGATCTGGATCCACTCGATGCCCACGCCCTGGGGACCGTTGTCTTCGGGCTCGAGGACGTAGGGACAGCCCAGCTTGACGGAGTCGCCCTTGGCCAGGTGCAGCACCTCCCGGCCCTTGCCGTTGATCCTGACGGCCAGGAGGAGAGCTGGGGAGAGAATGGCACTTGTCACGCCAGCTGGGGAGGGTGGGGACACCCCAAACCTGTGCCCCAATGCACTCCGACATCCTGCAGCACCCGACCTGCAGGCACCCATCTGCCAGGGACAGGCACCACGGGGGCTGGGTGTCCCCGGTGGGGCTGAGCACCCACCAGGGCTGGCACCCACTGGGTCCCATGAAGCTGCACGGGGAACAAAGGGACACGGTGGGCTCAGTGCCACCCGCCCAGCTCTGGCCAACACAGGGGGGTGTCAGGGCAGGACCAGCCCCCACTGCAGGCGCTCTGCTGACCACGGGGTGCATCCAGGGACCCCTCCATCCTCGGTGGCATCACTGCAGGAGCAGATCCAAGCGCAGGGATCCAGCGGTGCCTACCTGGCATGAGACCCAGGAGCAGGAGCAGGCTGGCGCCGTGCCCTGCCATGACGCTGCAGCCGTGCCGCGCGGCGAGGAGGAGTGGGAGCGGAGGAGGCTCAGAGGCGACAGGGCAGCCGGCCGTGCGGGGCTGCTTTTACATGCTGGGCCGGGGCGCTCCTCCCTGTGGGGTGGATGCCTTTGGGATGACTGAGTGGCTCCAAGCTGTGCGTGAGCGATGCCGCCCTGCTCCACTCCCTACCTGGTAATTAAGCATCACCATGCTGTGGGCTCCCAGCCAGCCAGACCCGGGCCAGGGGCCACTGCGGGCAGCGCGGGCAGGGGGCACCGTCATGCCGTGGGGCACCCAGAGCACCAGAGCAGAGATCAGGGGGCTGTGGACCCCATGGTGCCCTGGTGTGGGCACTGGAGGGATGAGCAGGGCCGTGGGGAAAAGGCTGCCTGGGACCCTGCGGGAGCAGCCTGAGCGTGGCTGAGCACCGTGGCTGCGTGGAAGTGCCCGCTTGGCGCCATGCAGGTCCTGGGGAGGGACTCAGGACAACTGGAAGAGCTTAAAGGTGTGGTTTGACCATGGGCTTAAGCTCGTGCAGATCCCTCCTCTGGACCTGCCCCCTCAGCAAGTGGGCACAGGGATGCTGTGGCTGTGTGGGGACCGTGGCACACACCAAGCCCAGGCTGGTGCTGGTGGCACTGCGTACATACAGTGCGGAGGCCTCCAGGACATGGCTCGCTGCACAGGGATGTGGTGGTGTGGCATGGCAGGAGCAGGGTCAGCACACCCTGGGCCACGCTCAGCACAGAGAGGGGGACATAGCGTGGGGTTGGAGGAGGATGGGACAGCCAGAGGGGAGGAAAGGAGGGACCAAAATCTTCTGGGATCTGAGGGCAGGAGCTGGGGACAGGGATGCTCGGCAGTGGATGGAGGAGTTGGGGACAGGGATGCTCGGCAGTGGATGGAGTTGGGGACAGGGATGCTCGGCAGTGGATGGAGGGGTTGGGGACAGGGATGCTCGGCAGTGGGTGGAGGAGCTGGGGACAGGGATGCTCGGCAGTGGATGGAGTTGGGGACAGGGATGCTCGGCAGTGGATGGAGGGGCTGGGGACAGGGATGCTCGGCAGTGGATGGAGGGGTTGGGGACAGGGATGCTCGGCAGTGGATGGAGGAGCTGGGGACAGGGATGCTCGGCAGTGGATGGAGGGGTTGGGGACAGGGAAGCTCGGCAGTGGATGGAGGAGTTGGGGACAGGGATGCTCGGCAGTGGATGGAGGAGTTGGGGACGGATGCTTGGCAGTGGATGGAGGGGTTGGGGACAGGGATGCTCGGCGGTGGATGGAGCTGGGGACAGGGATGCTTGGCAGTGGATGGAGGAGTTGGGGACAGGGAAGCTCGGCAGTGGATGGAGCTGGGGACAGGGATGCTCGGCAGTGGATGGAGGAGCTGGGGACAGGGATGCTCGGCAGTGGATGGAGGAGCTGGGGACAGGGATGCTCGGCAGTGGATGGAGCTGGGGACAGGGATGCTCGGCAGTGGATGGAGGAGCTGGGAACAGGGAAGCTCAGCAGTGGATGGAGGAGCTGGGGACAGGGATGCTCTGGTGCTGTGGCTCAGCAGTCCGGCTCGCCCGTGTGGTGCCCCGCGGCACAGCTCGGCCATGCTGCTGCTTTCCAGACCTGGACTGCCCCAGCCTGCTCGGCAGCACCTCCCAGCCGGTCCCAAACCCTCCCTGGGGCCAAGAGCTGCTCCATTTACTGGCCCGGAGCTGAGCTCACCGCTGCCAGTTAACCCTTACCGGCCCCGTGCTGGGACCGGGGCTGAGCCCAGCACGTGCTTCACCGCGTCTGTGATTTGGGGGCCCCTGACCCCCGGGCAGCACCGAGGTGGCGAGCGGTGCCATTCCCACCATGACGGTGCCGTTCGCGCCGTGACGGGGCCGTGGCTCAGGGTGGCTCGGGGCTCCGTGCCGGTGCGGTGCCGGTTCCCCGGCCGGTGACTCCTGCATTCCTTGGCACCGGCGCCCCGCTCACGCAGGAAGGGTGGGGAGACCACTCCACCCTGGCTGCCCGCCGGTGGTCACAGCCCCTCATCGGTGGCTTTGAAACCCTCTGGGCTGAGCCTGGCCTGAAACAAGGCTGTGACTGCCTGGCCGAGGTGACCAAGAGTGACACAGCCAGCGTGTGGCCACTGGGCACGGGGGATGGGGGTGTGGGCAGCCGAGCCTGGTGCTGGGCACTGCCTGTGCTTGAGGGGATTGCTGGGGGTTGGGTGGCAGATGCCCTGCAGCACCAGCAACACCTTTCAGGGCACAGCCCCGCGGTGCCAGGCTCCCATCGTGGCAAGGGGACACACAGCAGCTGGAGGAGAGACAGGGAAGAGACAACAGAGGCTGTGGTGTCTCATCCTCCCTGGAAAAGGCTCAGGGCTCACAGCAGAGTCCTCGAGCCGTCCCCCTGCCCTGGGCAGTCTTGCCTCTGCCAGCTCTCCTTATTTTTCAGCTGCTCGGACAATTAATCAGAGCCACTCCTACAGGATCCCGGCCCTCTGAAGCTGCCAGTCCCTGTCCAAATGGATTTGAAATGTTTGCATCATGCTCCAGTCTCTTTGCTTTGCCCCTGAAGAAGGCCACAGCCCCAGGGCCTGGAGGTGACACCGTGGTGAGAAGGTGGCACTACCAGGGCGGGTGCAGCCGTGGGCAGGCAGTGCCAGGGCTGTGAGCGTGGAGGAGAGCTCATGGGGACCCCACCTGAGCCACCCTGCATGGGCTGGGAACCCCCACCTTGCTCCGAGCTGCTGTGGTGGTGACGCTGAGCTGTGCCAAGGGCCTGGGGACGATCCCAGCCCCTCTGAGGTCACAGGGCAGCTCTGACAGCTCTCTCCCAGTGGATGTGGGGAGATGGGTGAGGGGTGACCTCTGTGCTGGGAATGGGGCAGGTTGGACATGGCGCCTTTGGGCTACCTCAGCCCCAAGGGCAGCTCCTGGCTCGCAAACCCGAAGCGAGAGGATGAAAGACACCGTCTGCTCCATAACCATCTCTGTTCACAGAAAACAGCCTAAGAAAACGGAAACCCCTAAGGCAGGGGGGGCCTGGAGTGCTGCTCCTCCCGGGGCCGAGCCCGGGCAGGGACTGCGCTGGCCTCGCGCTGGGCTCTCCGCTCCACGTAGGTGATGTACTTCTCAGGGACACCGGAGGCTCTGCCGAGGAAAGAAAGCATCAGACCCCCCGTGCCACGCCGGAGCCGAGCTTTAGGACCGCGGTCCCAGAGCGGATCCTGCCCGGCGAGGACGCAGGAGACGGTGGGAAGCCAGCAAGGACTTGGGGGCGTGCAGGGAAGTAAGCAGGCACCTGAGCTCCTGCATCTTCTGCTGCTTGAGCTGGGCGATGCGCTGGCTGCGCTGGCGGGCCTCCTCCTCCAGCCGCCGGCGCTCCTCGAAGGCGGCCACGCGCTCCCGCGCCAGCTCCTGCTGGCGCTCCTGCATCTGCTGCCGGACGGCGTTGGCATGGGCGAGCCGCAGGCCCGTCTTGCGCGCCTCCTCCGCCTTCTCCTTCTCCATCTGCTCCTTCTGCATCCTGCGGGGGAGCTTGGGACAGGTGAACAGCCCCGCTCCGGCCCTCCACGCACCGACACCCTGCCCACGGGGCCACCCGCCATCACCCGTCCCTCGGCCCCGTGTCACAGGCAGAGCCCAGATCTCAGCTCCCCCTCACCTGAGCATCCTCTCGCCCACATCTCAGCTCCCCCTCACCTGAGCATCCTCTCACCCAGATCTCAGCTCCCTCTCACCTGAGCATCCTCTCGCCCACATCTCAGCTCCCTCTCACCTGAGCATCCTCTCACCCAGATCTCAGCTCCCTCTCACCTGAGCATCCTCTCACCTAGATCTTAGCTCCCTCTCACCTGAGCATCCTCTCACCCAGACCTCAGCTCCCCCTCACCTGAGCATCCTCTCACCCAGATCTCAGCTCCCTCTCACCTGAGCATCCTCTCACCCAGACCTCAGCTCCCTCTCACCTGAGGATCCTCTCGCCCAGATCTCAGCTCCCTCTCACCTGAGCATCCTCTCACCCAGATCTCAGCTCCCTCTCACCTGAGCATCCTCTCACCCAGACCTCAGCTCCCTCTCACCTGAGCATCCTCTCGCCCAGATCTCAGCTCCCTCTCACCTGAGCATCCTCTCACCCAGATCTCAGCTCCCTCTCACCTGAGCATCCTCTCACCCACATCTCAGCTCCCTCTCACCTGAGGATCCTCTCGCCCAGACCTCAGCTCCCTCTCACCTGAGCATCCTTTCTCTCAGACCTCAGCTCCCCCTCACCTGAGGATCCTCTCACCCAGATCTCAGCTCCCTCTCACCTGAGCATCCTCTCACCCACATCTCAGCTCCCTCTCACCTGAGGATCCTCTCACCCAGATCTCAGCTCCCTCTCACCTGAGCATCCTCTCACCCAGATCTCAGCTCCCTCTCACCTGAGCATCCTCTCACCTAGACCTCAGCTCCCTCTCACCTGACGATCCTCTCGAACTCCTGGCGGTCCTGCTGCATCTGCATGGCCATGCTGTGCTCCCGCTGGGCCATCTGCTCCAGGCGGCTCTGCTTCAGCATCGCCTCCACCTCGGCCTTCTTCTGCGCCGCCGCCTTCTCCTTGCGCCGCCACTCCCGCTCGGCCGCCTCTTGGTTGCGCTTGGCGCGCAGCGCGTCCTGCCGAAGGGGGACTGGTGACACTGGGGGCCGCTGGAGGGCTTCCCTCCTTGGGGAGGGAGGGAGGGAAGCGCTCGGCCGTGGTTTTGCCTCTCCAGACCAGCAGTGCCCCAGCAGACCCCACCGCCCCCAGGGGAGCTTTGGTTCTCCTGGGGTGGTGGTGAGGAAGGTGGGAGGGAGCCCGGGAGCGCATCACGTGCCAGCGTCCTCTCACCTTCTCTGCCTGCAGGTCCCGGGCCCTCTCTTGCATGGCCCTCATGCGCGCCATCTCCTTCTCCTTCTCCTTGCGGAGTCTCTCCTGCTCAGCCTCGAGCTCAGCCTCGCGCTCCTGCGTGGGACAGAGCCCCGTGGCAGCTCCCCGCCGCACCCCTGCCGCCCGCGGACCCCGCGCCGCTGCCGCCCACCCCCGGCCCTCTGACCATCTTCTGCTTCTGGTACTGGAGCACCCGCTCGTCTGCCATCCTCTCCTGCTCCCGCTGCTCCTCCTTCAGCCGCTCGTTCTCCTTGTTGATGCGTTTGATCTCAGCCTGGATCTTCTTCTGCTGCTCCTGTTTCCGCTCCAAGTTCTGGGAAGGGTGCGGAGGGTGAGGGGGTGGCAGGGCAGCACCGAGCACAGAGCGCTCCCTGCAGCCCTCCCCGTGTCCTTCCCGAGGGCCCCCCAGCACACTGGGGGCGAGGGGGGGCTCCGTGGCTCCCAGCACGTGCTGAGGATGCCTCAACTTCCCCGTGAGACCAGAGCTTACACTCTGCCAGCTGTTGTCTCCATACACCACGTCTGACTTAGCCAGCACCAGGTCACCCTCCCCACAAGGTGACAACCTAAGCCCAAGCCCCCGCTCCCCAGTGGGTCACGGGTCACACCTTCAGGTCCTCCAGCTTCATCTGCTCCAGGCGCTGCAGCATCTCTTGTGCCTCCTCGTGCTGTTGCTCGGCTCTTATGGCCCGCTCCTCCGCATTCTGCTCCATCTGCTTCACCAGCTCCTGCCTCCCTCTGCAAAGAAGAGGTTTTCCTCCATCTCCGTCCCAATTCCAGAAGCAGAAATGGCAGCAGAGACACGGGGTGCTGTGTCAGCTGCCTCGTGCTGCCAGGCCAGTCCCTGGGATGGGGAGACGCGCTGCGATGTGCAGCCAGAAGCCGCAGGTCACCCCGGTTTGCACAAGGCCTGGGAAGAGGACAGGTGCCTCTGTAGGGAAGAGAGACCCTTGTGCAAACCTGATAAGCTCCTGCTTCCTCTTGCGCTCCAGTTCCTCCTGCATCTCATTGGCCTTTTCCCTCTCCACCTCCATCATCTTGGTCAGGCGCTTCTCCTCCTCCTCCAGCTCCCTGGTGATGAGCTGCTTCTCAAGTGTCTGCATGTCCTGGATCATGTGGCACTTGGCACCCTGGATCAGCTGTGGGGACAAATCTCCCTGGTCTCCCAGCCAGACTTGGCAGCATCAGCAGGGACAGACACACGGATGAGGAGGGAGAAAAGGGGAGGAAGACCCTGGGTCCAGGGTGGCTAGGTGAAGCTCACGGGGGCTCTCAGCAGCCTGTCTGAGCAGGTCTTATCCCCTGCAGAAGGTCCTGTGGTGACCTGAGGGACCCCCCCAGCCCTACCTTGCTGAACTGCCTGATCTCATCTTCCTGCTCCATGCGCATCCTGTTCACCTTCTGCACCAGCTTCTGGTTCTGCACCAGCGACTCCTCCTCCAGATCGCTCAGCCCCTGCATCTGCTGCCGCAGGGCATTCAACTCCTGCTCTGCTTTCTTCCTCTCTTCCTCCTGGGGGAACAGGCAGGGCTGCCGAAAGCCTGACACCCTCCCGGGGCAGCCGGGCCCGTGGGGGCACGCTGCACCCCACGCGACCCCTGGTGTGGAGCCGAGGACACGGCAGGACCCTCCCTCCAGTCCCTGTGCAGGGCGGGAGAAATGGAGCACAGGGACTTCATGGCAGCCTCTGGGGTCACCACGGGCTGGGGGAGCAACCAGGGGGGATCACTGGATATAACCAGGGGGGATCACTGGATATAACCAGGGGGGGATCACTGGATATAACCAGGGGGGATCACTGGATATAACCAGGGTGGGATCACTGGATATAACCAGGGGGGATCACTGGATGTAACCAGGGTGGGATCACTGGATATAACCAGGGGGGATCACTGGATATAACCAGGGTGGGATCACTGGATGTAACCAGGGGGGATCACTGGATATAACCAGGGGGGATCACTGGATATAACCAGGGTGGGATCACTGGATATAACCAGGGGGGATCACTGGATATAACCAGGGTGGGATCACTGGATATAACCAGGGGGGATCACTGGATATAACCAGGGTGGGATCACTGGATATAACCAGGGGGGATCACTGGATGTAACCAGGGTGGGATCACTGGATATAACCAGGGGGGATCACTGGATATAACCAGGGTGGGATCACTGGATGTAACCAGGGTGGGATCACTGGATGTAACCAGGGTGGGATCACTGGACATAACCAGGGGGGATCACTGGATGTAACCAGGGTGGGATCACTGGATGTAACCAGGGGGGATCACTGGATATAACCAGGGGGGGATCACTGGATGTAACCAGGGGGGATCACTGGATGTAACCAGGGGGGATCACTGGATATAACCAGGGGGGATCACTGGATGTAACCAGGGGGGATCACTGGATGTAACCAGGGTGGGATCACTGGATGTAACCAGGGGGGATCACTGGATGTAACCAGGGTGGGATCACTGGATATAACCAGGGGGGATCACCGGGTGTAACCAGGGGGGATCACTGGATGTAACCAGGGGGGATCACTGGATGTAACCAGGGGGGATCACTGGATATAACCAGGGGGGATCACTGGATGTAACCAGGGTGGGATCACTGGATGTAACCAGGGGGGATCACTGGATATAACCAGGGGGGATCACTGGATGTAACCAGGGTGGGATCACTGGATGTAACCAGGGGGGATCACTGGATGTAACCAGGGTGGGATCGCTCCTGGGTGAGCTCCAGGGACAGCCCTGGCTGGGTCTCCATCCCCCGGGGCTGCACCCACCTCCAGCGAGCAGGGAGAGAAGGGGCAGGAGGGCAAACACGTACGAAAGCAGCTCTCATCTTCTCTTTCATGGCCGCCAGCTTGGCCTCACGCTCCTCCTTGGTCTGGACTCGCGCCGATTCTTTAATGCGCTGTAAATCCTCCCCGGTTATAACGAGAGCTGCTTCTGGGTTCTCTGCAGGGACACTGGTGGCACAGGGAGCGGGGCACAGAGAGAGAGCAGTCAGAGGTGTGGAGTCCCCAGCAGCTCCCTCTGTCCCCTGCCTCGCTGCCACCCCTGCCCGGCCGTGGCACCAGGAGCAGCTCCGTGCCTGGGAGTCACCCGAGAGCAACGCTGGAAGGAGCAGAAAGTGCAGTGAAAGCGGCACTGCGCTGTCACAGGCGGGGACAGGATGCTTGGCAGCGTGGCCAGGAAACCCCCAAAACATTCAGCACGAGCCTGCTCAGCCCCAGTAAAAAACCACCAAAAGTATTTCAGCCCAACTGGACTTTCCCAGCCCTCAGTTGGGAAAATTCCGATCACTGCCCTGACCCCTTTTCCAGCGGGACAGGCGCTCATCCCCGCCCCCAGACGGCCCCTGGACCAGATTTTGGGGAGCAGAAGCACGGAGCACCCCGTCCCCTCCCCGCGCTGGCAGGCGTCCCTGCAGCCTCAGCCTGGCCGGGCCAGGACACCGCGGAGCCACCGGCTCTGCCCGTGACTCACGCTGTGGTTCAGAGGAAACCACCGAAGCTCTCGGTGCCCCCATTTCCCCACTTGTAAAAATGTGGATAATAACACGGGGCTGTTTTCCAGCGAGCTGCAAGGAGTTAATTACCCTTTGTATTACTCAGATACCATGGTGACGCGGGCGGTGTGGGAGCGTAAATTAACCAAATGCACGGAGCACTTTGAAGATGTTCAGGACTAAGAATTTACTCATTATTATTGTGTGTCACCTTTCATCCACCCTCGTGAATGTGGACAGATACCTGCATAATGATGGTGGGAGCTGCATCACAGCATCGGATTCCAGGACGCTCTAAAGAATGGCTAATGGCCACAACGGCACTAATAAATGTAATGACACAGGGGCCACTGCTTCAGTCGTCCCCATGTTTGGGTGCCCAGCCCGGGGTGACCAGCCTGGGATATCCAGGGCTTGATTTTCAGGAATTGAACCCAACACAAACAGTTTCCGTGAGCTTCAGCGGCGCCTCTGGAAACGCGGCCCTCAGCTTCGTCAGCGGGGTCAAACGAGCACGTGAAGGCAATGACCCGGGTGGCAGCCTGGGGAGCCCGAGCTGGTGCCACGTCCCTCCCCCCAACCCAAGGCCGTGCCAGCAGCGAGGTGGCTGTCACGTTTCCCGGGGTGGAAGGGCGCTACGCGGCGCTCCAAAACAGGAAGCGAAGATGAACCTCGCACCGAGGAAAACGTCTGGAGGTCAAAATGAGGCTAAATTGGAGCTGGCTGGGATAATGGCCCTGTCCTCATCTGCGTGCTGCAGGCTTTTAACGAGGTGTAGTAATTAGGGACGGGGTTCTTGCAGTCCAGCCTTGCTTATAGAACACCCGTGCGGAGCAGCACAGGTCCCGGTCACACGGGGGGTGGGTACCACCCTGGGGGCTGCTCAGCTGTTCTGGCTGCTGAGAAGGGTTTACGTTGCTTTTGACTGGTTCTCAGGATGATTCAGTGCCTCTGTAAAACTCCGTGCTCGCCCGCTGCCCATCCCTCCTCCCCTGGGAGTCCCGGCACACGTCCCGAGGGAAGCTCCCCGCACCGAGGCGGTGCCACGGCAGACACTCAGAGCCCCCCCAAAAAGCTCCTCAGAGCTGCTGCTCAGCCCCAGACTTACACAAGGTCACGGATGAAGTTCTTGGAGATGAGACGGACGGTCTTGGGCTTGCGCCCGGCAGCGGGCGACGCTTTCGGGGCGGTTTGCACATCCCGAAGGATCACGATGGGGCTGTCGGAGCGTAGATGCTGCAGGCTCTGTAAGAAAGGGACAGCGTTTCCCACGGCTTCCCTGCCACTGCCCCGTGCCCAGCTCTCTGCCCCTGGCTCCTGGGCACAAGAGGCCACAGGTTCCCGCGAGCTTGGGACGATTTCTGGGCACGGGAAGGGTCTTTGCCTCGGCAGCCCCAGCTCTGACAGCGCGGTGAGAACACGGGGAGGACCAAAAAATACCCCCACAGCACCGGTTTTGCTGTGAAAACCCAGGCATCTCACCCAGCTCTGAAGTGAATGACGAGCCAAGAGCTCAGGGCAAGACCTCACAAATGCTCGAGCATCCTCTTGGCTGCCCCCGCCCCGCTCACCCGTGGCCACCAGCACCTCCGTGCTGCGGAGCCCCAGGACTCAGGGAAAACCAGCCCAGACTGACCCAAACTCACTGGGGGTGGCAGAGGGTCCCGGGGAGGGGAAGTGGGGACAGCCCGAGGTCTGGCCTTGCAGGGCCATCCACTGGCTGCCGGCACTGGGCAGAAAACCATTCTCCTGGGCCGGTGCCAGTCCCTTTGCTCGAGCCAAGGCTGCCACCTAGTGAAGCATCCCCCCCCCACACCCCGTGCCTCGGGGACCCCGCTCCGCTCCCGGGCAGGGTGGGCACTGGGTGCCCCCGGAGGGGTGGGAGCAGCCAAGGGATGTCCCAAACCAAACACTCGTGGGGCTGCCCACGGGCACCTCCGATCAGGCTGCAGGGGCTCTGGCAGGCAGGAGCAGGGGGCCCATTCACCCCACAGAGCCCTGCTGGGGCCACCACCGTGGGAAGGAGCATTTTGGAGCAGAGCAAACCCAGTGTCACCCCTGGCCAAGAGCCCTGAGCCCACGGGGCTGTCCCGAGGCACGGGGTTCATTTCCCCAGTCTCTCCCACAGCCCAGCGTGGCGGATACTGGAGCAGCTTCCCAGCCACCGTGGGCCCCCAGCCCAAGCTGCTGAATCAAAGGGTTTGGCACCGAAACGCCGGTGCAAAGAGCGGTAACAGCGCTATTCACCGCAGCCAGCCTGCACGCTGTCCCCAGAGCCGGGACAATTAATCTCGGGGAATTAATTACCGCTCGTACGAGCGTTACGACATCTCTAACTGCCTCGAAGGCCTCTGAGATAACAGAGCCCGAACAGCTCCTCAGGTCGCGGGGTGTCCAGGGACCCAGCACCCCGCTCGGGGGCACCCCCAACCTCCTGCCCCACGGGGCAGAGCGGTGGCGGTCACCCTCGTCACGCGCTTCCTTCCTCCCCGCTGCGAAGCCAGAGGGCTTTGGCAAGTCCTTCAGATTTATTTCAGGCTGTGAGGCTCAGGAGAGGAAATGAGAGGCACCAACACCCCCCTTGAGGGGGGACAAGTGCCTTGAGCACCCCACGGTCCCCTCCTGGGGAAGGGGACGGCGAGTGCGAGCAGGACCAAACCCCAGTGGTGCCCTTGGACCTCGGTCTGTGTCGGAGGTGCCACAAAGGGCGGGGAGAGGATGTCCCAACCATCACCCTTGGCTGGAAAATGCCACAGCCCACCCTGGTGACAGCGGCTGCGGGGCTCGGGGAGGGACGAGCGCGGAGGCAGCGAGCGTTGTCCCCACGCCACCGCAGAGGAAAGAGCTGCCGCGCTCTGTGTGTCCCCTCCCGATGGCCGTGGCATGCGGCCCGGGGGTCGGTGACCTGCTGCAGCTCTGCCCCGGCTCCGAGGGGACCGATTCCGCAGCTCCCTGATGGGAATCTCACTGGTTTGGCTGCTCTGGAAGCTTCCAGCCCCTGCTCCAGGGACGCTCTGTGCGTCCCCACGTGAAATAATCGCTGCCTAAGGGACAGACCCCACCTCCTCATCTCCCCTAATTAACTAATTACCCGCTGAACAGCGGGGGTGCGTGGGGGCCAGCACAGAGGCATCCCCGGGGTGGTGGCTTTGGCACGCTCCCGGGGGGGGGGATGTTGGGGTCCCACTGTGGGGTGCTAAGAGGACCCGGGGGGGTGTAACGGTGTCCCTCACCTGGGGGGTTGGAAATGGGGCCCCCGGAGTTGGGACGGGGGGAGCAGAGCCCCCGGGCGGTGCGAGCGGGGCAGGATGAGCCCCGGGAGAAGAGGTGCGGGGGGGCTGAGGTGCTGCGAGCCCCCCGCCCCAGGGGGGGGGACCCCAGTGGTGCCCCCCCGGTATCCCGGCCCCCCTTACCTGGCTGTCCCCAAGCAGCTTGTCATCCACCGCGGTGCTCTGGGCCGTCTGCCGGTGCCGGCTGCGGGGTGCGGGGTCTCCGGTGGGCTGCGGGGGCAGAGGGGCCGTGACCGGGCTGCGGAGGGGGCGGGGGGGGCGGGGGGGGCCGGACCCCCGGGGAACCGAGCCCGGTGCACCGGGACGGGCTGCGCTCACCATCGCGCTCCGCTCAGCGGCCACCGGTCGTCTCCATGGCAACGCTTCCCCCCCCCCCTTTGGTAACGGCCGCGCGGGCGGGGCGCTCCCGGGAGGGGGCGGGGCCGGAGGGGGGGAGCTCTATGGCGCGGGCAGCTGAGGCCCACGCGTGACGCGTGTGTGCGCGGGTGGGCCCGCACGGGCAGGGATTCCACACGCGTGGGAAGTGGGAGGGGCTGGATGTGCCCGTGCCCGGGCAGGCACCGCCCCGCACGCGTCACGGGTGGGCACACGTCGTGTCACCTCCCCCCCGCGTGACCGCCGCCCACGACACCCCACCGCCCGCCCCGCCCCTCCCACCCCGCCCCCTTAAGCCCCTCCCCCACGCTCTTGCCCCCGCCCCCCCCCGTGTCCTGCCCGCCGCCATGCCGTGGTGCGAGGCAGTGAGGTCCTTGCACCCCCAGCTGGGGGGGGGTCGTGTGTGTGTGTGTGCCCCCCCCCACCTCAGGGTCTCCCCTCACCCACGGGCCCCCCCACTCCCACCCAGCCCCCCCCCCTAAACTGCCTAGGTCTGAAAAGAAGAGGAGCCATTTATTGGGGTGCAGGGGGGGTGCCCCCCCCACAGTGCAGTGGCACGGCTGGGGGGGGCACCGCGACCCCCAAGGCATTGGGGGGAGGGTGTGGGTACAGCAGCAGAGGGGGCAGCACAGCAGACCCCCCTCCCCCTGCCCGCACCCAGCCAAATAATAATAATAAAAAAAGACTTTGGTCCTGGAAATATTTGGGGGGGGGCCAGGCTGGTCCGCAGCAGGGATGGTAAGGCACTTTGGGGGCCGGCCCCGGGGTCCCCATACAGGCAGGGCCCCGGGAGGGGCCGTGCCAGGGGCAGCCAGGGGCAGCCCGGGCGCTCAGAGGATCTGACGGGGCATGCCGTAGCCCGTCATGCCCGCCTGCGAGGCGCCCCGGTTGGTGCCCATCTGCAGCCCGATGACGCTCTGGCCCTCCTTCAGCTTGTCCTCGGAGAAGACACGCCGGTTCTCCTGCGACTTCCTGCAAGCACAGCGAGTGTCAGTGTCCCTGCAGGACCCCACAGCCTGGTGTCGCCCCCATCCCCCCCCCAGCACCCACCACCTACTTGGGGAACCAGTTGGGGTCTCCCACGAAGAGCCCGTCGCCCTTGGCCACGGCCAGGCTGCCCAAGTTCATCAGGGTCCTCTGCACGCACGCCATGTTCTTCCCTGCGAGGCCCCAGGCAGGCTCAGCTCCATCCCTATCCCCATCCCCATCCCCATCCTCATCCCCATCCCGCTCCTCATCCCCATCCCCATCCCCATCCTCATCCTCATCCCCATCCTCATCCCCATCCCATCCCCATCCCCATCCCTGTCCCCATCCTCATCCTCATCCCCATCCCATCCCATCTCCATCTCCATCCCCATCCCCATCCCATCCCCATCCCCATCCTCATCCTCATCCCATCCCCATCCCCATCCCATCCCCATCCCATCCCCACCCCGGCCCCCCGTGCCCACCCGCCCGCTCACCTTCCCACAGGTCGACGGTCTGGAAGATGTCGGTGGCGGCGATGCCGTAGCGCTCGGCCGCCTGCAGGAACTGCGAGATCTGCTCCATCTGCTTGAAGGCCATGGCTGACACCTGGATCTTGGCCACCGGCGCCTGGCCCCGCGGGTGCAGGCTGTTGATGAGCCGGCACAGCACCTAGAGGGGGGGAGTGGGGGTCAGCGGCGTGACACAGCGCCCCCCCCACCCCGTCCGGCTCCGGGGGGTACTCACGGTGCCGTCCTTCAACCACTGCTGGAAGCCGTCCCTGCCGGGCGCCGGCTGCGCCACGTCCGCGCCGCACTGCGCCAGGATCCACCGCACCAGGATCTGCTCCAGCTCGGGGTCGTACTGGCGGTCGATCTTCTGCTGCACCTCGCGGCTGAGGCCGTACGACGGTCCCCGGTTTGCCATGCTGGTGGCGGGGGGGTCTGCGGAGAGCGGACCCCTGTCAGCGGCGCCAGTGGCACCGGGGCATCCGGCACAGGGCGGACGTGGCCCCGTGACCACAGCGTGGTGGAGCCCCTCGGGGACAGTGGGTGACAGCAGGCACAGGAGCTGCGCCCCAGCAGCGCGGCAGAGCCCCATCCTGCCTGGCCAAGCTGCCTGCACGTCCGGTGCGGAGCCTTATCGCCCGTGCCAGGCGCTGCCCGCGCTCTGCCCTGCCCTGCCCGTTTCCTGCCCGGCGGGCACTGGGACTGTGCCCACCCGAGGGCTACGGGGCGATTGGGCCCTGCACAGGGTGGGCAGCACCGTGGCCCCTCTGTGCCAGGGCTGGACCTGCCGCCCCGAGCATCCCTGTCACCGCAGCTCAGCTCTGCCAGGCGTGCGCGGGCTTGGCGGGCGCTCGCTGCCGGTCGAAGCTTGTTTGCAAACTCACCCGTTTGCTCGGGCCGCGTGCCAGATCCGGGACCGGCTCGAGAGCGCGGGGCCACCGGCAGCCGTGCCCCCACCCTGGCAGGGGAGCCGGACCCAGTGGGCCACGTGGTCAGGCACTGCCCTTGCCAAGGTGCCACGGGAGTGGTGGCACCCGTACCTGAAGCACGGAGGTTGTGCCAGGTGCCTGCAGGGGGACCCACGGGGACCAGCTCTGCCTGCCCGTATCAGGGTGCTCCAAGCCCTGGGGTGGCCTGGACCCCTCTGCCCCCCAGCAACACGGCGGGCACTGGTCTGCCTGGGTCGTGCATCACCTCCTGCGCCCAGTCCTGCATCCCTGGCATCCGGGGGGTCCTGGCGTGCAGGAGCCCACGCTGCTTCCCCAGGGGTGCGGGTGCCCTTCCCAGCCCCAGTGCCCATGTCCCAGCTGGGGACATGTGGCAGCTGCTGGCCTGGGGGAGCCCAGCCCACCCTTGGGGGGACCAGGCTCAGTTTGGGACAGAGCTCGACCTCGTCACACGCTTGGCGTCACGCTCGGGGCTCCTGTCACCAGGAGCAGCCATGGGACGAGCCACCCCAGCTCGTGGGGGACAAGAGTGCAGAGTGCCCCGGGGCCGGCTGGGTGCACCCCCAAAGCCATCGGCTGCCGTGGGGGCTCCTCGGGGTGGGGTGCGGGGGGCAGGCAGCCCCCGCAGGGAGGGAGCTGCTTCCTCGGCGCGCGGGGAGCACCCGGCCGGGGGCCAGCACGGTTGGGAAACAAAGAGGAGCAGAAATTGGTGCAGACAGCAGTGATTTCCCGGCACAGCCGGGGCTTGCCCAGGCGGGAGGGGAGGGACGGACCCAGCCCCGCTGCGCCACCGCTGTGTTGGGGACCCCTGGGACACTAGGGGAGGGGGTGGGGTACAGCCACCCTGGGGACCCCCAGGCATCCCCGGGGCAGTGGGGATGCTTCCACGCGGGGGATCCCATAGATCTCACGGGGCCAGCAGGGAGGGGACAGTCCCCACCCCAGACAGGACGAGGCCACCCTGAGGACCTCGTAGATCCCCCCCCCCCAGTGCCAGCAGTGGGGTGACCCCAGCCAGCACAGGGCCGCCCTGGGGACCCCACAGACCCCCGGGGGCAGCAGGGAGGGGACCCTCAGTTGGGACACGACCGCCCTGGGGACCGGACCCAGCCTGGCCGGGACACGGGCACCCCGGAGCGGGCACGGCGGGCACGGGGATGGGCTGAGCCCGTCCGGGGTGCCGCGGGCACGGACGCACCCCCGGGGCGCCCGGAGCGGCGGGGCCGGAAGCCGCACCCCGGTCCCGTTTCCCGGGCGCGGCCGCGTGTCGCGGCGGCTCCGCGAGCCCGGAGCCGTTACACCGGCGGGGCGGGGGAGGGGACAGCCCGGGGGACCGGGTCCCGCTCCGACCCCCCGGGGCAGGGCGGCTCCGGCCATTTTATGGCAGAGTGGCTCATCCCGTCGCATCCCGGTCCCCCCTCTCCATCCCGATCCCGGTGGTCCCCACCTGCCGCCCGGTGCCCGCGGGCGGTACCCGGTACCCGCGCCCCTCCCTACCTGCGGCGCCGATCCCGCGGTCCCGGTGCGGCAGTGGCGGATGCCGCCGCCCGCGCCCTTTTCACGGCTGATGTCAGCGCGGCCGGGGGCGGCCCGGTACCGCCCGCTCCCGGGGCGGGTCCGCCGGGCCGGGGCCGGAGCATCGCCGCCACCGCGCCCCGAGCAGCCCCGCCCGCAGAGGGCAGTGGCAGGGGGACACGGGGGGCTGCGTGGGGACAGGGTGGCCCCTGGTGCCCAGGGGACATCAGGGGGTGGCGGGGGGATGTGGGGGCGCTGGTGGAGACACAGCGCGGTGTGGTGGCAGTGGGGGACAAGGGTGTGATGGCAAGAGGGGGTGACGGCCACCACGGCGGCAGGGTGGTGGGGACCACCAAGGGCCTTGCCATGGTGGCAGCGGGGTGGCTCGGAGGGACACGGTGTCCCCAGCACCCGCAGTGTCCCCAGCACAGGCAGGGACGATGGCGCTTGCACAAGTCCCGTCTCCATGGGAAGCACGACCAAAACAACAAACAAAACCTTGGCCCGAAGCCACCATCCGCCTCCAGCAGTGTCCCCACGACCCCACCCACCCCTCAGCACCCAAAATCTGGCCTAGGCTCAGCACCCGCCCTCCTTAAGCCACCCCAAAGTGCCACTGAGCTCAGGGGCTCAGGCACGAGGACACCACCATGGTGGGGTCCGGCCTTGGAGTGCTCTCCCTGCACCCATGGGTGACACGTGGCAGGGTGGGTGTTGTCCCTGTCCTCCCCATACCCCCCCCCACGCTCCCCCCCCAGTTGCGGGTGTCCCCTGGGAATTCCCCGTGGGGTTTTCTGTGGCTTTGGTGACATGGCTGATGGCCAGGGGACACATGAGGGGACCAGGGCAGGGGGTGGCACATAATCATGGGTACCAGGGTGACCCATGGGACTAAGGTGACAAGGTCAGGGGTTAGGGATGCCAGGATGAGGGTGGCACAGTGGCAGGAGCTGGGGGAAAAGCTTTAAGGGGGACACAGGGGGCAGGACCCATGGCAGGAGGAGTCCCAGGGTGACACAGAGCAGCAGGGGGACAAGTCCCATGGGAGTGACAGAGATCAGGAAAAGGGTGACACGGCCAGGAGAGGCAGGGGGTAACAGAGGGCAATTTGGGACCCCTGGGGGCAGCGGGGGGGGGGGCAATAAGGGGACAGGAGCTCCAGGGCACAGGCCTGGGGTGGCACAGGACAGGACCACCAGCACTGGAACAGGGTGGCATCGCACAGGGGAGTGGCACAGGGACAGGACATGGGTGACACCGCTGGGGACGATGTGGTGGTGACAGAGTGGGGCAGGGTAGGGCGCTCAGGGGGTGCAGCTGGGGACAACGCGGGGGTGACACAGGCCCTGGGGGACAGGGCTGGGGCTGATGCAGGGGACATGGGGGGACCCTCAGGACACAGAGCAGGACAAGGGGACACGATTGGACACAGGGCAGGGCTGGGGGGACAGGCCAGGGGTGTCTCTGCCTCAGAAGGGATGGACACGGGGGACAGGGGGGGTGACACGAGTGGGTGCCGGGGGGGCAGAAGGGGGTGACAATGGGGGGGGAAGGAGGCCCTGGACACAGCCCGGGGGTGACCGTGGGCGCGACCCGACGTGACCCGTGGCACAGCCCAGGAGCGACCCCCGGCACAGCCCGGGGCGGGCGGTGACGTCATGCGCCCTGGCCACGCCCCCGTGACGCGCTCCCGCGGCATGGCCATATAAGGGAACGAGGCGCGCAGGCCCCGCCCCCTCGCGCGCGGAGCCGCCGCCAGGCCCCGCCCCGCCGGAGGGGGGGGTGGGGGTGGGGGTGGGTGGGTACCGGGCAGGGAGGGGCTGCGGGGGAGGGACGGGACACGGAACCGGAGCAGGGACCGGGAGCCTGCGCACAGGGACGGGGCAGCGGGGGGAGGAGGGGCTGGGACACGGGGGGGCGATGAAGAGGCGGGGGGGGGGGGCGATGAAGGAGGGAGGGAGTGATGAAGGGGGGGGGGGGGAGAGTGATGAAGGGGGGGGGGAGAGTGATGAAGGGGGGGGGGAGAGTGATGAAGGGGGGGGGAGAGTGATGAAGGGGGGGGGGGGGAGTGATGAAGGGGGGGGGGGGAGTGATGAAGGGGGGGGAGAGTGATGAAGGGGGGGGGGGAGTGATGAAGGGGGGGGGGGAGTGATGAAGGGGGGGGGGGAGTGATGAAGGGGGGGGAGAGTGATGAAGGGGGGGGGGAGTGATGAAGGGGGGGGGGGAGTGATGAAGGGGGGGGGGAGTGATGAAGGGGGGGGGAGAGTGATGAAGGGGGGGGGGAGAGTGATGAAGGGGGGGGGGAGAGTGATGAAGGGGGGGGGGAGAGTGATGAAGGGGGGGGGAGAGTGATGAAGGGGGGGGGGAGTGATGAAGGGGGGCGAGAGTGATGAAGGGGGGGGAGAGTGATGAAGGGGGGGGGAGAGTGATGAAGGGGGGGGAGAGTGATGAAGGGGGGGGAGAGTGATGAAGGGGGGGGGAGAGTGATGAAGGGGGGGGGGAGTGATGAAGGGGGGGGGAGTGATGAAGGGGGGGGGGAGTGATGAAGGGGGGGGAGAGTGATGAAGGGGGGGGAGAGTGATGAAGGGGGGGGAGAGTGATGAAGGGGGGGGGGAGAGTGATGAAGGGGGGGGGGAGTGATGAAGGGGGGGGGGAGTGATGAAGGGGGGGGGGAGTGATGAAGGGGGGGAGAGTGATGAAGCGGGGGGAGTGATGATGAAGGGGGGGGGAGTGATGATGAAGGGGGGGTGCTGAAGAGGCGGAGGGACGATGAAAGGGGAGGGAGGATCAGCCCCACAGGGCTGCAGGACGCTCCAAGATGGGGTAAGTGGGGGGCAGAGTGGCAGGACCGGGGTGCCCTGGGGCTGGGGGGTGTCCGTCCCCTGTCCCCCTGCTACACACGAGCCGCTGCTGCTCTCACGCCTCTTTATTCCACCCGCCCCCCCCCTTCTCCCCCGGCCCAGGGGGTCCCGGGGGTCCCTAGAGCAGTGTGGCCAGCTCGAAGCGCTCGGTGCAGCACTCGCGGGCCCCCAGCCGCTGCCGGGCCCCCTCCTTGCGGTGCCGGGATGCCACCACCAGCTCCTGGCGCAGGGCCGTGCCGCGGTCTGGGGGGCCACCCGCCGCCGCCAACGCCTCCGCCGACACCGAGCTCACCGGGGACGAGCCACCGCCGGGCTCTGCGGGGACACAGGCAGCGTCTGGCCCCGCTGCACCCCCAGGGCTGCGGGGGTCACAGGGCTCTGCCACCCCCTTCTCCCACCCCCCTGGCCCTGGGAAGGGTGGGGGACAGCCGGGGGGTGCCACACTCACTCTGCCGCTCCAGGTCCCGCAGGGCGATGGTGGAGACGGGCCGTGGCGGGTGCCCGCCGCGGTACAGCTGCAGCGCCTCCAGGATGTCCGACTCCAGGGCGAACTCGGCGTCCCACTCGTAGTTCTCATCCACCGAGGTGTTCCTCCTGCGGGGACGGGTGTCAGCACCCCAGGGAGGGGGGAGCAGGCAGAGGTGGGAGGGCAGCGGGGATGCTGAGCTGGGGTGGGCACCCCACAGTGGGGTGTCCCCAGAGAGTGGTGGCCAAGGTGCCATGGGGCAGGCTGAGAGCTGGCTCGTCCCCAGCACCCTGCTCGTGGCTCACCTCTTCACGGCGCCGCCGAGGGCTGGCTCGGTCCTCACCCTGCCTTCCTCCAGCGCTGAGCCTCCATCCCCCGCGGGGGTGCCCAGGCAGTTGCCCCCCGGGGATGGTGCCAGGGACGGGGGCCGCAGGAAGGAGGCGCTGCCCCGGCCGCTGCTCTGGCTGGTCAGACTGCCCCGCGGCGGCTGCTCCACGGCCCCGGCATCCGCGGTGCCGGCCGAGGGCACGGCCTCAGTCCTGCTGGCGAGGGGGCGGTGGGGCGGCTGGGCGGGGGGCCGCAGGCTGGCAGCGGGGCTGGGGGAGCCAGGCCAGGCGGCGGTGCCGGGCAGCGAAGCCTTGGCAGGACCCAGCGGCAGCCTGGGGGGCTCGAGGAAAGCGGCGGCCGCGGGAGCGGTGGCGTTGGCACGTGTGTCGGTGCAGTCCGGGCACAGCGTCTGCGCCGCGCGCTGCGGGGAGCCCCCGGACCGCGACGGGGCGGGTGGGGGGGTGGCAGAGGGCTCTGGGTGGGCACGGCTGGGCTCAGGCGGCTGCTCCGGGGGCGGCCAGTCGCCGTCGACGCACATCTCCTTGAAGAAGGGCAGGCTCAGGTACTGCAGGATCCCGCTCTGGGCCGGGGCACCTGCTGGCTGCTGGCTCCACCCCAGGCTGGGGGCAGCCGGGGGGCTGAGGGGTGGCTGGGGGGAGCCCTCGAGGGGCAGCGAGTCCCACAGGGCGCTGGCAGTGCTCTGGCAGGGCCCGGCGCTGCCGGGGCCGTCGCGCAGCTCCTCCATGGTGCTGTAAGGCAGAGTGGCGGCGGAGGCCACGGGGCTGATGTTGATGATGCACAGCGCTGTGGCCTCATCCACGGGGCTGCTGCTGCCGTAGCCGAAGTAGCGGCCCCGGCGGTGGCTGCTGGCCCGGGCTCCCCGGGGCTGGGGGCGCAGCGAGACCCCCTTGCGCCAGATGGGCTCCTCCTCCTCCGCAGGCTGCTGGAGGTAGGGCTCGAGCTGCGGCCCCGGGGCATCCCGCTGGGCGCACGGCTCCTGTGGCCGCGTGTCCGGCTCCACCACGAACCGCCCGTCGGGGCCCCGGCAGATCCGCTCCAGGGGCACGTGCTCCCCGACGTGGCTCTCGTACACGGCGTACCGGGAACCGGCCCCGGCAATGCTGAGCCCCAGGCTGGTGCCTGCCTTCTCGCCCCACAGCAGCGTCCGGCGCAGGCTCCGGTAGGGAGATGACTGCAGCTTCAGCTTCACGGTGCTGTCTGGGCTACCAGAGCCATGAGAATTGCTGCAAGGGAGGAAGGAGGGAGATGCTGCGAGGGAGGGAGGGAGGAAGAAGGAGGGAGATGCTGCGAGGGAGGGAGGGAGGAAGAAGGAGGGAGATGCTGCGAGGGAGGGAGGGAGGAAGAAGGAGGGAGATGCTGCGAGGGAGGGAGGGAGGAAGAAGGAGGGAGATGCTGCGAGGGAGGGAGGGAGGAAGAAGGAGGGAGATGCTGCGAGGGAGGGAGGAAGGAAGAAGGAGGGAGATGCTGCGAGGGAGGAAGGAAGAAGGAGGGAGATGCTGCGAGGGAGGAAGGAGGAAGGGAGAAGCTGCAGCATCCTTGCCCTGGCTCCTCATCCGTCTGCCCCTGACCTGGGAGAGCTTGTGCTGGTCACCTGGCCACAGGTACCATGCCCCTGCAAGCACCGCCTCGACACACCTGTGCCTGCACTTGCTGATCCTCTCTTCAGCCAAAACTCCCCAGAGGGGAGAGCAGAGCACCCCAGGGAGCCCTAACCCACAGCACACCCTGACCCCAGCACCCCACTCCTAACACCCCCTCTGCAGCCAGCCCAGGGTATGGGGGAGGCTGGCTGCCCCCCGGCAGCAGCAGGTGAGCAATGGGGAGCACAGCAGGACAGGGAGGGACTGGGACAGGGCAGGAGCGTGGCACAGCGTGACTTACTGTGGAAGTGGAAGCTTCTTGCTGGGGGAGAAGACAAGTGGTGGATCTGGAATGCCATGAGAACACAAGGGGATCACACGACAAGCAATGTAAAGTGATGATGAGGAGACGGTGGCACCCACTCAACCTTACTGCCACCCCCTGGTGAGCCCCCAGCCCCACGCTGGCCTGTCCCCGCCCCGGGCACTGGCCCCTGCCACCCTGCACATGGCACTTTGAGCTCTCCAGGAGCCCCAGGACCCAGGTGACTGGGCCCAGCCAGCCAGCTCCTACCTTGCCTTCGCTTCTGGATGCGCGCGGCGCGCCGGCGGTTCATGATGCAGGCAGCCATGGTGCTGAAGATGACGGCCACGCTGAGGAAGCAGATCCCCCCGATGACCCCAGCCAGCACCGGCTGCGGGAGAAGCTCCGGCAGCTGGGTACGAGACGGGTACACCTCCATGCCTGGGCCAGACAGGGGACACCGTCAGAGGCTCGGTGACCCGTGGGGCACAGCAGCACGGCGGGCACAGCGCCCCTCACGTCGCCAGCACCGCAGGGATAAACGGCAAAGCCTCGGCTCTCTCGCCCCTCGGGGTGGTGTGGGCAGAGCTGTGCCCGCCGCTGTGCCAGGGGCAGGGATGGACCACCCCAGACCAGTCACACCAGGAGATGGGCACTGCTGCTCTGGGGGTCCTGCCCGGGGCACTGCGTACCCTGGGGTACCAGGGGGTGGGAGCAGTGAAGGGGTTTCTGTTTGGGAAGACCCTAGGCCATGCCAGGTACTTTCCACCTCTGGTTCCTGTTGCCAGGGCAGGAGGAGGAGGTGGGTGGCAGCCCGGGCCGTACCTGCTGTGGAGACGTTCACAGTGTTGCTGGGATCGCTGATGTAGCTGCCAGCGAAGGCCACCAGTCGGAACTCGTAGAAGGCGTCCTGGGGGAGGCAGAGGGCCATCAGCCTCGTTGGCACAGTGGCCAGCCAAGCCCCAGCCCACACAGCTCTAGAGCCAAGCTTCTCTGCAGCATCCCCAGCTGCCCCAGCTCTGGGGAGCAGCGACACAGGACATCTCTGCCCCTCTCCATTGCTGCATCCCCCCCCAAGAGCTGCCCCACAGGCAGCACCCAGCAAGATTCCCACCTTGATGAGTCCTGGCACCAGGATCTGGGTCTTCGTGCTGGGGATGGAGCGGTCCAGCACCTCCCAGCCGCCCCTGTCCTGGCGCAGCTCCAGCGCGTAGCCGCTCGGCGCCACCGAGAACTGAGCAGGGGGCTCCCACCGCAGCAGGACCCCGCGCGCAGTCTCGTTGGCGGTCAGAGCCTGTGGCGGGGACAGGAAGATGCGCACGGTCATGGCCGGCGGCTCTGGAGGCACTGTGGTCACTGGGAAGCCTGAGGAGAAAGGGGATGCTGGTGTGGGAGCTGATGCGGGGGGACGGCAGAGCAGAAACCTCCTACGTGCTTGAGGGCTCTGGGGGGACAGGGACTGCTTTGGGGGGTACCCAGGCACCCTCTTACCCCTGGGCACGGAGGTGACGATCTGGCTGAAGGGGCCGCTGCCCAGCTTGTTCTGGGCCAGGACGCTGAACTGGTAGCTCATGTCTGGCTGCAGATTTTCCACCAAGAGGTGCTGAGCCCCCACCGGCACCGAGAGCGACACCCAGTCACGATGGGCCCGGGGCGGATGCTTCACCCTGGGGAGATGTGGGACCTGTGAGCCCAGAGCTGGGGCGTGTGGGACAGCAGGCCCTGCCCTGGGGACTCACAGTGGCGTGTACCAGACGCTGAACCTCTGGAAATAACCCCCGTCAAACCCCGGCTCCCAGGAGATGTTGGCTGCCAGTGGGAGTGGGAGCACAGAGACGTTGGTGACAGCGTGAGGACTGGTGCCTGGTGGGGGAAGCAGAGAGAAGACCTGTCAGACTGGGCAGCTCAGCCTTGCAGGGACATCTCCATCCCTTCCAGCACAGGGAGGCAGGTGCCAGCCACCCCAGCACCCCCGGCATCACCCCACCAGTGACCAGCGACTCACCCAGCACATGGACGGAGGTGGCAGTGCTGACACTGGCCACCTGGTTGGTGGCCATGCACTCCCACACCCCGTGCTGCTCCTTGCTGAGTGGGCGGAAGACAAGGCTGCTGTTCCCATCCACCTGGGCACCGCTCTGCCCCACGCTGCCCACCTGCACGGCAAGGCACGGCCACGCTGAGGGTGGGCAACAACCCCCCCTCCCTTCCCAGGGCTGGGACAGCCAACAGGGTCCAGCACCCCAGGGCTGGTTTAGGAACCAAGGGGCAGGATTTTGCACCAGTTTCTTAGAGGGCAACACAACCAAAGTGCCCTGAGCCTCTTATCCCATGGGAACCAGGGGAGATGTGACCCTGCGGGGACATAGACACGGGGACTGCTCCAGGGTGATGCCCCAGAGGCCAAAAAGCAGCGTCCATCTCCCAGGAGGGCTCCCAGCTGGTTTCATAGACTCAGAGAATCACCGCGGTTGGAAAGGACCTCCAGGACCCTTACCCCATCACCTCCCTAACCACTAGACCATGGCCTCAAGTGCTTCACCCACTCTTTTTTTAAACCCCTCCAGGGACGGCGACTGCACCACCTCCCCGGGCAGCCTGTTCGCCGAGCAGCAGCTCCTACCTTCAGCCAGGTGACAGTCGGGGGGGGATCCCCCTGGGCGGCGCAGGGGATCACCAGCTCCCTGCCCACCTCCTGGAAATATTCCTCCTTGGGGCGCACCGTGAAGGCAGGGGGGTCCTGGCAGACAGGCAGCAGGGCGCAGGTCACGGTACGGGGTGCAGACCCGCGGCAGGATGGGTCAAGGGGCTCGAGGTGCACCCGGGCAAGGGGCTCGTGCAGTGGGACCACCCCCCAGGCTCACCTTCAGCAGGACACGCGTGGGCTGGGACTCGCCAGCGGTGCCGTAGCTGTTGTACGGGGTACACGTGTACGCTCCCAGCGCATCGTCGTTCCCCGTGGCGATGACGATGGAGCCGTCCGGCCTCACGGACCAGCCAGGGAGCTGGGAGAGGGGGCACGGGGTCAGGATGAGGGGCTCAGGGGGCTGGGAAGGCAGGGGAGGGTGTGAGTGGCTGTACCTTGTCCAGCTCCAGCGGGCGCCCGTCCCTCGTCCAGCTGACGGAGAGCAGAGGGGGGTTGGCCCTGGTGGGGCAGCGGATCACGCCCTGCATCCCCTTGGGCAGGGGGGTCTCTGGGAGCATGGTGGTCACCTGTGCCGGGTCTGCGAGGACAAACAGGGTGCTGGGACCTGCCCGAGTGCAGCAGCGGGCTAGGGTCCCTGTGCCAGCTGAAGGGGACCTTCAGCTCCCCTTCCCACCCACCACAGCCTTCGGGGACACCCCTGGGCTGGCCGTGAGCGGAGCTGGTGACAGCGTGGCCCAGGCTGGCGAGGGGCTGCGAGGGTCTTACACAGCACTGTGACGAAGGCTGAGGCAGAAGGCGGCTGCCACAGCCCGTTGCTGGGCACGCAGGTGTATTTGCCAGCATCATCCGGGGTCGCTCGCTGGAGTAAGAGGCTCCCGTCCACCAGCACACGGACCCGAGCCTGGAGGTGGCTGCAAGGGAAGGGGAGGGCAGCGGTGAGGCTGTGCCTGGGACTGTCCCCACTGCCCTGGGATGAGTGAACCCCGCTGCCACGCACCCTGCCAGACCTTCGTGCTCAGCTCCAGGCTCCCCAGGGCCACAACAGCCCGCTGCCCCCAGCAGGAGCCCGCAGCCACCTTGGTGCCATCCCCATCCCTGCCGTACCTGAGGTGGAAGACATTGCTGCTGCCCTGGAACCAGGTGTAGGTGAGGTTTCCCGGGTACGCCTCAGCCTGGCACACCAGAAAGGCATCTTGGGAGATGTTGACAGTGATGTTCTGGGGTGGCACCACAATAATGGGTGGCCCTGTAGGGTGGGGTAGAGGGGACAGTGAGAGCTGGGGACAGGGGACAGCCCCAGCTCCCTCCCAGAGCCCATCACCCCTGCGCCTGCCCCAGAACCAGTTCCCCCCTGGGGTGGCTCTTACCCTGCACGAGCACGCGGGTGGTGTGGGTGATGGTGCCCTCCTTGCTGGAAGCATGGCACGTGTAGGTGCCTGCGCTGGCGCGCCCCACGACGGCGATGCTCAGCGTCCCGTTCCTCACCTGCAACGGCACCGGGTGTGTGGCACAGGACACACTCAGGAACGTGGCACTGTGAGCAGGGCTGGTGGCAGGGGGTGGGTGGGCACTGTGGGTAGGGCTGGTGGCAGGGGTGGGTGGGTGGGCACTGTGAGCAGGGCTGGTGGCAGGGGTGGGTGGGTGGGCACTGCGGGCAGGGCTGGTGGCAGGGGGTGGGTGGGCACTGCGGGCAGGGCTGGTGGCAGGGGTGGGTGGGCACTGCGGGCAGGGCTGGTGGCAGAGGGTGGGTGGGCACTGCGGGCAGGGCTGGTGGCAGGGGGTGGGTGGGTGGGCACTGCGGGCAGGGCTGGTGGCAGGGGTGGGTGGGCACTGTGAGCAGGGCTGGTGGCAGGGGTGGGTGGGCACTGCGGGCAGGGCTGGTGGCAGAGGGTGGGTGGGCACTGCGGGCAGGGCTGGTGGTAGGGGGTGGGTGGGCACTGCGGGCAGGGCTGGTGGCAGGGGTGGGTGGGCGGGCACTGTGGGCAGGGCTGGTGGCAGGGGGTGGGTGGGCACTGCGGGCAGGGCTGGTGGCAGGGGGTGGTGCCACACAGTGGGGACAGACGCCCACTCTCCAGCCAAGCAGTGCCATTGCTCTGCACGCCTGGCTGCCCCATGAGACCCTGGCCAAGGTGGGGGGACACATCCCAGGGGTAACTAGTGGTTCGTGGTCCTCACCTGCACTGTGTCCCCGCTCTGGACAGCCAGGTCGCTCCTCTTCCAGATGACAACAGGCTGGGGGTTGCCGACAGCCGTGCAGGTAAGGCTCAGCGTGTCCCGGTCCCGCACCTCCACAAAGGCAGGGGGGGTCTCCAGGAAGGCGGGGGGTGCTGTAAAGACAAGTCCAGACCCTCACCCCCAGATCCAGCAGCGGATCCAGTCCCAGCCCTGAACGATCTTGGCAGAGCAGCGACGGAGGGCGGGCCGGGCCGGTACCGTTGACGGTGAGATGGATCCAGGTGCCGTTCTGGAAGTCCGCCTCGGTGCTGTGCCGGTCGAGGAAGAGCACGCGGCACTCGTACCAGCCCTGGTCCTCGGCGCGCAGGAGGTCGATGCGCAGGGAGGCGCCTTCCTCGATCCGCACGCGACCTGCGCACCCAGAAGTGGCTGTCACATCCCCAGGCCACCCGGCTCCCCACGCAGCCCTCGCCCCCGCCGCGGGCACAGCGGCTTCCCCGGGGAGCGGGGCTGACTGCCCCACTGGGCAGCACTGGGGGCGCTGGGAGCAGCCGGTGGGGGTCAGTCACACCGATGTTGAGTCCTGCTGCTGTCGGGGAGACGGGAAGGATGTGGCATTTGGCTCTGCCACCTGCTTAGGGTGGCCTCAGCGGTGACCCTGCAGCCCCTGTGCCCTGAGCATCCCTCCCAGCAGCTGGGCAAGAGCTGGTCCCACCGCCCCCCCACCCAAGGCTGTCAGTCTGCCTGCAAAACCCCTCCCACACCCTTCCCCCTGGCAGCCCCCCTCTCCATTTCACCCTCAGGAGCCCTGCCAAGCCCTTGGCACCCCCACATCGTCCCCCACCCCCAGAGCACAGGGGGGGTCAGACCGAACCTGCCTCGCAGGGACAAGCACTGCAGCCCACTCGGGGGGTACGGCAGGGGGCTCTCTGGGACCATGGGGCCCCTGCCCCAAGGAGGCAGCAGCCCTGGTCCCACGGCCTCTTTGATGAGGAGGAGGAGGAGGAGAAGGGCACGAAGCGACAGTGCTTTAATCCCCTGGGCTATTATCAGAGCCATAATCGGCTCAGGCATGCAGCAGGCAACTGGCTGAGCCCCGCCGGGGCGCAGAGGCAGCACCCCCACTGCCCCAGCACCCCTGGGGTCCTGTGCCCCCAGCCCCACTGCAGGCACCCACGGCCCAGGGAGCTGTTCCAGGCTGGGGATGTGGGTTTAGCCCCAGGCATGCCATGGCCCAGGGTGGCCTCACTCCCAGCACGCCATGGCAGGGCACAGCATGCAGCTCTTGGCACTGGAGTGGCCCAAGATGCTCCCATCGACACCAGAGCTCCCTGGGACCAGCAGCTTCCCGAAGCGTTTCCAACAAAGCAAGTTTGGTGGAAGCGCCCCCATCAGCTCTGCCCAGGAGCTCGGTGTCACAGGCAGTCCCCATGTGATGCCCAAGCCACTGGAGCCCAAGCTGGGCACCGCATGGGCGCTACTGGCAGTGGGAGGCTGTGTCCCGCCAGACGAGCCTGGCGAGGAGGAGGAGGAGGAGGAGGAGCAGTGGGACCTGGGCAGGCTGGTTCAGGCACCGAGGCTGGGGGGCTGAGGGACAGGACTGCATGAACCCAGCCCACAGACACATGCAAACCCTTCCCAACAGCACCCAGAGCTTCCTCCAGCCACATCTGCCCCCAGCCAGCTCCAACCCGGACCCACGGCACCTCCTGCAGCAGGCGTGGGGATGGATGGACGGACTCTGGTCCCTCACTCAGAGCACGAACACCCCAGGCAAACGTCGAACACAGGCAGGGGAGGGGGGCAGGAGCAGTGAGAGGGATGGGAGCAATGGCAAAACACCCGTGGGACAAGGGGTCCTCCCACCCGTGGCCGTGGGAAACCCCATCCCCACCCCCATCTGCCAGCCCACAGCACCAGGAGCCGGGAGGGAGCAGCAGGCTCCAGAACAAAGGTCTCTTTGGAAGGGATCAGAGTGCCTCGGGGACGCCCCCAGCCTCCTCCTAATCCCCCCCCTCCACCCCCACGCGGCCCCAGCCCCCTCCTCCTCCTCCTCCACCACCCGGCCATAACAAAACCACCGCTGCCCTCGGGACCAGCATCCCCCAGCGCCTGGCAACCGCCATTCATGGGGACACAAAAGGGGCTGCAGCCGCTGTGGCTGCCGCTGGGATGGGGTGTCCGAGCTGGCAGCCAGGCCAGGGACCACCAGTCCTGTTCCAGGCTAGCTGACAGCAAGGGACAGCGGCCTGTGACACTGTGGGGGACAGTGGCACCTGGGGGAGAGCTAGCCCTGGCCCCCCAGGCAACCCAAGGGGTTCTCACAGAGGTGAGTGCAGCCCAGCCAGTCCCCAGGACACCCCAAATCACCCCACAGGGGACACAGGTGACAGCAGGGATTCACTGGTCCCACTGGGTGACACCAGAGGTGCTCCGCCTGGGAAGGGCTGGAAGGAAGGGCTGTCCCCACCCTTACACCCCACAGCCCCTGCCCTTCCCTGCATCGCTTCCCAGCCCCCAGAGGATTGAAAACAAGCTGCCCCGCTGCCATGGTGACAGCCACCAGCCCCCCTGCCCACCCAGCTCGCCCTCATTCCAGCCACCAGCCCCCTTTCCCAGCACTGATCCCAGAGCAGCCCGACCTGCTCCCACAGCCCTCCCCCTCCCCAGGCTGGCGGTGGGGACGAGGGGGGGACGCTGCCAGGTCCTTTCTGGGTAACCGGAGCTGCCGCAGCCGAGGGGCCCCGCCACGCCGGGCTCAGGTAACAGGACTGAGCCTCTGGGAAGGCAGGTGCCCTGCAGCCACCGGAGGGGCTGTTGTCACCACCAGTCCCAGGGAGCCAGCAAAGAGAAGGTGTCCCCAGGCACAGGTTGGGTGTGGGGAGAGGCAGAGGCGCACCCCAAAATCAGTCTCCTCCTGCACACGGTAGGAAGGGGCAGCAGGAGGGGGTGGCTGGAGCCTCAGCCCGAGGTGCGATTCCTAGGCCAGGGCCGGTTTCGGTGGCGGGGCAGGCTCCTGCGGCGCGTTCCCACGCGAGGGCTGGGGAGAGGATTTCGGTGCGTCGCCGCCACGGGCTGTCGGGTGCCAGCTCTTCCCCTCCACCCCAGCTTCCCCATCCTCGAGGAACATTCCTGTTGTCCTCACCTCCGTGCTCGCAGGGATCGCCAAGGTCTGCCACCACTGCACTTTAAATACCCCGTCAAGAGGAGAATATCCCCCTCCCACGCCGCAGCCCTTCCCCAGCGCGGCTTTGCTCCAAATCCCAGTCAGCCCAGTGCCGCCAGTTAGCAGCTTGGCCAAAATCCCCTCCCCGGGCTCAACCTTCAGGCCACCCACGTGAGGCGGTGGGGTGGCAGCACCCAGGTACCCGGGGCACCCCACTGTGGGCAGTGCCGTGATGCCACAGGCGGGTACTGGGCTGTCCAGTTCCCAGAGCAGGCGGTACTGGGCTGTCCAGTTCCCAGAGCAGGCGGTACTGGGGGAGGCCGCAGTGATGGGGGCGATGGCTGTGTCTCTCCTGGGAGCTGGGGATTCACAGCCCCTGTGCCACCTGCTCCAGCCATCCCTGGAGCTGCTGCACGAGGAGGGGACGCTCCCCTGTGGTGGGGACCTCCCTGGCCCCACGACGTCCCCTCCTGCCACCCCGGGGCCGGAGGAGTGCCCTGTGCTCCCCCTGCCCAGGGAGCGTGATTAACGCGGGCTGACAGGAGCAGCCCTCGCCTGGGGCCCAGCCAAGGAGAGCGGGGACGCGGGACACCGGAGCCAGCCTGGCGCGCTGCCCCGGGCCAGCAGGGCCCCCCGGTGACAGTCCTTACCCACGTACTCGGGGTCCACCCGCGGGGAGTAGAGCCCGAACTTGATGAAGATGGGGAGGACGAAGCCGACGCGGACCCACTCGATGACGTAGAGCGGGGGCCGGGCCCCGTGGGCGTCCAGGAGGTCGCAGCCCAGCACCGTGCTCTCCCCGACGCGCCCCACCACGGCCCGGGACTCGCTCTGCCCGCTGCCTACCGGGACCGAGGCGGGAGGGGTGAGCCCTGCCCGCCCCCACGAGCCCCCCAGCCCGCGGACCCCTGCCCAGCCGGTACCACCGGCCGCCCCCGCGGCGCCATCCCCGCCGCCACGGCACCGGCTGGACCGGCCCCGCCGGCAGCGCGGCCGCTCCCGCCCCGGGCTCCCGCCCCGGCTGCCGGGCCCTTACCCTCCGCGGCGCCGGCGAGCAGGCTGAGGACGGCGGCGCGCAGCCACCACCGCATAGCCCAGGTGCCCCCTCAGGCGGCTCCCGCGGCGGCCCCGACGGCACGGGGCGGGACGGGCGGCCGAGCGGCGGCGGGTCGCCGGGGGACCGGCGCGGTGCCGGCGCCTCAGGGCCCGCGGACCGGCGGGCTCCGTCGGTCTGCCCACGGCGCACCGGCCCCGGGTGGGGGGCGCTGGCGGCTCCGCGTCCCGCCGCTCCTCATGCCCGTCCCGCGGAAGCTCGGCTCCCCCCGCACTCCGGGCGCCGCCGCCGCCGGGCGGCCGCAAACAAACCCGCGGCGGCGGGAGGGGCCGCCGAGGCCACGCCCCCCGCCCCGCCCCGCCCCGCGGGAACAGCCAATCGGAGAGCGCGGCGCCGCGCGCGCCGCAGGCAGCCAATGGCGGGGCGAGGCGGCGCGGCCGCGGGGGCTGCTGGGAGCTGTAGTTCCGGCGGGGCGGGCGGGACACGCGGCTGGGCCAGCGGTGACGGAGCCGGGGGGCGCGGGCACGGGGCGTGTGCGTGACACAGGTGCGTGTGACCCGGCGGGACACGCGGGGGTGCGCACACGCCGCCCGGCCAGGAGCAGCAGCAGCGCACGGCGCCCACCCAGGGCAGCTGCAGGCTGAGCCCCGCTGTGCCGAGCCACACCGTGCCCAGCCGTGCCACGCCGTGCCGTGCCACGAGTCCTCTCCTGCCGTGCCACGCCGTGTCACGCCACGCCGTTGCCGTGCCGAGTTGTGCCGTGCCACGCCACGCGCAGCCCCGTAGCGGGGAGGCGCTGCACGTGCCGGGACAGGGTACCCCCCGTGCCCGCCGTCGTGCCAGGGCTCCCCACCTGCCCTTCCCTACCCCGGCTGTCTCCTCTCTAATCCCAGCCTAAAGACGTGCGGGGACCTCATCCTGCCAGGCTGAGCCGGTGCTGGGCTGCCCGCCAGGCTGGGGGCTCTGGGGAGCCTCCCGGGACAGGGGCTGACCGAGGAGGGGACATCCCCCCCCCGTCACGTTGCCACGATGGACGCTGGCATCGAGGGTCGAGCGTGGCCACGCCGGACTGCGCACGCCACGCCGGGCCCTGCTCTGCGGCACCGCCGAGCCCTGGGAGCGGTGCTGAGCGCCGGGCTGGGGATGCTGGGGAAAAGGCTCCTGCCCTGGGCTCCCTTCCCTGGGGCACTGGTCCCCCCCATCGGCCCGGCCCGCTGAGCCTGGGAGACTATTAAGGACAGAGCTAAAGTAAGAGGAGTTAAAGTAAATAATTCTGCGGTTAAGCTGCTTTCCTGCATCTCACGGGCCCATGTGAACCCTGCGGCTCCCGTGGGCTTAAGGCGCTGTGGCTGCACGGCGCTGCCCCGTCCCCGTCGTCCCCGTCCCCTCGTGCAGGGGTGAGTTCCCCCCCCCCCGGTACCTGTGCCCCAGGTAAGGGGGACAGACAGAGTTGAGCACCCCCAGACCACCCTACGACCTGATATTGTGTCACCAGAGCCGTGGCATCACTCGTGGGACTCCCTGTGTCCCCACCAGGGAAGGGCCACAGGGCACCGGGCAGAGCCATGCGGCTGCTTTCTACCCCCCGTTTTTTGGGGTGCCCCACATTCTGCACTGAAGACTCCCCCAGGTCACCTCATCTGTCCCCATCAGCCCCACCCCAGGCCCTGTGGGAGAAGGCGGTTTCAGGACAGGGGGACACTGGGGTGCTGCAGCCACCCCAAGAGAGTCACTTGCCCCCAGCCATGGCTCTGAGCAGGGCACAGCCGCTTTGTCAGCGGTACCTGGTGCCACCACCCTGGTGCTTCATTCCCGAGGGAAGATGACAACGTTCTGGTGTTTCAAAGCAACGCTCGGGGGCCGTGGAGGTGCCTGGCAGAGGCGATGGCCCCGCCAGCCTGGGGTGCGGACACAGCGCTCGCGCCCAGCGAGCACCAGGCGCTCCTGGCCATGTGCCCCACGCCTGGGGACAGGGATGGTGACACTTCTCGCACGTAGGATTTAAATGCCACCAAGGTTAGGAGCAGCTGAGATTTTTCAGGATTGGACTTTTGGATAGAGATACCTAAATTCCATCTAAGCTTCACTTTAAGCATCAATGCCCCGGCCGGCCCGCGAGCGCTGACGTGGCTGCCACCCTCCGCGCAGTGTCACCGCTTTGGTGTGTCACCAGCTCTGGGGCCAAGGGCCGAGGTGGGGCGGAGACCCCAGAGCTGGGAGCCCGCAGCCCACCCGAGACAGGGGGCACAGAGCCACGAGCACGTGCACTGTCCCACGCACACGGGAGAGGGGTCACAGGAGAGTCCTTTAATGCGGGAGGGGGCAGATGGCAGCACCCTGGGGCTGGGAAAGGCCCCCGACCATTTCTGAGCGACCGTCCCTGTTGAAGCGGCGTGGCACACGCTGTCCGGAGGTGATGGCCACGCTCACGCCTCCTCGCCGTCCCCTCCAGCGCTGTGGCGGGGCAGATCCCACCGGTGAGCTGCACCCTGGCACATCGCAGGGAGCCTCACCGGGGACGGGGGGACACAGAGCCAGGACCCCCCGCTGCGGGGCCGCACCTACCGAAGGCGCTGGCAGAACCGGACCACGGCGTGCTCCTGCTCCCGCGTCTCGATGGAGCCGGGCCGCAGCCGCCGGATCTCCCGGATGGCGTCACCGCCGCTCATCCGCCGCGCCTTGCCCAGGTAGCAGGCCAGCATGGTGCCCGTGCGGCCGTGCCCCAGCAGGCAGTGCACGGCCACAGCCTGGCCAGCAGCACCGCACCGTCAGCGGGCGTCCCCGCTGCAACCGCCCCGTGCTGCCCAGCATCACCCCTCGGTGGCACCCCCCTGGGAGGGTGACATGCCTCCCACCGTACCTCCCCGCGGGCGTTGGCCTCCTCCACCAGCTGCAGGAAGCTCTGGATCTGCCCGGGCGTCGGGGGGCTGAAGTCGGGCACGCGGAGCCGGTGGAGCCGGATGGCGGGGCAGCACCCGTGGTGCGGGGGCGCCCGCTCTGACAGTGACACCAGGTGCCGCACGCCCTGGCCCAGCAGGTACTGGTAGTGCCCCGGCTCCCGCGGCATGGCCAGGCCCGCCAGCCGCCCCTCCGCCACCCACGAGAAGTTGGGGGGCTTGGACGCCCCCATCGCCTGCAGGGAGCGGCACTGTGGGGCTGTGCTGCCATGTTCCTTGGGGACAGAGCTGCTCTGGGGGCTCCGGCCGGGACAGACCCCTGGGACCCCCAGGACAGACCCCCTGGGACCCCCAGTTCAGGACCCCCAGGACCCTGGGTCAGGACCCCTGGGACCCCCGGGACAGACCCCTGGGACCCCCAGTTCAGGCCCCACAGGACTCCCGATCAGGACCCCCAGTTTCAGGACCCCTAGGACCCCTGGGCTGGGACCCCAGTTCAGGCCCCCCTGGACCCTGGGTCAGGACCCCTGGGACCCCAGTTCAGGCCACCCAGGACCCCCGGGCTGGGACCCCCCGGGACCCCCAGTTCAGGCTCCCCCAGATCCCGGGCCAGACCCCCTGGACCCCCAGTTCAGGCCCCTCAAGACCCCTCGGTCAGGACCCCTGGGACCCCCGGGACAGACCCTCCAGGCCCCCCAGTTCAGGCTCCCCAGGACTCCTGGGTCAGGCCCCCCAGGACAGACCCCCTGGGACCCCCAGTTCAGGACCCCCAGGACCCTGGGTCAGGACCCCTGGGACCCCCGGGACAGACCCCCCCAGGACCCCGAGTTAGGACCCCCAGCCAAGCCCCTGACCCCCCACTTCAGTCCCCAGGACTCTCAGTACCACCCCCGCCCCCCGTAGAGCGTGGCCAGGACCCCGGGCCCCCCGTTCAGGCCCCCCGAGATCCCGGGGCCCGTCCCCCGGCCCGGCCCGTTCCCCCCCGCAGCCCCGCTCCGCACGGAGCTCCCCGCAGGCCGCCGCGGCCCAGCCCGGCCGATCCCCGCGGCCCGGCCCGCAGCAGGCCCGGGCCCTCCCGCCCCGCCGTACCGGGGAGGCCGCGCGGCAGCGGAGCGGGGCCCGGGGACGGTGTGCGAAGAGCGGCGGCGCCAGCGGGCAGGGCCGGGCCGCAACCGGCTGGCGGCTCCTCCCGGCCCGGCCCCGCTCCGCGCCCCGCGGCCGGCGGGGGTGCGCGCCCCCTCTGTCCCCCCGTGTCCCCGCCGCCCCTGGGGTGATGGCAGCCCCCGTGCGGCCCCTTCCTCCTCCCCGCCATCCCTCGCCATAACGAGCTTTGGGCGTTAATTAATTACTGAGCACGGGCCGGCGCTGCTTTGTATTGATTTAGGTGGCGGCGGGCGGCTGCGGGGAGGCGACAGCAGGGTGCGGGGAGGCGACAGCAGGGTGTGGGGACACAGCCCCGGTGGCAGCAGCCCCTCACGGCGCCCCCGCCTCAGGGCTTGAGGAACACCTCGCCCACCACGCTGTGGGGGAAGTTCCTCCAGCCGAAGATGGGGGCTTTGTAGAGGCTGTGGGACATGGCCCCCCGCACGGCCGCCGTGGTGACCCCCTCCTCCCACATGTACACCGAGGACATCTCCCCCACGAAGGACTGGCGGGCGTCGAAACCACCGCCGAAGGTGTCCTGATCCTGCCCCAGCACGATGGCCGCCTCCGCCGCCACCGCGTAGCCCCTCTGCAGCCCCTTGCGGGGCCAGGGCTCCCCGTTGAGCCAGAAGCCCACGATGCCGGTGGCCGACTCCCAGGTGACGCAGACGTGCTCGCCCGACGCGACGCTCTCGGGGACGCGGAAGGTGACGAATTTGCCCCCCACGTAGAAGCGGTACTCGCTGGGGTTGGGCTTGAAGAGGAGGATGTCGTTGTCCTGCGCCTCGGTGGCGTAGGAGAAGAGGCTGTGTGGCCGGGTGAGGTCGGTGTAGGACCACAGGCACACGGTGAAGTTCTGCAGCGGCCGCTCCGGCTGCGCCCTCACCAGCACGTAGGAGTCTGGGGTCTCTTGGGGAAACACGAACACTTTGTGCTGCAGGTCTGGGAGGGGTGAGAAGGAGGTGGCTGCTCCTGCCGCAGCGAGCGCATCCGGCCGAGTCCCCCAGGGGCTGTGGCGTGCCAGCGAGGAAGCCACCACCAAGCTGGAGGTGGCCTCCAGCACCAGACCCGGAGGTGGCTTCCACCACCATACATGGGCGGTGACACGAGGTGGCACGGGGTGCAGAGGACGAGCTGTGGGCAGGAGAAGAGCCCTGGTCCCCAGCCATCCCCTTGGTCCCCTCCCTACCGTCTATCCACAGGGCGTAGGTGGCCACGGCGGTGCCCAGCGAGCTGGTGGCCGTGCAGACGTAGGTGCCCAAGTGGGTCTTGTTGAAGGAGGGGAAGAGGAGGACGTTGTCAGGGCCTTTCTGCAGGGGCTTGTGCCTTCCTTCCTTCTCCCACAGGAACTCCTGGGGGCTGAGCCAGGCCAGGTGTCACTCAGGTGGGTGGACACTCTGGGGTGGCCACGCCATGGTGTGGGGGGACACAGAGGGACCATGGTGCTCCCTCCTCAGCCCCTGCTTCTCCCGCTGCCCATGGGGCCGGGGCTGCCGGAGCTGTGCCAGGGGCTGCGGGAGGGTGGGCAGCACCTTACCCAGGGTCCCCTGTGACCTCGCAGGTGAGCATCAGCTGGAAGTACATGGTGGGTGACGGCGGGTAAGCATGGATCTGGGCAGTCTTTTTTTCTGCAGCACCCAGAGGGAAGGGTCAGGCTGGGTAGGGGGGGTCTCCCTGTCCCCCTGTCCCCACCTGTGGGGCCTGGCTGCACCAGCCTGTGGGAGCCTCGTGTCCCCACCGCCCCCACCGCAGCCCTGCAGTGCTCTTGGGGGTGCCTGGTGTTGTGTTGCTGCAGCCCCCCCACTGCTGCCCCCGCTCCAGTGCTCTTGGTGCCTCTTCTGGCTCTTGCTACAGCGCTATCGCACCCCTCCTCCCACTCCTGCTGCACCCCCTTGCACCCCCAGCACCCTGCACCCACTGCACCCCTCTGCAGAGCTCCGGGTGCTTCCTTCACTGCACGGCTACTGTGTGACCCCTGCACCTCCCCCTGCACCCTGGCAGCACCCACTGCACCCCTCGCTGCAGTGCTCAGGGTGCCCCACTGCTCCCCACTGCCACCAGTGCTGCGTGTCCCCCTACACCCACTGCACCCGCTGCTCCCCAGAGCTCCCCGTGGGACCTGGTCCTGGCGCAGCCCCCCTGACCCTACCTTGTGGGGCAGCGAGGCCGAAGGACGCTGTGAGGGTGAGGAGGCAGAGCCACAGCTGCCCCATGGCACAGCCCAGCCTGGTCGCTGGCACCTCTGTGGTGAGGGGGAACTGCGGAGCCGCTGTGCCACGGCCCTGGGGTGGCTCGGGGTCTGTGCCAGGGTGAGCGTGGCTGCGCAATGGTGATGTTTGCCCATGATCTTTGTCCCCAGGTACGCGGGGGCACTGACCTGTGGGGCTGGTGAGGGGCCCAGGGCTGGTTTGCCTGCCCAGCAGCCTGCAGACCAAGCAGGGCGCCCAGGAACGGTGGGTGTGCATGAGGATGGGCATCAGGGACAGACCCCATGTCCCCAGGGGCTTGTCCTGCCTGTCCCTAATGGCTTCTGCTGTCACATGTGTGGCTGGGCTGGCGCCGGTGGATGTCACAGAGGGGCTGGCCGCAGGGCAGCTCGGGGAGGTGTGGGCAAGGGAGCCCCAGGCATCAGCGAGGGGTTAGCGGTGGGTGCTGGCACTTGGGGGGACCCTGCCAAGCCAAGTGGTGACCCCGTCCCTCCCCAGCTCCACCTGAGCCCCACCCCAGCTGGAGCTCCTCGGCTGGGGCACGCGGACGGCACCTTCTCCTTGGCAGGCGGTGGCGGCGAAGGGACGACGGGGACGGGGACGGGGGAGCAGCACCCGCACGGCTCTCACAGCCCCAGCGCCTCCCGGAGCCGGGCTTTCACCACCACGTCGCCCTTCGCTTCGTAGCTCAGGCTCTTCCAGGCCAGCACGGCGGGCGGCAGGCGCAGGGACTGGTAGGCAGCGCGCATCTTGTCCGGGGACAGCCCCACGTCCCACAGGTAGACGTCAGCCAGCTCGCCCGAGAAGGAGTTGTAGAGGTCGAAACCACCGCCGAAGGCGTCCTGCTCCTGCCCCAGCATGATGGCCGCCTCCGCCGCCACCGCGTAGCCCCTCTGCAGCCCCTTGCGGGGCCAGGGCTTCCCGTTGAGCCAGAACTCGGCGATGCCGGTGGCCGACTCCCAGCTGGCGCAGACGTGCTCCCAGTCCCCGCGGCCCTCGGGGACGCGGAAGGTGACGAATTTGCCCCCCACGTAGAAGCGGTACTCGCTGGGTTTGGGCTTGAAGAGGAGGATGTCGTTGTCCTGCGCCTTGGTGGCGTAGGAGAAGAGGCTGTGTGGCCGGGTGAGGTCGGTGTAGGACCGCAGGCACACGGTGAAGTTCTGCAGCGGCTGCTCCAGCTGCGCCCTCAGCACCACGTAGGCATCGCTGGGGTCGTTCCGGAAGACAAAGACCTTTCGGTACAGGTCTGGGGTAGGAGAGAGGGGACACGGTGGGAGGTTGGGGTGTCCTGCAGCCCCCTCTGCCTGCCTCAGCCTTCCTCTGTCCCCCCGTAGGTGACTGCGTCCCTCATGTCCCCTCTGCTGAGATCCAAGTCTCGCTCCAGTGTCCCCCAGCCCTGTCAGCTGGGCTCTGGCATGAAGCAGAAGGCTCCATGTCCCCCCCAGACCTGACCCACCCCGTGCCAGCTCTGTCCCCCAGCGTTGTCCCTACCTTCCTGCGCCACGATCCCCGAGAGCCCGGCCAGGACGGCCACCCAGAGCTGCAGCCGTCCCATGGTGCCGGGCACTGCCAGGAGAGGAGCTGCCTTGGTGCAGGGCTGCGCCCACCGGTTTTATGGGCTGGAGGGTGGGAGGGGAACCGTGTCCCCCCCAATCCTGTCCCCAGCAGCCCGGCACAGCCTGGGAGAAGCAATTTCACGCCGTCACGCGGCCCAGCCTCAAGATCCTCCATCACCCGCCTGCACGGGGCTCCCCTTGGAGCCGTGCCCCGGGCGCGTGCCCACCCGGGTGATGGGGGCACCCGGCCATGTGACATCACCCCTGTCCTCTCATCTCAAATCCCCTGTGGGGAGCAACTTGGTTTGACCTTGGTTCATCCAAGAGGCACGGGGGAGGCTGCCCTGGACCCCTCACCCTGACCCGTGGCTCTCGCACGTCCCCGTGCCAAAGGGACGGAGCCCGAAGCCGGAGCCGTGGGCACCAGGTGGCAGAAGAAACCGCAGCAAAGCGGCGTGGCCGAAGGTCCGGCAGCCTCCGAGGGTGTCCGTGTGTCCCCAGAGGGGACAGGGCTGGCGTGCGGTGCGGTGCCCCCTGCCCGGGTGCAGCCTGGTCTGGAGGAGCTGCCCAGGGCTCTGTAAGGACGGTGCTGGGCTGGCTGCTGCGGGGGGGTCCAGGTGTGCTGGGAGGATGGGGTGGCAGGCTGACAGGGGGATGGGCACCCTAATGGGTGGGCACCCCCTTTCTGGGGACAACGTGGGCTTGTTCTGTACTGACTCAGCTCCTCAGTTGACCAGGGATGAGCCCCAGGTCCCGCAGGGCTCAGCTGGGCCAGCTCCTCGTGTGCTGCCGTGCTGGACCCTGTGGGCGAGCAGGTCCCAGCCACAGCCCCGCACCCCTCCATCACCCCCCTCCAGCTCTGCGTCCGCACCCGCTGGCACCCCGTGCGCCGTGTGACTGCACGCGGCCGGGCCTTGTGGGGCGGAGGAGCGCGGGTATAAATCACCTCGCCCCCTGCTAGGAGATTGCAGAGCTTCCTTAGGAACTTTTCCTGCTAATTTGGAGGCAGGAGGCACGCTTCCCACTTCCCATCCCGCAGGAGCCTGGCTGGAGGTCATGGATGTCACCGCCCCGTGTCCCCCCGCTCCTCCCAGCCCCGGCCATTAACCAAGCCCGGCGAGCAGCTCTGACAGACATTTGTATTGTGTACAATTCCCGCTGGCTTATCTGGGATGTGATGCTTATCTCAGCTTGTCAGGATAGAGAGAACAATCCTCCCTCGCTTCACATCCCTGCTGCCCCCCGTCTGCCTGCTGGAATCTCCCCCTGGAGCTGGGGGTGCTGGGGCTGAGCCTCGTGGGTCCCTGCGGGCGTGCAGCAGCCTGGGGCTGACGCCCCCGGGGGCTTGGGGAGGTGTTTGAGGCACCCCAGGGCTACTGAGCAAATTGGCACCTCCAGCCCTAAACGGTGGGGCTGAGACCCCGAGGACGGAGCCTGGCGGCCACGTCGCCTTCCCCTGGGTCCTGTGGGGCAGAAGCTGGTGGAGACCCTGTGGGGAGAGGGGACAGCGCTGGGGACCAGGGGCTGGCGTGGCGCCCTTGGCTGCAGCGCCAGGAGCTCAGGAGCTGCTGCTGGCGCCTGCCCTGCGGCGGCAGAGCCGGGTGGCGAGCAGCGCCGCGGGCCCCAGGCAGCAGTGCAGCACCCCCAGCCCCTCGCTGAGCCCCAGCACGTAGTCAAAGCGCTCGAAGGTGCCGCAGGTGGGCTGCAGCAGCCGCGCGTGCAGCAGGAAATCCACGGCCAGCCCCGCGCCGTAGGGCACCCAGAGCACAAAGAAGAGCCAGCTCGCCCCCACGCCCGGCGCCCAGCGCGCCCTCAGCCGCGGCACGGCCAGGGTGGCCGCCAGCAGCGCCGCCGGCAGCAGCAGGAAGAGGCCGAGGCAGAGGGCGAGGTGCAGCAGGTACACCGGGGACAGGATGCCCACGCTCCGGCGGATGCAGCTCGTCTCCAGGGCCGCCACCGTGCCGCTGGCGAGAGCCGCTGGCGTCGCCAGCGCCAGCGCCCCGACCCACACGGCCACGGCCAGCCGCCGGCTCCGCGGGTCCCAGCGACACCAGACGGTGCTGCAGGAGCTGCTGCCCACCAGCAGCCCCTGCGTGAAGAGGCTCCAGTGCCACAGCAGGTGGGTGAGCCTGCACAGCCCCGTGCCCAGCCGCCAGCCCTGCCCGATGCCCGCCGACACCAGCGGCAGCAGGGCAGCGAAGAGACCTGTCCCCACCGCCAGCTGGGCCACCAGCGCTCGGCTCTGGGGCCAGCACCAGGCGTGGGGGCGCTTGGCCAGTGCCACCAGTAGGGCCCCAGTGCCCAGGGTGGCTGCGGCGCACGTGACAGCCAGGAAGGCAGGGGCCACGCGCTGGAAGAGGGGACAGTACTGGTTGTGGCACGGTGCGGCATCGTAGTCCAGGGAGGTCGTGTTGCTGTCGTCGTAGGAGAGGTTGCCCATGATCTCCAGCAGGTCCAGGGAGGTTTTGCTCTCCAGGATGCTGGGGCTCTGCGAACGACACCAGCGGGCATCAGGCAGGGATGTGCCCAACCGGGCACTGCTGGAGACGTGCCCTCCCGCGCGCCGCTGCCCCGCTGGTGCCAGGGGACACATGTGCAGCCCTGGCAGGCGGAGCAAGGTGATTTATCAGGGAGGGACAAGCTGCGGGGAGAGGGGAGCCCGCCTGCAGCTGATACCTCGGGGCTGTGGGGTTGGCCTGGCTGGCCTGGGCCAGCCCAAATTTTCTTACAGCCTCAAGGCAGGGGGGTGGGAGGGGTGGTGACACTGCCGAGGGCTGCGCTGCCACCAGCGGGACCTGGGCAGGCTGAGAGCTGGGCAGGGAGGAACCTCAGGAGGTTCAGTGAGGGCAAGGGCAGGGGGCTGCCCCTGGGGGAGAAGAATGCCAGGCACCAGGAGAGGTGAGGGGGGACCTGCTGGGGACAGCTCTGAGGAGAAGGACCTGGGGGTCCTGGCAGGCAGAAAATGATCCCTGAGCCGGCGATGTGCCCGTGCCACCAAGAAGGGCAATGCCAGCCTGGGCTGCACAGGGCAGTGTGTGGCCAGGAGGGCGAGGGAGGGCATTGTCCCCTCTGCTGTGCCCTGGGGAGGCCACAGCTGGGGTCCTGCCTCCAGTTCTGGGCTCCCCAGTTCCAGAGAGACTGGGAACGACTGGAGAGAGTGCAGGGGAGGGCAGCGAGGATGAGTGGGGGTTGGAGCATCTCCCCTGGGAGGAAAGGCTGAGGGAGCTGGGACTCTCCAGCCTGGAGCAGAGAAGGCTGAGGGGGATCTGATGAACGTTCACAAACACCTAAAGGGGGGTGAGGGAGGATGGAGCCAGACTCTTCCCAGTGGTTCCCAGTGCCAGGACGAGGGCAATGGGCACAAGCTGGAACAGAGGAAGTTCCATTGGAAGATGGGGGAGAACTTCTTTGGGGTGAGGGTGCCGAGCACTGGCACTGCCCAGAGAGGGGTGCAGTCTCCTTCTCTGGAGCTTTCCCAGCCTGGCCTGGGTGCAGCCCTGAGGGATGTGCTCGAGGGGACCCTGCTGTCCCGCAGGGGAGTTGGGCTGGGGGAGCTCTGGAGGTCCCATCCAGCTCGGACAATTCCATGAATCCCTGCAGTGGGTGAGCGCAAACTCCACCAAGCCATCTGCAGTCCAGCGTTTGCTGCCAGCCGTGGCCCTGCCCCGCGTGTCCCCAGCCCTCACCCCCCACGGGACGGGAAATCGCCGGGGACCAGCGGCGGGGGACGCAGGGAGCACTCACCACCGGGATGCAGTTGCCCATGACGTGTCCCAGCACAGCACTCGCTCCTCTGTGTCCGGGGTCTCCCGTGGGTGCTGCGCTGCTGTCACGAGGGTCTGCTGCTCCAGCTCAGCCACACGTGCCCGCTGCAGGCGCTGTGCCCGGCGCTGTGCCCGGTGCTGTGCCCGGTGCTGTGCCCGGTGCTGTGCCCACCGGTGCCCGCGCAGGGGTGAGAGCCGTGCTGCACGGTGCTGCCCCGCTCCGCTCGCTCTGCCTCGGGCTCCGCTCCTGCTCGAAAGGGAGGCGAAGGACTGCGGTAACGAGATAAGAGCCGCCTCGTTCACAGTTGCCCCCCTGTCCTGGCAGTCCCCTTTGCCAGGCCTGAAGGAAATGGGGGGGCCACCGCTGCCGGGAAAGCCCATGAGCTTCCAACTGCAATTTCTCGAGCAGGAAACCATCACTTCTTGGCAGAACACCTTAAATTAATTAGGAATTGTATTTACAGGCACCCCAGCCACGTGGACGCTCCTCCTGCTGGCACGGACTCGGGCACGTACGGAGTTTCACGCTGGGCTGGCAAGCCCAGCTCCGGGGTGCAGCGTGGGCGCAGGATGTGGGGGGTGCCGAGAGCACCCCGTGGTGGCACAGCCCGGGCACGCGTTGCTTTCCAGCTCCCTTACGGCAAGGAAATCGCAGTGACGCCTCACCGGGAGGCCGGATCCTGCAGGGTCACCCTGTGGCACCGGGGCTGAGTCACGGGCTCCCCGCCCCAGGCTGTGGTGGGCACTGGAAGGGACTGGTGGCACTTGGTGGCTTTGGGACCCTCGTGCCCAGTGGGAGCATCGCCGGAGGGCAGCGGGGCTGGGGGGGGGCTCAGGGCAGCTGATAATGGAGCTGAGGGGGGCTGGTGGTCTGCAGTGGGGGGGACTGGGGGAGCGACAGGGTGGGGGTCTGGGGAGGGGTGGGTGATGGAGGCTGTGGTTTGTGGTGCTGGGAGGGCGCCGCGGGCGAGGGCGTGGAGCCAAGGGGCTGCTGGGGCCGAGCTGTGTCCCCGTGGGATGCGACGGGCTCAGCCACGTCCCTCCCGTGCCGTGTCCTCCCACCAGCCCGGGCTCTGCCCCCCATTGCCCCCCACCCCCAGCGTGGTCCCCGGCCACGGCGCGCGGGCAGAAGCAGAGACGCGCAGGCAGGTGACGTGTGTAACCCAGATATATTTTATAGGATTATTTTCCGAGATTAGCACAGGATATTAGAAAGGTTATAAAGTCACACCGACATTCGTTGTCTCTCTTGTTTTATGTACAGACAAGAACACAGCACAACACCACGGACCGTCCTCTGCCCTGCCCCGCTGCGCCCCACGGCGTCTCCAGAGCTCCCTACAAATATGGCTTTCGTGTCTATTGAGAGTTCAGTGCCGGCCGGCGCGGGAGGGAACGGACCTGGCCACAAACAGGGGCCACGGGGCCCCAAATCCTCCTCACCCCCCCAGTGCTGGCCCTGGTTGGGATGCCCCAGCCCCAGGGTTGGTGGTTCCCTGCCCACGTGGCCAGTGAGGACCCCACCAGTCCCAAGGGGCCCTTGAGGCCTGGGGACGTGGCTGCTATGCAGGGAGGGACATTAGCCCAGTGTCCCCTCTCCCCTGTGACAGCTTGTCCTGCCTGTCACCGCTCCAGCAGCACCGCCTGCCCCACCAGTGGCACCGTGCCACCTCCCCGTGGTGCGTGGTGTCACCCCCACCCCCTGCGAGCGTCAAGGTGCAGCTCCTCACCCTTTCACACGACCCCCATCACCTCTTGTTCCTGGGAGAAGTGGGGGTGCCCCCAACCCTCAACACCCCCCGTGACCCTAACACGCCCGTGGGGTGCTGCAGCCCACGACAGCCCCCCCTTGCGCCCCACTCAGGGCCCCCCCTGCTCCTCTTCACACGCACGGCACGGCGTAGTCCTCACCCCAAAACACTCACCCCCAGTGTACCCCACCACGCCCCTGGGCTCCCAAACTGGGGATTCCCACCACCCCTCCCCTCCTGTGACATCTCACTCATCAGAGCCCCAAACTCACCCAGCGGTTCCTCCCTCCCACGCCGGGACACTGCAGCCTCCTGCCGGTGTCCCCATCACCCCACAGCATCTCCCTCGTGACACAGGGACCTGGTCTATCTGTCACCCTCACAGGGGACACGGGGCTGCGTCACCTTGGACCGTGGCAGCGGCTCTGCTGCTCCTTTGCACCTCTTGCAGCCACAGCCTCGTGTTCACCCCCCCAGGACGTGCGGTGCCTGGAGCCAGGGCTGCAGCAGGACAAGGGACCCACGCCAGGTCCTCCCTGTGCTGCATCCTGCCCCATGCCACACCCTGCAGCGGCTGGGAAAGGCCAAACCCCGACTGCTCTCACCAGGGCAAAGCGGTGACCGCCAGCACCCAGCTCCCCAAGCAGCGGTGCCGGGGAGGGACCAGCCACGGCCGTGCCCGCGCTGCCTCAAAGGGGCACAAACTTCCCTTTCCCTAGGGACCAGCCAGCCCCCTTTTCCCTCCCAGCCCCCCGGGTCGGGGCTCTGTGACCGCCTGCAGCACGCAGACTGATGCTGAGATTGAACTGCGCTTGAAAACATCCTCGCACTTTTATTGGAAGGGAGCGCGTCCGTCCGGAGCGTGGCCGGTAGAGATCTTCAGCGAAGCGTGGGGTCGCGCGGCCACACGCGCTCAGCGTGCAGCGGAGCATCACCAGCATCGCCATCTGCAGCAGCTGCATCCCTGGAGTCGGGCGCGGAGCCGCGGCCCCAGGGTCCCCTCCAGGGAGGTGGGAAGGGAGGGACGCCCAGAAAACCGCGAAGGCTCCGTGAGTTTCCCTCGGGAGGCGCTAAGGGCCCTGCTGCTCCTCGCACCAGTTCGCCACCAGCAACCCGGTCACGCCTGTGCTGGTGCCACAAACGGAGCACCCCGAGCTGTGCCTCCTCCTCCTCCTCCTCCTCCTCCTCCTCACCCAGCCCCACTCGCCCTGTGCTGGTTTCCCTGCGAGCATCCTCATCGTGCCCGCAGGGTCAGGGTGGGGAGGCACCGCTGCCCCTGGTACCCCACAGCGGAGAACACGGCTCTTCCCCACATCCCAGGTGAGGGTGCTGACACCACCGAGGTCTTTCGCTGCTTCCCAAAGTGCCCTCTGCCTCCAGCCAACCCAAAAAATCCAAGGGGTGCCCAGCTGAAGGGGGGCTGCTGCCAACCCCTTGTGGCCAGACCGAGGGATGCTGGCCTGGGAAGCTGGAAAAGCTCATCCCAAGGGTGAGGGATGGGGCTTGGCTCCCCTGGGGGCGGGGGGTGTCCTGCAGGTCCTGGAGTGCACAGATTCCTGCAGCCCCCTCCTGTGAGTGCGTGGCTGGGGTGGGCCAAGCAGACCCTGGGGACATGCTGGGGAGACTGGGAGAGCTCCTTGCTTTTGTTCTTGGAAGTGAAATAGGTAGGAGGTAGGGCAAGCCCCCCCAAGCTTCCTTGGAGACCCCCAAACTACTCAGACACCGCACCCGGGTGTTTTGGCTGCTGCTGGCTGCAGTCCCTGGAGCTGAGAGGGAAATGGCCTTTGTCAAGCTCGTGCCTGCCCTGGGGAGGGGCCGGGGAGGGAACTGGGACAGACAGCTCCAAGAAGCAGACCCCAGCGGAGCCCCTCTCAGCCCATCTCCTTGGCCTCGTGCCGCCGTGGGCTGCTTGTGCTGGGGAGGTCGCCTCCAGCTCAGCTCCCGTGGTGCCACCAGCTTTGTCACCTCTGGTTGAAGCCACCTCAGGGTCTAAACCCCCTTTCCAGCCCAGCCAAGAGGGGAGCGGCGATGGCGGCAGCCCCACCGGCTCTCCCAGTGCTCCCAGTGCAGGTGACCTCTTGCACTGAACATCTCAATAGATGGTTTAAATTGATGTTTCCAATCTGAGAATTTGTAAAGTTGGGGCTTTTTCTCTGGATTCGCCCCCAAACCTCTGCCCACCCCCTCCCCCCCCCCCTCCCACTGGGGTGGGACCGGGGAGCTGCAGTGCCCAGCAGCTCCCAGTCTCTTTGGGGGCCTCAGCGGTTCCCACCCTGGAAGCTCACCCCCCCCTTCACACATCCACTGCACGAGGACAGCTCTCCTCCCAGACGGACACTGCTCGACACGAACCACCAAGGATAAAATCAGGGCAGGGCTCTGGGGACCCTCCCCGCCTGGCCCCGGCGTCCTGCTCCCGTCCCACCGGCCACGGGCCCCGTCCCAGCTGGGGCTGGGGACACCACACTGGGGGGGAGCAACGGGAAAGGTGGCTCCCGGCTCTCGGTGGGAGACGTGGGGCGAGCGTCCCCAACAGAGGGGGCTTTGCCCAACCGCCCCGAGCTTGCACCAGAGCCCGGAGCTGATTTTATCCTTGGATGTCAAAGAAACCAAAACGGAGAGAAACAAAGGAAAGAGCTACATTGACCCCAGCCCCACATCCCAACCGAGGGCCCGAAGCAAAGAACAGCCACGAAACCAAAGCAAAGGTCCAAAGGAAGAAGGAAAGGTGGCTCACTCACTGGCTGGGCTGTGTCTCGCGCGAGCGGCGGGGATGGAGGTGCAAGCAAGCAAACGGGGCCGGGGCTTTCGCTGCTCGTGGTAAGAACGTTTTGTACAAGTTCAAGAAGCATCATCACGTCTCAGGCCGGTCGCTCTTCTCTCTGTCCCGCCATCCGTCCCTCTGTCCGTCCGTCCGCCCGCGCCGGGCACCAGAGAAAATCTGTTGGGGTTGAGTGGGGTTTTGTGGTCTGGTTTCCGTTTCCATCGGGGTCTGTTGGCTCCATTTCTCGCTCTTCCGCCGCCCCTAGATGAAATACTCCTTCTTGTCGTCACCACCAGCCTGGCCACCCTCCGCGTTGATGATGGCCGTGTCGGCATCCGGGGCGTCGTCAGACCCCTTGGCCTCGTGGGTCAGGTAGGTACCTGGGGGGGGAGAGGGGGTCGGTGTCACGGGGGGCCCTGCTGGCACCCTGCTCCCACGCGAGCAGGGGGAGGCTGGGCTGCCTGGAGGGGCTCTGGTGGCAGAGCCTGGAAAGCAGAGGTGGGAGGGAAGTCCTGAAATGGAAAAGTCTCTGGTTTCCCTGGGCCGTGCCCTGTCTGGGGGCTGAGCCTCGCCTGGGCTGCTCAAGGCTTTCGCAGGCGCCGGGCAGGGGGTGAAGCCGCTCCCCGCTGCAGGCGGCTCCAGGCACGGCTCCTGCATCCCAGCGCCTGCCCCTCCCTGCACCCCTGTTCCCCCTCAGCAGACTGGGGGGGTTTTCCCTGCCAAACTGGCACCTGCGAGGCAGATGCTCCAGCTCCCCCCGCAGGGATGGGGGCTCTTACTCACACATCACCTCTGCTGGGTTTGGCCGGTGTCTGGGGGTGACCGTCTCCCCGTGTCTTATGCACATACCTGCCGGGCGGATGAAAATTCCAGGGATGGGGAGATGGAAGTGGTGGAGGGGAAGGAGGAAGGTGGAGGGCGCAGGGATGGCGGGGAGGGCAGGGAGAGGGAGGTGGGGTCAGGCACAGACAGGGACAGTGGCACAGGCAGCCCCAGGGCGGTGGGTACCAAGCCATGAAAGAGAGATGGAGAAATCAGGCAGGAGCTGCCTCCACCTGGTGCTGCCCAGCTCCAAGGACTCCCTGGGACATCCCCACGCCGGCGTCGGTGCCAGCAGGGGCACAGAGGCAGCAGCACCCAAACCCAGGAGGGCTCTGCTGGCTGTGCTGGGTTCCTCCAGGCACGAGGCAGGTCTGCAGGACGGGGGGAGCTGCCTCCCTTCACCCCTGCCCCACGCTACCCGCTCGCTCCAGGGATGCAGCCTGGATGCCACCAAAGGGGGGGGCACGCCCTGTGCTGACTCAGCACGGGGGGCTTGGCTCTGCGCCCACCCCCCCCGCAGCTCCCCCACCCCGTACCTTTGTGCCTGATCAGGTAGTGTCCCAGCACGATGAGGAGACTGAGCAGGAGGAAGACAATGACAGCAACCACGCCGCCGATGACCGCGTGGTACGTGCTGGACGTCGAGGGCACCGGGCTGGCATCTGCCCAGGGGGCGAAGGGAGAGAAAACAGAGAGGAGACGCTGCAGACCCTGCTGCTGCTCACCCCACCGCGCGCCCGGGGCTGCGGGCACGCGCCTCCGAGGGCCCGATCCTGCTCGGCTCGCTGCCACCAGCTCGGTGCCGCTGCAGGTGAGAGCTGCTGGGGGGGGAGCAAGAGAAGGGGAGGCGGCGGGGGAAGCGAGGAGGGGGAAGCGATGGTCGGGGGGCGAGCGGAGAGGAGCCTCAGTGGGTGTGCTGGGAGCCCTGCGCGGGCAGGCAGGCAGCCGAGGAGGGCGGCGATGGGCAAAGCCACCCCTGTGCTCAGCTGGGATGTGCCCAGGGAGCAGCGCTGCGCCGTGCGCTGTGCAGCCTCCGGTCCCTCTGTCCCCAGGCACAGCCACGACCCCGCTGCCCCGTCCTGCACAGGGGAGGCTGAGCACGCAGCGGAGCCAGGCTTGGCTCGCTCTCCTCTGCTGTGCCAGCAGGAAGGTGATGGCCAGGCTGGCACGGCCACACCCCAGGAGGTGACAGCACCCCAAGGCCAGTCACACCTTGTAGCATGGTCTGCACTGGGACCCTGCCTTAGCCCTGGTACGCAGGGACAAACCCTCCTTCCACTGCACTCACTGTGTCCCATGGGCTCAGGGGGACAGAGGGGCACAGAAACGTTCAGAGGTGTTTGGACAGGACGGGGTGACAAAGACACCGGGGGAGGCGACAGGACAGAGGGATGACATCTCACATGGACACAGGGCACAGGCTGCAGCCCACAGGCAGCTGCTGCCACAACCTGCCGGGAAGAGCTGGGAGGACCACAGCGCAGCCCAGGCTCTGGCACCTCGGCTCCTCCTGTCGTGTGCTGAGATGGTGGCTGCGGAGTCTCCACACACCAACAGAGCCTGGCTGGGCACCTGGGCTGTGGGAAGGATGTCCTAGGCCCAGGGCTGGGCCATCATCCTCCTGTGGACCTTCTCCCGTTGGGCTGGGGAGCAGCAGGTCCATAAAGAGAGAGAAAAGGAGCTTACGGTACCTTGGATGGGAGCTGGAGTGAAGGATGAAGCGGTGGCCATGGAAGCATGAGAGATGGGCTGGGAAGGGCCCGGCGGAGGGGCTGGAGTGGAGTGAACGTGTGGGGTGGGGAGCTGGGAAAGATCTGGGGAGGACAACAAAAACACAGGGACACGAATCAGCCCTGGGAGGTACCAGTGAGGCGTGGCAGAGCCCACTGGAGGGGATCCTGGCTTCCCCCAGCCTGATGGGACCCATTCTTCTTGGCCATGGGTCCCACTCCTCCTGCCAGCATCTTCTGGGACACGCTGCTGTGAACATCTTCCCATCTTCTACCCTGCCAGCACCCCCCCGGTCACCCTTTCCTGCGTGAGGGACCCCACGGGGACCCTCCTGCCTGGGAGCCCTAGGACTGCAGTGGCTGGAAAGTGTCACCCACCACGAGGTGCCACCTACACTTTCCTACGCACACCCTCAGGGACGGCTCTGTCTCCGCTCTCCCTCGCTGCCGAGCAGGGTGGCCGCTGCGGCAGGCAGGCTCGAGGGCTCGGCCGGGCAAGGCGGCTGCTCCAGGGATGGTGCCCGAGACCCGAGCGGCTCTGGGAAAAAAGAGGGGAGATTTAATAAGGGGGAACCAAGCCTAGATGTGGAGCTCCTCTGCTGGGGGCTGTGACACCAAGCAGGTGAGGAACACCGGTGTTCTGGTGCGTCCAGCACCTCGGGTGCTGCCGTGGACCCGCGGCCGGGTACCGGGTACCCGGGGCTGCTCCGCTCCCGGGTGGGCACGGGGGGTCTGGGTGCTGCTGTGGGCGCAGGAACGAGCTCCCTGTGCAGACCCTGGCCCCAGGGGGACCCGAGGGTGACGAAGGAATGACTACACAGGTTTGGGTGTTTTGGGGCTCCTCCCAGGCATGCAGAGGAGAGGGTGCCCGAGGTGCCATCGCTGCCATGCGCTCCCTCTACCCACAGCCACACCGGGGGGGAAGGACAAGGACAGCACCCAGGAGAGGAGGGGAGGGAAAGGGGATGGCGAAGGGAAGAATCAGATGGAACGCTGGAAGAGAGAAAGTCCAAGGCTGGTAGAGAGGAGAGAGATGGCAAGAGATCCGGCAGACAAGGAGGAGAACCCCAGCTCCAAAGTCAGCCCCGCAGGGAAAGAGGGTCCTGCCACCGTGGGAAAGCTGCAGGGCAGGGGGCGAAGCAGGGGGGCTGCGGCGGCATCGCCACCGGCTGGGGACGGGGACACAGCCCTGGCAGCCCCATGCAGCACAGCTCTGCTCCACGTGTGACGTGGCACGGGGACAGCGAGCGGCAGCAGAGCATGGCCAGGGCGCGGCGAGCGGGTGGCACCGAGAGGGTGGCACCGAGCGGGTGGCACCGAGCGCTGCCCCTTCCCACGCGAGGACGAGCGTGGAGGGGTGACACGCTCTGGGGACACGGGGTGCAATGCAAGCCAGCAGCTCAGGGCAAGCCACGAGGCCTGGGACAGGGCTGCCAGGGCTCCTCACGGACCGGGGACAGGGGGCAGCACCGTCTGGAAATCCTCGCTGGCTCGTGGCGGTGGCACGCAGAGGCTCCCTGCCTGCGACAGGCTCAGGAGCACTGACCTGTCCTCACGTCCCAGCAGGGTCCTGCCTGCAGCCCCTGCAGCTCCCCCGTCACACCCTCTCCCAACTCCCCACCGGAGGCAGCAAGGGACTGAGGTCAGGCTGGGCCACGCCGTGTCCCTGCCCCGTCCCCCCAGACCTGCCCACCCCGTGCCACAAAGGGACTGAGGTCAGGCTGGGCCACGCCGTGTCCCTGCCCCGTCCCCCCCAGTGCCACAAAGCCCTTCCCACCACAGCCCCCCTGAACCACGCTGCCCTTCCCGGGCAGGCACAGCTGGAGCAGCGGTGGCAGTGCCAGCCGGGTGACACCCAGTGCCCCGTGGCCCCGCTTACCGCTGACGTCGAGGTTGTACTTGGCCACGACGCTGCCCATGGAGCTGGTGGCCGTGCAGACGTAGGTGCCACTGTCGCTCTTGTTGAGGAAGGGGAAGATGAGGACGCTGTCGGAGCTCAGCTGCAGCGGCGCGTCGCTGCCCTCCTTCTCCCACAGGAACTCCTGGGGGCTGCGGAGCGGGGTGGCCGTGAGGCATCGCCACCCTCCCAGCGCCCTGGGCGGGCTGGGCAGGGCAGGGGGTGACAAAGCATTTAAACAGGAGGGATGTGCCCTGTTCAGAGATGAGCTGGGGTAGATCTGCTGCTCCAGGGGGAGGACAGGGGCTTTGCCTGCGCCCCGGGGGGTGCCTGGCCCCACCTGGCACCAACGCAAGGCTGGTGCCCAGCCCTGAGCCCACCCAGGGATGCCCTGCCCGAGCTCTGGGGGTTGGGTTTGGGAGCCTGGCAGGAGGAGGAGGAGCTGGGCTGAGCAGGAGGAAGGTGAGGGGGAGCCTTACATGGGGTTGCCCTGCCCGTCGCACTGCAGCTGGAGCTTCTCGCCCTCCCGCGGGTACTGGGGATACGGCTCGATCTTCGCAGTCGGCTTGTCTGGAAAAGGAGGGACACAGCTGGGTGACTGCCTGTCCCTGCCCCACGCACGCAGGGGCCTGCTGGCACCCCAAACCCTGCCCCTCGCGCCACGTGCGTGGTGTCTGCCGAACTGCGGTGATGCTGAGGCCTCCCTCCATCTCTCCCAGCCCCCCACAGCCCTGTCCCCGTCCCCACGTGGCCCCGGTTTCCATCGTCCCCACGTGGCCCCGGTTGCCACCATCCCCACGTGGCCCCGGTTTCCATCGTTCCCACGTGGCCCTGGTTGCCACCATCCCCACGTGGCCCCGGTTTCCACCATCCCCACGTGGCCCTGGTTTCCATCATCCCCACGTGGCCCCGGTTTCCATCATCCCCACGTGGCCCCGTTTCCACCATCCCCACGTGGCCCCGGTTTCCATCGTCCCCACGTGGCCCCGGTTTCCATCGTCCCCACGTGCCACGTACAGTGGACCTGCAGCTTCTGCGTGGTTGACCTCTCGGAGTTCTGCAGGGACTCGTGGTCCACAGTGCAGGTCACCTCGGCTTCGTTGTCCTCCTTGGTGACACGGAACTCCACCCGACTGCTCACGGTGAAGGTCTTTCCGTTGGGGTCTTCCACGACCTCGGTGCCCTCGTCTGTGGGGACAGGGGACTGTCAGAGCCAGGGGACACCCCGCTGCCAACCCTTTGCTGGCAGTGGCACAGGATGCCAGCGTGGTCCAGCACTGCACGTCCACAACCCCTGGTGCCTCCCCTGCCACCCAGGTCCCTCGGGGCAGAGCCCACTGACTGGGCACCCACCCTTCAGCTCCTTGTTGCCCTTCTTCCAGCGGAGCTGGGCGGCGGGCTTGCTGCCCGAGGAGCGGCAGGTCAGCCGAGCTATCTTCTCCTCATCGATGGGCTGCTCGTGGCCGAAGATCTGGGGCTTCTGAGGGATTCCTGGGAGAGGAGGAGGCAAGAAATGCAACAGCCTGTTGGCTCTGTGTGTGTGTGCTGCCACCCAGAGATGCTCACACAGAGCCGTGTCACTAAACACGGTGAGGATGGGTTAACAGGTAGGGATGCGGTGGCAGCAGGGCTGAGTGGCTGCACAGACAGCACGGTGGAGGCAGGGACAGTGGCAGGAGACTGGGCTGCCACCAGTGGCTTACCCAGCACAGTGACCAGGGCCTTCGCAGTCCGCACGGGCATGGTGAAGATGGAGCAGGTGTACTCCCCCTCGTCCGACAGCACCACGTCGCTGATGCTGATGGTCAGCTCGTTGGGCGTGGACCTCTCCAGCTGGATCCTGTTGTCTCGCAGGGCTGGGGGAAAAGGGACAGCAATGGGCTCAGGACCACCACACCCCTCCGCTGGCCCACGTTTTCATGGCAGCATCGCTGTAGGTGGGGGGCAGGAGGGAACAGGGCCCCCTCTGGGGCACCACCAGCCTCTGCCCAGCATCACTCCAGTCCTGAGGCTGGCTCCTCTCCCACCGCCAGGTCCTCCACACGTACCTTGTTTATCCCCGAAGTAGAGGGTCTGCTGCACGGGGTTGGACCACTGCAGGGAGGAATCATCAGGGTCCTCCACCTGGCACTTGAGCACCACCGTGCCACCGGCCACCACCGTCTCATCCGACGTCGTGGGCTGGCTCTCTGCACACGGACACGAGAGGTTAGCGGGGGCCCTGAGCATCACTGAGCAACCAAAGGGAGGGAGGGACACAGCAAAACCCCTGGGACAAGCAGGGCTGCCCAAGCCAGCCCAGATGGCACCTCCAGGACACTGCTGTCCCCAGGCAGCAGCTCCATGCCAACCTGCAGGGACATCAGGGCCAGACCTGGCTCCCAGACACGAGCAGCTGGTGCCCGCCAGGCACGAGCAGGGGCACACCAGGAGAGCCTGGCACCAGCACTGGGGAGGCACCAAGCTCTTCTCCACCGCCCTGGCAAGCCGAGGCTCACGCCTCTGGTGCCTCTTTGCTGAGCACCCCACATGATGGGATGCTGAGCACCCCACACGATGGGATGCTGAGCACCCCACACGACGGGATGCTGAGCACCCCACACGACGGGATGCTGAGCACCCCACACGATGGGATGCTTCGCTGGCCACCTGCATCCCTGCCTCCAGCAAAAGCATCTCTGGTCCACTAAGCCAGCAGAGCCCTGCTCCCCACCCATTCCTTAGGGCAATGCTGCTCCTGGGCTGTGCACATCCCTTCCCAGTCTCAGCTGAGAACTGTTCTTGGCTTCCTTCAGGCTCCTCGGAGGGCCCCACGCTGCCCAGCAGCCCAAGGGCAGAGAAGAGCAGCAGGGGGATCAGATAACCCCTGCCTGCCCCAAGGACAGCTATTCTGGGGAAGGCTGGCACAGGGAGGAGGGAGGAGATGCCTGCTCTCCTCCCCCAGCTGGGTCCACACGGATGAGAGGGAGGGACAGGGACACTGCTGCTACGTGCACTCTGCTCACACGCTGGACAGGAGCCTTCACAAGGTGTTTTCCATCTCATGTTTGGGTGGGGACTCGCCGCCCAGCTTGGCCAGGGATGGAGGCCGTGGCTCTCTGGCCGTGGGAGAGGGGTCTGCTGGCTTGGTTTAATTTGGTTAACAATCCTTCTGTGCTGCTGCTGCCATAATTAGGGGATTAGGCTGCTGCAAGTCGCTGCTGTCCAAACTCCAACTCAACTGCAGCTGAGCACAGGCTCTAAAACCCAGGCAGAACAGACCCAATCTCTTAATTAACACAATTACCATCGCTTGCCACAGCACATTAGGGGAGAGGTTCAACAGAGCAAGGTGTGCCCCCCAGGGCAGGGGATGGCACCAGCTGGGTGACACAGTGGGCACTGCAGGACCCACCACAGCTTGGCCTTGGTGATGGCCTCCCTTCTCCTTCCCAGCTCACAGCCAGGACACCAAGAGTGGTCCCCAACCCCCCTGGAGACACTCACGTGCCAGCAGCTGGGGGGACGCAGCCCCTCCAGCACGACCCAGACACTCAGCCCTGTGCCTGGCAGCTCGGAGGAGCAGATGGGCACGGCTGGAACCTGCTGGCCCTGGGCAGAGCCACCGCGGGAGCTGCCGTGGGGCCAGGAGAGGAGGGGTGTCAGGACCCCAGGAGCAGCAAGTCCCACCACGGGGAGCTTCACCCCTCCTGCACAGCCTGCAGGGTCCTGCCCCCTCCCTCCACAGCCCCCCGGTGGCAGGGCAGTACAGGGGACACAGCTGCCATCCCACGGCTGGGGACGGGGCGCGCTGAGAAGGGAGATGCCTCACACACCACAGCTGCTCCCAAACCCAGCAGCTCCAGCCCCAGTGCATCCTCCCAGTCACATCTTGGGGGTTCCCAGGAAGGTGAAGGGCAGCTTTGGCCACCCTGCTCACAGCCCTTTCACAGCATCCCCGTGGGTGCTGCCACGAGACAGCGGGTGACCGTCACATAGGGGTCCCAGCCCCTGGGCAGCATCCCAGGGGGCTCAAAGGCACAAGGAGCAGCAGAGTGAGCATGCTCGGGAAAATCTGGCTGCAGCAAAAGCTTTCAGGTCTTCTTGGCACGCCCCTGTGAGCCTGGGGACAGGTGCTGACACTCGGGGAAGCATCCGCCCTCACCGTGCCAGCGCAGGGCGACTGCCACCTGCCAGCCTGGGCTGGCACAGTCCCCTCACCCCCCCTCTGGGACACTGTGTGATGGCCAGAGCAGCTCCTGGCCCGAGGGGCTGCGCAGCCGGAGCCCCAGCACGCTGGCAGGGCTGGGCACCACACGATGGCTTCTGCTCTCACACCGGGGCGAAGGAGAGCACGGCCCCAGGGATGGTGGCAGCAGCACACAGGGTTTGAGTGCTGGGGGCTCAGGCAGGTGCAGCCAGCCCAGGACCCGGATCCTGGGCTGCATCCAAAGCTGTGTGAGCAGCAGGGCGAGGGAGGGGATGCTCCCCCTCTGCTCTGCCCTCCTGAGACCCCCCCTGGAATCCTGTGCCCAGCTCTGGAGCCCCCAACACAAGAAAGATCTGGAGCTGGTGGAGCGAGTCCAGAGGAGGCTGCCAAGATGGGCAGAGGGCTGGGACAGCTCTGCTCTGGGGACAGGCTGAGGGACTTGGGGGTGTTCAGCCTGGAGAAAGCTCCAGGGAGACCTTAGGGGGGTACAGGAAGGCTGGGGAGGGACTTTGGACAAGGGCCTGGAGTGATGGGGTGATGGGTGGGAGCTGGGAGAGGGTGGGTTTAGCCTGGATCTAAGGAAGAAGTTCTTTCCCTGAGGGTGGGGAGCACTGGCACAGGTTGCCCAAGGAAGTTGTGGATGCTCCATCCCAGCCCAGGTTGGATGGGGCTTGGAGCAACCTGGCCCAGTGGGAGGTGTCCCTGCCATGACAGGGGGATGGGATGGGATGAGCTTTGAGGTCCCTTCCCACCCAACCCAGTCCATGATTCCATGGCCCCCGCAGCCTGCAGGCCAACAGTCCTGCCATGCTCATGACTCTCCTCTCCAGGAGGGGGAAGCAGATCCCTCAGATCGCCTCCCAGCTCCAGGAGGCCACCCAAACCTCCTCACACCTCTGCCATCATCCTGCAAGCCAGCAGCAAGGTCTCGTGGCAGGCACAGGACCCTCCTGGAGGAGACCAGACCCACTGCAGGTGGGGACACTGAAGGCTCAGTCACTGCCTCAGACACAGGGACAGGCAGAGCAATCTCAGGCACCTCCACAAACCACCACAGCAAAGGCTTTGCCAGGCATGCAGCGAGATGAGGGAAGCACTGCACTCCAGAAAAATCAATATTTCATTAATTAAACCTGTGCACTTGTGCAGGGGGGGCTGCATTCATATTTATGAGGGGAAAAAAACAATGAACATATCTCTCCCAGCTCCTTGAGCCCAGCAGCAGGACCTGGCAGCACACACATCCCTGCTGCCCCCAGCCCTGGGACACACACACAAATCCTGGGGGCTTTTGTGCCAGAACACCGTGGCACAGCTTCTGCCTGCCAGGACCTTCCCCCCTGGAGCATCCTTGTGCCCTGGTGCCCACCCCAGCCTTGGCAGGAGCACCCCCAGAGGAAAACACCCACTGCACGAACCCCTCTGAAGGCTCCCACAGTCCGCAGCCGTGGCCCAGAAACAAACACCTGACATTTTCCCCACTCCTCTCTATCCAGCCTGGTTTCATCCTCATAAAGATCCCATTTATCCCTGTTGGCACAGACGTTTTCCGAGGCGAGTTACCTCCCCTCCGAGCGCTGTATTTTAATAATTCACCCCACAGCCATGAGCTGCAAATCCCCCATGTCCCAGCCCAGGCATCCTCCCCGTGCGGTGCCACCGGGGCAAGGTGGCTCCGACATCTGCTGCCCCAGCTTGGGAGCGGATCCGAGCAGTCTGGGATAAGCCAGAGCCCAACTTCCAGGCTCCTCCTCACTCGCTCCAGGTTTTAAGAGGAGGGAACCTGCTCTTGTTTCTCTGCATCCGCTCCATTTTCCTCTTCCTTGCCCGTGGAAGCCAGCCTGGCTGGTGTGCTCCAGCCACGGGGTCCTCCCGCGACACCTCCAACTCCTCTCCAGCCCCGTGGCATTGAGACACCTCCCGTGGCTGCGAGGCTTTAAAAGCAAGCGCTGTCACCAAGAGGCAGCCAGCAAGATGGGCAGGCTCCGTGCCAGACAAGCAAGAGCAAGGCAGAGGAGGATACAGGCAGCGGGGGGTGAAGGAACAGATGGAGGGCCAGGCTGTAGGCTGAAGCAGGCTCGGATCAAAAGGCGGCAGTGGGAGGGATGCGAGAGGCCAGGCTGATCTAGGAGGGGACCAGAAGTGGGCACAGTCCCATGTGGCATCACCCAACTGCTCCCCGTATCCCGCCCTCAGGCCGGGCACGGAACTCTCCCCAGCACAGCAAGGCCACAGGGCTGGGGCAGCCGGGTGCTTCGGGAAGTTTCCCAGGTTTTCCTCACCCTCACAGGAACGAGTCCAGCCAGGATCCTCATCTGTACCCTCTGCCAGCTCCCCCCTTGTACCTTCAGCCCACATCTCTGACCCCTCCTGCCCACAGAGCGGGTGACAAAGGGCTGCCACGTTAACACAAACGCATCAGAAATGGGAAACACAGCCCCTAAGAGCCTGCTCCAAGCTCCAGACCTCTGACAGGCAGGAGTGCTGTGCCAGCCCCTCTGCAACAGCCAGCCCTCTGCTGCAGGGGTTTGTGAGGTGTGGGACCCAGAGGTTAACGGGGGAGGGACAAGGGGACTGTGATGGGAGCTTGCTCCTTGCAAGTGAAGTGGTCAGCTGAGTGCTGGTGCTTCAAGCCTTTGAGTCTGGTCCTCATGAAAAATCCCAGCTGCCCAACCTAAACACCAAGTTCTGTCCCATTCCTCTGAGAGCAGATGTGTACAGGAGCGCTCTCCGGAAAGGGGCAGAGCAAGAGCACCCAGCTCCTCACTGCAGCCTGCTCTGAACCCTGGGGTTCTCCCAGGACCATGCTGGCCACTTTGGTCACAGCCTCCACGACCCCACTGATGCTCTCCAGCAGCCCTGAGCCCTCTACAGGCTGAAGCCGGAGGGTGCTGGTCCAAGGGGCGCTGACACTTGGCCCTGAGCATCACCAGCAGATTGCAGAGCTGCATCCTCCTGCCAGGGCGTGGGGACGTGCTCACCTCCCTGCCAGACCTTGCCCCGGGGTCTGGTGACAGCTGACAGCTTCCTGTGACCCCTGACCAGGGTGAAGCAAGTGCAACACGGTCAGCAATTAGCATTCAATCAGCAGCTGGAGAGAGAAGCTGTTTGCAAGCGCTGCCGAAGCTCTGAGTGCAGGGTGCCCTCCTCCTCCTCCAGCCCTGGCTGACAGCCCCTCCTGCACGCCTCCAGGTACGTCCTCGCTGCGCCTTCCTCCGCGCCGGGACCAGCACGGCTCTTCCTGCCCCAGCAGGGCACACTGGCTGCTCCTCCAGCTGCCCCAGGGCTGGGCAAGCTCCCACAGAGAGCTGGGACTGGAGCAGGCTGGTGTGGGGGGACAAGGGAGCTGGGAACACCTCTGATGGCAGCGGCAGCTCCTGCCTGCAGCTTTGGCAGCCGCCACTGGCAGCTCTGCTCGGAGCTGTCTGCACGTTCACACCGGCCTGGTGGCCAATTAGCTCAGCAAAAGGCAGTGGCATCGTCAGGGAATCCCAGTGTCAGGCACAGCGACTGCCTCCTTCCACGGCCAGGGGGACCTGGTGCCACCCTGCCCTGCAAAGTCACCGTCCAACGCCAAAAGCTGCAGCCCCCCCCGCTCAGGCACACACTGCTGCGAGTACAAGCACATCCTTGGAGGAGCTGGGACAAAGATGAGGGGGGAAAAAAGCCCCATTCTGGGCCACCACAAATCATCCAAGCACCACGACAGCCACCCCCGGTGGCAGAGCTCTCCTAGGACCCTCCAAAAGGGGACTCATTCCCTTGGGGACGAGCAGCGGGCTCACCCAGACCCTCCCATCTCAGCGCAGGGTGACCCCTCTCCCAAGGGCCCTCCTCCAGGTTGACAGCAAACAGCTGATAAGGACTTTTTTGAGCATGTTTTTCAGCTCCTACCCTAAGGCCAATCTCCAACATGACTGTTGCCAAGGGAACGAGCTCTTTGCTTTGACAGCTCTGTTTTAAGGCTCTCCCGCCTGCCCAGCGAGGTGTCTCAGCAGTGGCTGCTTCGGGTGCCCTGGTGCATCGCTTGTTGCTCTGCAGGCATCCAAACCTTGCAGCAGAGCTCTGCCTGAGCTGGCGTGAGAGGCTGCCACTCCTGTGTGAGGATTAAACACACAGGGTTGTGTGAGAGGATGTTCATAACAGAAATAAGAAATGGGGGAAGCCCAGCAGCTCTGCTCCCCTCCTAAGGGGGGGACTGCACACCCATGCCTCCTCCTGACTTCCCAGAGACAGGAGGGAAGAGTGATTTCAAGGGATGCAAACCCAGGTTCAGCCCTGCTGGTCCTTAGGTGACTGCAGTGAGTGCTCTGTGCAGCCAGCTGCAGCGGGGAGTCCCCACCTTCCAGGGGACCCCAGGGGGAGAGGAACCCTCTCAGCTGTGGCTGTAGCCCACCAGGTCGGTCCCTTTTGGGGAGGAGTCACCAGCATCACAGGTAGACAAAAATAAACCCCACCGAAGCTGGTGAGATGTGGAGAGGCCCCCAGGAAAGTGCCACAGCCCTGACCTGGTGCTGCACCCACGTGCCTGGGGTGAAGGTGTTTGAGGACAAGCTCAGAGCAGAGCCCTGCAGCACACAGCCCCCCCAGACCCATCTCCCCACGGCCCCCAGCGCACACCGGGCTGGGAGGAGAGCAGGGTGCAGCAGGAGGGAGCAGGAGGAGCTGCTGCCCTGGGCACAGCACCAGCACTGACACCACCTCTGGGAAAACCAGTCCCCAGGGGGCACGGGGCGACGGGGTGCCAACGAGCTCTGTCTCCTGGCACGGCCAGCCCTGCCAGCATCTCCAGACTGAGACAGAAACCCAGGTCCTGGGCAGGGCAGGGGGTGGCCGGGGACGCCCGCTGCTCTCTGCACCACTCAGACCAGAAGTGTTGGAACTCGCTGTCCCTGGAAACCATGGCCTGACAGCACCAGTGACACCAGTGGTCTGGAAAATGCTCCACGTTGGGCCACCTGTACCCACGCTGTCTGAAGTGTTACGAGGTGAGAAAGAACATTTGTAGATGGAGCGCTGCCTGGAGCATCACCTGAGGAAGGGCAGGTCCCCTTGAGCAGGACCCTGAGCAAAGGGGAAGCCACAGGTCTGCGCTGCTCCACAGGCAAGCTGCAGGGTTTGGATCCACAGCAGGCATGGCCCTCCAGCACGTCCCAGTGCCACCAGGGAGCCCCCCAGGCCGTGGGAGCTGCAGCACACAACATCTGGGCACACCAGCCCCTGCCCTCACCGCATCACCGCGGAGGCAGAGCGCGGCGCCAGGCAGGTGACAGGAATGGTTGAGCACATCCCTGCCCAGCCCTCATCGGCTTCTCCACCTCCCTCTGCTCTTACTGCCTGCAGCCTCATCGGGGTTGGTGCTCCTGGTGTCAGGGCTGCCCAAACACAACACACAGCGTTACTGCACCCTGCCTGGCTCCCCCCTGCCAGCACAGCCACCTCTGCCAGCAGCCACACAGCCCTGGCTGCCAGAGCAGCAGAGGCTGACACAGCCCTGTGTGCAGGCAGGAGCTCTTTCAGGGCAGGATGGAGAGCTCCATCTCCCACCCGCCCTCACAGGGGGATGGAGGAGCTGGGGCACCACTTATGCCTCACCATCACTGCATGATGCTCAGAGCCAGGCTGGATGGAGCCTTGAGCAACCTGGGCTGGTGGGAGGTGTTCCTGCCATGGCAGGGGGGGTGGAATGAGATGAGCTTTGAGGTCCCTTCCAACCCAAACCATTCCACAAGCGTATGACGAAGGCTCTGCTGCTGCATCGCTTCGTGGCTCTGGATGCCTGGCCAAGAGCAGAGGGGAGAGAACAGGACCAGATGGTTCAAGCTGAGCTGACCCAGTAATTCAGAGGAGGAGGCTCAGGTACCTCTGACTACATGGGTGTTACAGCACTGGCATCATCCTCCAGGTCCCACGGAGCAAAGAGCCAAGCGATGCAGTTGCAGTGTGCAGACAGTGACTGATGATGACCTGCACGGCCACGCCACTGCCTGGGCTGCAAGAGGAGCCACAGAGCAGCTCAGATGGAGCTGGGCACCGGGGGTGCCACGCCAAATGCCAGCACAGGGAGTAAGGCACTTCCCAGAAGGCATCTTCACAAGCAGACCACGCTCTGCACCACCTCTCCCCTCCTGCCAGGGCCTGGATGGTCATGACCCCCCCCCCCTCAAGTGGGATAAAACTAGGTTAAAACCAACCTAGTGCAAACAAACACAAATGTTGGCTTTAATGCAGATTCCTCCATCTGGCTAAGTGCCTGGCTGTGCCAGCACCAGGGTGACTACCCAGATGTAGCCGCCTCCAGATACTCCAGCAACTCCAACACCCCTGGCGAGGCGAGAACGTCGGGCTGAGGGAGAAGAGGCAGCGTCTAGCGCGCAGGAGACCTCGACAAGTAGGGAATCCTGGGCAAGTTGGGTGCTTCCCTCCATCTTCTTCCAGAGAAGGAGTGGTCTCCCACTTGGGAGGCACTCAACACCAGCAGCACCCCAGCCCGTTGGGGACTTCCCTCTGGCCAGCAGACCAAGCCACCACGCTCCCAGCAAAACACCCCGGGCTCAGCGTGGCAGACCCTGCCAGGACCCGAGGCGTTAGCAGGACAGCAACAACATTCCTGTCCCACGGCAGCAGTGCCAGCACATCCCCTCACCGTCTGCGTATGCGGGGCAGCGCTGCACCGCTTGATCCCATGCATTGTCTTAAAATCCAGCACTGTTGTGTTGTGCCAGAGGGCTGAGCGGGGGCTTTCATGGTCCCCAGCCCGGCTGCTCGCGGAGGGATGCTCTCCTCCAGCTGACACGCTGATCCCACTGCAGGAACAGCTCGATTCCTCCAGGCAGCTGGTCAGAGCCTTCCACAGCCAGGCCACCCAGGTACGGAGCGATGCAGACAGGACATCAGGGATGTCACTGCTTCCTCCACTCTAGTGCCAAGGGCTTGTGCTGGCACAGAAAGGCTGGTAGCATATGGTGAGCCCTAATAACGTGTAAGAACAGGGCATCTGCACACGAGTTGGGTAAAAGCACTGCCATCAGCAAAGGGCTACGTTGGCTTCAGACAGCCACTGGGTTCCACCGTCCACTTCTGCGACCTGCTACGGGCTGAAGGTGGCACACAGCCCCACATCCGTGCTGACATCTCCCCAAAGCTTCTCCTGCAGGACCTGCAGCCATCATCTGTTCCAGGGCTAGGGATGGTAAGAGCCTGCAGAGTCCAAACCTCTCTCCTAGCTCTGTGTTCCTACTGCCAGACACCATTCCCACAGGCTGGCCAGGGTGGATGACTCCTCAAAGGACACCAGCTGGCAGCACAGGGCACTTCTCCACGACAGAGAAAGCTCCTCCTGCGTGGTCTGGCCGAGCAGACACCTCCACCAGCTTCAGAAAGATGAAGTCACCTCCCAGGAAGCAGAAAGTCTCCTGAAGCTGCCTCTCTGCAAATGCCAGGCAGGGAGCTCATCTCACCTGGCTCCAGACACCTCAAGATGCTCTCCAGGCTTTCCCCAGCCAACAGGGAGGTGTGGGCACGAGCCACCCAACCAGCCTCAGCATCGACAGGAGGAGACAGAGGCCACCCTGCTGTGACATCTATACCTGGTCAGGCAGACCCAGCTTTAAGACCCTCAATGTTGAGGCTCCCCCCAGCAAGAGAAACACAGATGATGAGTGAAGCAGCTCTGGTACAGGGGGAGGTAACTGGAGGTGAGACCTCAGCTCCCTCCTGCGCCACTGGAGCTGCCCAGCCTCCCCCCTCGCTGCCGCAGGATGGGGGTGCTCCGGGTGCTGCCCGCAGCGCCAGCGCCACAGCAGGGTGAGGTTACTCCTGAGCACAGGGGAAAAACAGCCCCAAGGAGCCTGGCTTTGGCATGTTGCAGCTTCCCATGGGACAACAGCAGGGCACTGTTCAAACAAAAGGGTTACACAACTCCGGAGTGGAATAATCCTTGCAGCAAGGACAACCACGCATCCAGCCCAAACACTCAGAAATCTGCCGACAGCAGCACAACACCAGCCAAGCGCACAGACACGGCCCCAGAGCGACGCACCCGAGCTTCCAGCAGCCAGGTGGCTTCACGGGGCTCTGCCTGGCCCCACCACAGTTGTAGCCTGGCAGTCCAGAGCACTGGAGGAGTTTCCTCGAGGAGAGGAGGCAGCTCCTCCATCCCTGCCCTGGGAAGGGTGCTGGGCTTTCCTGGCCACAGAGCCACCCCTGGGGGCTGAGGGGAAGGCACTGCCTGAAGACATGCCAGCAGCTTCTTTTCAAGCATCTTCCAGCCAGCCACCTCCCCTGCTCCCAGAGGCTTTTTGGGGTCTGTCTGTCTCGCTGCATCACACAACAGAGAACCTGGCAGCTCATAGCCAGGGCTGGGCCACAGCAGCAGGCCAGCCCTGGGAAAAAAAAATAAAAATCTTGCAGTGTCATCATCCAGGCAAGCATCCTACCCTTAGGACTACACACAACTTCAGGTCACGGCCACCCTTCCTCACGTGAGCGCTTGAGGCTGCTCAGCCCCCCCCTCCCACCCGGCTGTGACCCACGCGCCCAGCGCCGCCGCGCAGAGGATGCCAGGACAGCCCCGCGCCGTGGGGCTCGGCAGCACCCACACCCCAGGGATCCTTTTGGGCTCCTGTGGGAGGACTGCGGCCGTAACCAGAATAAGCGTTAGGATTCATGGCTGGGAACGCAGCCACCAACCCACATCAACCCCCAGGGGCTGTGACAGCAGGCTCCTCCGGCAGAGGGATGGCACAGGGGGGACCTGCTGGGGAAGGGGAGTGGGGTGAGCGCCCCTCGCTCCGGCGTGGAGCCCAGCCTCACACCTCTTGCCCTCTGTACCACCCCCCCCCCCCCACCAGCCCTTCGGGACCCCTGACCCCAGGGCTATGGGGACCACAGAGCCACCCCCCTGCTTCTGACAAGCCACAGATGGGGACGTGAATGGCGACTGGGACCCCAGCCCCCACAACGCCCCCCCAAAGCCTCAGATGGCCGCTGCATCCCCACCCCCACCCGCTCCCCCCCATACACCCCCAGCCATTCCATCACAACCAGTGGCTCCCGACGGGCAGCCCAGTAAGGAGCGCCCAGTCCAACAGGGCGCTGCCACGGCCCAGCCTTTACCAAAATCCCATTTTTTTGGTGACATTTCCCCAGCAGCCGCCTCCCCCCGGCGCTGCCGCACGCCGGTAAACACCCTTTGTCTCGGGGCTGATGCTCCGGCGGAGCCCCGCGCCCCCCGCAGCCGGCGGGATGCCGGCGGACATCCCCCGGGATACCGGAGGGTCCCGAGCCGCCGCCCTTCCCCGAGCCCACCGCCCCAGGGAGGGAGGGGTCCAACCGGGCAGCTCCCACCCAGGGCTCCGGGGGACCCGCTCCATCCCGGGGAACGGTTCTCCCCTCCCCGGGGATGTCACTGTGGTCCCCCCGGGGCTCCATCCGCCGCCCACGGGGGTGTCAACCCCCACCCCCCCACCGGGCGCTACCACCGAGCCCCCCCCATCCACCGTGCGGGCGGCTCCCCCCCCGCCACCGGGGCCTGTCTGGAACCTTCCGCCGCCCCGGCCCCGCCCCAGGCGGTACTCGGCGGCGGCGGGGGGACACGGCGGCGGGGGGACACGGTGATGCCGTGACCTTGAGCCCCGCCGGCCACCGGGGGCCGCGGCAGCCGCACCCGCCCGGGGGGTCCCCGGTGGCGGCGGTGGCGGCACCTGCCGGGCGCTGACCCACATACCGGCACCGCCCGCACCTGTCGCGCGCCCCGCCGGTCCCCGCCGCGATGGAGCGGGGGGGCGATGCTCGCCCAGCCCCGCCACCGGCACTCACCGTCACGGGAGAGGTTTCCCCGCGCGGCACCGACGCAGGCGAGGAGCAGCAGGAGGCCGAGGGGCGGCATGGCGCTGGTGGCGGTGGTGGCGGCGGTGGCACCGGGCGCGGCGCTGCTCTCCGGGCTGGAGCCGGCGGTGCGGCAGCGGCGCGGGTTAAATAGAGCGCGAGGAAGAGACCATCGGTGGCACGGCGGAGGGGGGGCGGGGGCCGCCCCCCTCGGCCCCTCTGTGAACGTGCCCGCTCCGGCCGCCGGGGCCCCCCCGCTCCGGTGGTGCGCTCCACATGCGCGGCTCCCCGCGGGAGCCCGGTGGGCGCGGGGCGGCGGCGGCGGCGGTGGGAGGGGTCCCGGTGGTCCCCGTCTCTCCCCCGGGTTGAGGCACCGAGCGGTGTCGCGATTTATCAGGGTGTCACCCCCGGTCCCGATGCCGGGCTGAGGGGGGTCGCGCCCTGAGGGGCTCCCGGTGCTCGCAGCTCGCCCGGCCCTGATTGAGGTCCTCCCCGACGGCATCCCCTCGAGGCCCGGCCCTGGCGCCGTCGGAGCCCCCCGTGTCCCGCCCACCCCCAGCGAGGTGCCCGGGGACCGCTGCGGTGCCGCCCTGGCTCTGCCCCGCACGCCGTGAGCGTGGCGCCCAGACGGGGTCCCCAGGGCGGGCCAGGGTGCCTTGCCGGGCCGCGACCCTCTGCGAGGTGACTCCGGGTGGGTTTGGAGTCTGGGAAGCACCACGGCACAGCCCCGGGCTGAGTGGTGGTGGGATGGAGGCAGCGGGAGGCAGAGTGCCCACTGCCCTGCATCGCTGTCCTGCATCATCCCAGCCCTCCATCCCAGCCCTGCATCGCTGCCCTGCATCCCTGCCCTGCATCCCGGCCCTCCATCCCGGCCCTGCATCCCTGCCCTGCATCCCTGCCCTCCATCCCTGCTCTGCATCCCAGCCCTCCATCCCAGCCCTCCATCCTGGCCCTCCATCCCAGCCCTCCATCCTGGCCCTCCATCCTGGCCCTGCATCCCTGCCCTGCATCCCTGCCCTCCATCCTGGCCCTGCATCCCTGCCCTGCATCCCTGCCCTCCATCCTGGCCCTGCATCCCTATCCTGCATCCCTATCCTGCATCCCTGCCCTGCATCCCTGCCCTCTGGGGCAGTTGGCCCTGCTGGGTCTGCGGTCGCTCCCCTCTGGGCCCCGCGCGCTGCCCGTGTCAGTTTGCAGAGCTCCTCTCGCGGCTCTGGGGGCCAAAGGCCCGGCTGTGGGGTTCCTCTCGCTGCAGCAGCCAGGCTGCTGAGCGTGGACAGGCAGACAGCACGCCGCTCGTGGTGGTCTCCTTCGTGCTCCGTGGGGTCGGAAGGACCGCAGCCGAAATGCTCCCACGCCCAGCGGGGTGGCTCAGCCTCTCGCTGCTCCTCAGGGTTCCCCCCTGTCTCTGCAGCAGCCACCGGTCCTCGCTCGGACTTGCAGCCCAATCACATTTGGGGTGAAGTCAGCGTTTGTTCCAACCCTTGGCTCCCTCAAGTCAGCATCCAGCCCTTGCTCTCCCAGGCAACTCCTTTGTCCCCCGTTACCCACCCGTGTTATGGGGTGACAACCCCCCAGTGCTCACTCAGGCCAACCCAAACTCTGCTGTCGGGGTCTCCAGCAGCCTTAGAGGAGAAACCAACTCCTTTTGCCCTGGTGGCTCCCAAACAAGCACGTACATTAATGTCACACGTCCGTGCGAACTCCTCCTCACGTGCGCTCATGCTGCACCCTGGTGCTCTCCTGCACAAACGCCGTGCGAGAGGGATGGCTCCGTTAGTCACCGTCCCCGTGGGAAGGGGCTGTGGGAGGAACAGCTTTCTGGTGGCCAGATCACACTGCTGCTCTGCCTCCATTTCCACCCTCTGGCTGGCCGTGGCCCTAAAGGTGACGCTGCTCGTCTCACGGCTGCGGCCAGCTGCCCAGAGGAGCTGGAGCTGTGACTCCAAGCGCTCAGGGTGCAGAGCCACAGCCTGCAGGGCAGGGCTGGGGACATGTGGGCCAGCTGAGGCCATAGGAGGTTCTCCCTGGGTCTGCAGCTGGAGGAGGAGCTGCTGTGGAAGACGGCTCTGGCGAGCCGGGGGATGTGAGAGCAGCTCCCATGAGGAGCTTCCCAAGGAGCAGAGTGAACACCAGCACGGGTCCTCTCTGAGCCATCGAGGCTCCAGTTGGAGGGTGACACGGGGCAGGGAAGCTGGAGAGGGTCTCCTGGGGTCCAGCCCTGGGAGGGTGTGGGTGGCTCCTGGCTCTTCACGTGACAGTTTCCTCTGGAGAGGAGGGTCCCGGGTGACACTGGATCCCCCCAGCCTCTCCTCAGATATCTCTGCTGGAGGAGTCCCTGGGGGCTGCGCAGCCCCCTGCGAGGGCACCCTGCCTGCCTGGCACAGCGCCGGGGGGGCAGGACACAACCAGGGTGCCAGGAGCACAGCCTGCTCCCCCCAGCCTCTCACCTCCCCCTGCCCAGGGCTGGAGGCTTTGTAGCTCCAGGCGGTGCTTTTAACCCTTTCTCTGCCTGGCTGTGGGTGCAGCACCCACCCTCTCCATCGCGTGGGTGGCTCCTGGGGTGACGGCTGGTGAGAAGGGCCGGGCAGCCAGAGGCAGAGAAGAGGAGGAAGAGGAGGCAGAGGCAGAGGAGGCAGCGTGCAGTGCGCAGCGGGTGCTGAGGCGACACTCGCCACAACAAATCCCTGTGATTCAGCCCCAAGAGCATCTGCCACCGCCGGGGACCAACCTTCGATAACGGCAACAAACGGCTGCGGGGGCTGATGTCACGCAGCCGCCTCCGCCGAGGCGTCCCGGAGCCCCCAGCGACCGGAGCCCCCCTGCACGGCCGGCGCTCCTCGGCTCCGCTTCGCCTGACGCTCCCACAGGTCCTCGCCAGCCTAAATCTTTCTGGTCCTCTGCTCCTGCTGACGCCTCGGGGCTGGGAAGGTGGGTGTCACATCCAGAGCAGCGTTGGCCTCTCGGTCTCCTTGCTCTCCGGGAGCCTCTGGGATGCTGGAGTCCTCCAGAGCCTCCCACTGTGCCAGCAGTGCTCTGGCAGCATCCTTCATCCACACTGTGCAAGGTGTGGGCAGACAGGCTGCACGTGCAGGGCTTTTTTTTTCCAGCTGTGCCACTTGGGGGTGGCACCCTTGGGCAGAAGCAACGGGGTCTCACTCGCCTCCCACCGACACCTCTCGAAGAGCTGCCAGCCCTGTGCAAACCTTCCAGCCCCACATCCTGCCTGCAGCTGGTATTGATGCTACAGGGGAAGAATAAACCACCCCAGTGTTAACTTTCCACCTGGGTCCAGCTGGAACACAGGGCTGAAACATCTTCCAAAACCTTAGAAATATATCTAATATAATATAAATATAACTTCTGCCCTCCACCCCAATCTAAAAAATCCAGGCTGTTTGACCACTCTCCTATCACACCTCTGGAGAAGGTTTTCCCCTCTGGTTATCTGATTTGGGCCTTTTCTGATGTCCTACTGCCTGTCTCCTGGCTTTTAGGCTCAGGATGGGAGCTGCTGCCTTTCCTTTGCCGTGCTCTTTCTGGAAGTAGGGTTGGAGGATGGAGGGAGAATGGAGCCTTCTAAATCATCAGATGGGCTCCATGACATTTCCTTTTAAGCAGTCATGTTTCCTAGCCCGTGTTTGCTGTTGCCCCAGCCATGGGTAGTATCTCCCTGGAGGTTCTGCCCGGAAATCTCCAGGGAAGGCGTGGAAGGTGGAAGCAGAGTCGTTAAGTATCTCTCTGCTATCCTCTGCTCATCTTCCATCATTACATCCCTTAACCTCTGATGGGCTCACGGCCCCGTGTTTTCCTCCTGGCTCTTTGACATCCCTGTTTGTTTTTTGTGCTTTCACTGATTTGCTCTTTAAAACTGCTTTAGGCTCTGCTTAATTAGCCCCACACTGGTTCTGAGCGCTCGCTTCTGTCCGGTGTCACTCGCTGCTGTCGGGTCACGGCTTCCCCGTGCGGCGCTGACGGAACAGCGCTGTCAGGCAGCATCTCAGCTGCTATTGCCTTATGGATTCCTGCGTGCCACTTCAAACCAAGTCGAGAACGGCCTCCCCACTTCTTCCTGCCCCTCTCCTTGCTCCAAGGGAGCAGCGCGGCGTGTTGCACGTGGATGCGCTCTGCTTCGGAGCTGCGTCCCCCCGTCCCACGTGTTTCTGCCTGTGGGTGGGTCAGGTCCTGTGCTATCATCTCTGTGATCGCACCTTTGCCGGAGTCTCGTGCCACCCTGATGTCTCTCATCGAAGAAGCCAGCCTGCCAGCTCTCTGCGGCCGCCTGGGCAGGAGACGGAGCCTCGCAGGGATGTGATTGCATCCGGGCCTTTGGCTGCTGCTTTTTGCAGCTCGCTCGAGCTGTCCTGCAGAGACTGCAGCCCCATGGTCCAGTATTTCTTTGACTTCTGTAACTCCTTTTCGATCAAGATCAAGGTCTGGGCAATTCCCCCATGTTTGCATACTGCCTGGATATTTGTAATGCCTGTTCCAGAGCAGTGCAGGCTTTTATCAAACTCATTAACCTGCAACCAAACTGATTTTACAGAAAAATTCTGTACAGAAATATCTTGTCCTTGATTTACTTTTGTTAAGTCTTTAGTAGTTACTCCTGAGTCACGTTGCTGTGAGTCAGATCACAGCTCTGCTGTGTGTCAGGAACCAGAACCCCATGGCTGTGCTTGGGGATTCCTCCCAAAACTCGGCTGTCGTACATGTAGGGGCTGCCCCATTTGAACCAGTTTGTCGAGGCAGGATTTATGTCTGGCTGACTGCAGGGAGCCCAGGGCAGCAAAGACAGGAGTGGGGAGTGAATACCAAACCCCAAACGCAGCAGGGCTGTGTGGTGGGTTCACCCTGACATCCACCAGCTGCAGGGTCTGTCGTGTTGCAGCGAACCCTTGACATCTCCTTTAAATCTCTCAGATTTTCCAGCACTGTCCTTTGTGTCTGTAACTTCCAGACCTCTCACTTGATGCAAAGTCCAAAGTCTTAGGATGACCTGTACTGTGGTCTGGCTACGTTCCACTTTTTAGCCAAAAAGCCTAGCAGAAAAAAGCAGAAATGTCTCTGATGTGCTGTGACAAGACGGAGGGCAGGGCTGGTGGTTTGCTAAGCTGGGACTAAAGAGATGCTCTAATAAGGCTGAATGTAGCCTAAGCTGGTGAGGAACAAATGATGGATGGTGCTGTTCCGAGACACAGCGACCAGTGAAGGTCACTGGAGTGTCAGGTAACCTCTACCCACTTTAACTATTGAATTTCTAAGAGCATTAAGGGCTTATTTAGCTGTAGTACCTAAGTGTCTCAGCAAAAAATCCTTCTCTCTTAACAGGTCTCCCAGTCTGGAGGACAGCAGTAACTGGAGCAGGATCCAGCAGCTGGAAGCTGGCAGAGGACAGCTGGGACTGGGAACAAAGCCCTGACCACTGGAGTGACGTCTGGAGGCAGGTTAACCCGCTCAGGTAATTTTTAAATTACAGATTTTCCCACAGTCCATCCACGTTCAGCAGGGATTCGGGGAGGTGTCGTGACTGCGCTGCACGGGCTGGTGGCCAAAATCCAAATGGCCATTTCTAATCTACTCTGTGCGGGCTCGGTGACATTTATTAGTTCCTGGCTTGCAGCACAGCCGAGCTGAGCTGGCTCCAGAGCCTGGCTGGCAGCTCGCTCCTTGTGGGCTTGTGCAGAATGCTTTCCCAGGCACTGGTGGGACAGGTACAGCAGAGCTCTGTCCCCTCTGACATCCCCCTGCGGTCTCCATGGCGGTTTGAGCAGTGGGTTTGCGTAGCTTTGGCGTAGGAAACATTGTGAATAGCACAAGAATTTATTCTGGAGAATTTTATTCTTTGCAAAGAAATGAAACGTGCCCCAATTAATGATGAATTCGGTGTAAATGTGCACGGTGTCAAAACAATACATTTAAATAGCTACAAACAAAACAATACAGAATGCCAGTCAAAAAGGAAAATGTTCTTTGAAAAGCTGGCGTAAGAATTAAGAGAAAAAGACAAATGCAACAGAACTTTCTCCTTGGTAACTCTCAAACTTCGTAGCTTGGTTACAGGAAGGTAACACCACCTCTGTTACTGGGAACCAGTCAGTCGCCTGAGTGTGTAATAAGTGGATTGCTGGTTAAAATGGTTTACTGGGAACTAGTCAGTCACCTGAGTGTGTAATAAGTGGATTGCTGGTTAAAATGGTTTACTGGGAACTAGTCAGTCACCTGAGTGTGTAATAAGTGGATTGCTGGTTAAAATGGTTTACTGGGAACTAGTCAGTCACCTGAGCGTGTAATAAGTGGATTGCTGGTTAAAATGGTTTACTCCACGAGACACTGACATTTCATAGATCCAGCTTTGCAGTCCTCAGCTACTGAAAATGAGATTTTTGTTAGGATGAGGAAATGACTTGAACTGGGCAAAATTTGAGGCTGGAGAAGTTGCTTCTGTTTGGGTGAGAAAATGAGTTTGAGACACCTTAAATGACAATCTGGAAACAACTGGTGAAAGATCTTACAGGGGGAGAAGTAACTTTTGGTTTATTTGAGTGGGACACAGAATCTGGATCAACAGAGCACTATCAAAGACAAGGTGGGGTGTTTAAGTGCCACGCACTCAAATTCAACCTCCCTGTGAGGGGAAAGAGCCTGAGCGCAGCAGCAGGAATGTGACAAAGTCTTTAAATGACATAAAAAGAGGAAACCAGTTAAAAGGAATTAAAGGGAGCAGCTCAGTGAGTAAAATCCTTGGCTCTGCCATGGGCCTTGAGTCAATGGGCTGGGGAGGCTGCCTGGACCAGCTGGGGGGGCTGCAGGAGCTGGGGACAACTGGAGTGGGCAGCGTGCTCCACGGTGAGGGACCAGGAGATCCTGAGGGGGCCGATGCACAGCGAAGAAAAAGCCTTGGAAGAGCTGCAGGGGGGCACTCGAGTTTCTTAGAAACCAGGAAGCCACCCAAAGGTGCTGAATTTGGGATGAGGGAGAAATTCACTCCGCAGGGACAGCAGGCTGGGTTTCCCCTGTTTCAAGAGGCATTCTGTTCTCATTTGGATTCTGACACAATATGTATTTAGAGGTGAAAAGTCCTTTTATGAGGGCGATTTTCAGGCAGACATCCAGGCAGCTCTGTCCTGAGCTGTGCCCACCACGAGCAGGGGGGACCCACGCAGAAAACAAAGCTCTCACGCAGAAGCAAACGAGTTCCTTGTGTTCCTGCTCGCTGCAGCAGCGTCCCAGCAAGGTTCCTTCATCTCCTGAGCAGGGGGAGATGGGGCTGAGGGACTCTCTCAAACCCAAGTGCTGGCCTCTTGCTGGTGATCCCAGTTTTCCTCTCCCAGCAGGAATCTGGGCTTTACTTCGCAGCCCCCCACCCGGCTGTCCTGAAATCGGTGGGATTAGGGCAGCTCTGTCTCCCTTAGCCTTGGATTGATCTCCTTGGCCATCAGGAATTGCTCTCCAAGAGTGATAAATGCAAAGCTGTCTGCAGAGAAGACATCTCTTGGAATAGAAACCCTCTCCTCTCTCCTCCTCTCAGCTCACATTTTGCCAAAATTCTGCTCTGGCCACAGATAACGTGTGTGAAATTCAAACGCAAAGAATTTATTTTTGAGAAATATAGGCTGTGAAATCAGGCTTATAAATGAGCACAAACTACACCCTTAACTGTGGAGTCCTTAGCCTGGTTTAGAAGGCTGCTAATCCTCATCTTCCACAGAGGTAAATGGCCTGAGGAGGCTTGGACTGTTCCCATCACAGCTGAGTTCTTTGCTTCCATGTGTGATAGCGCTGAAATAATTTGCTTCCCCTGTAACTAATTACTCTTGTGCCTACCCAACATGTCTTATCTGCTCCTTCACATGAAAAATTCCCCTTGTCTTTGACCACCCCAGGTCTTTCTGGAAACATCTGGGCTCACCTGGAACTAGACCTAGGTCCAGGGTGGTCGGCTTTATCCTGGGCAACGAGGTGCTTTCCCTCTGTGCTCGCTAGAGCCTTGGCTCAGGACGCTGGAGACGTGCAGGGCAGGGCTCTGCATTAGGAACACGCTCTGATTTCAAGTGGTTTCACACAACTCCCCCTGAGGTCCCTGCTGCAGGACGCAGGTGCCACCGCAGAACCGTTCCTCTGACTCCCTCCAAACTCTGCTGCCTGACACCGAACTCGAAAGTGGCATCAGGGCAGAGCCCTCGGTGGTTCTCTGGAGTCATCAGCTCTGGGTGCAGCAGCAGGAGCTGCCAAAAAAGCCAACAGTGTGTTGGGCAGCCTCACAGGGACACCAGGCATCATTTGGCAGCTCTCTTGCACCTTGTGTAGCCCTGGTCTGTGCATCTCAGGTGAGAGAGAGGTGCAGAGAAGCAGCTAAAATGATCAAGGGGAGGAAAGAGCTGCGTGATGAAAGACCCCAACTCCAGTTTGCAGAGAAGGTGGCAAGAGGGGGAATGTGGCTGGGGTTTCTAACATCATGGAGGTGGTGAGTAAGCCAGAGCTGTCATTCAGCAAACCCCACAGTACTGGAACTGTGTGCACTCGGTGAGTCTAGAGGGAGAGCAGTTTGAAGCAGATAAAAGGGAGTTTGTCGTTACGCAGCAGGGGGTGACAGCGAGGAACTCGCTGCTGGAGGAGGCAGAGGGAGCACAGTTACAGCAGGGCCAAAAAGGGACCAGAAAACTTCAGAGGCCACAGGTCTGTCAGCAGAGACCGAAGGCAGCAGGCAGGGACGTTTCCTCCGACATCCCTGACACGGCGATGGTGGCTGCCAGGAGGATGCCAAGAGCGGCCAGACCCGCGTGCATCCTGAAGAGCATCTCCTTTGCTTCTGCCAGAGACAGAGCCCCAGGCTTGGTGAACACCTCTGGTGGAGCTCCCAAGGCTGAGCTGGAAGAGCCTCAAGGGCTGCCGCAGCCGCTTGGCATCGTTTGCTTTCGGGGTCGGTGTGAGCAGCCTAGGAAAGGGGCTCTGGAAAGCCATTTCTCCTTCTGTACCAAGGAACTCAGCAGTGTTGCCATCGTGGGACTGCTCAGCCCCTCTCACAGAGGAAAAGCAAGGTTGGTTTGAAACACTGCTTCCAACAAAATACCCTGACCCCGAGGTGAGGACAAGCGTCATTTCCTCGTAGGAGCAGACACAGTTGGAAAGCCAGCACCAAAACATTTATCAGTGACTAAAACTTTGGATTCTTGCTTTTCCAGAGTTGATTTTAAAGCTACCTCTTTAGATGTTAAACTCACATGGGAAAATAAAATCATTTGGGAGAGCCAAGGCACTTTTCTGCACTGCGTTTCAGTGTGAGTTGCTTTGTGCTGGAGCGAAATCCTTCCCCGTTCAACCCCGCTGCATCCTCGCTCCGCTCCTCGGGGACCGCACAGCACCCGTGGGGATGTGGCCCTGACTCAGAGCTGGGGTGAGCCACGAGGGCAGCGAGTGTGCGTCCGTGTGCGTTTGGGTGGGACGTTCTCCAGCTCCCACGTTTGGACTCTCTCTCTCTCTTTGCATTTGGGCTGCAAGATTTTGCTTGACCAGGTTTGCTGAGCATGTCCCCAGGTGGCAGAGCATCACCTGCAGCCTTACCCCGTGTGTGCAGCAATGGGGGGTGAGAAAAAGCCTTTTCACGGGGTTTGAGTTGGCTCCTTCGCTGTGCTAGGAGCAGCTCTCCACTACTGGTGCCACCCATCACTCCTCCGTGGGCATCGCTGCGGAGAGGGGCCGAAGGCAGGGAGGGCACAGAGATGGGGAGGAGGACATCAGGAAAGGCATTTCATTTCCTGATGTGTCCCTGCAAGCAGGAACCTCTGCCCTCACTGCCCTCCTCCCTGCCCTGCAGACCTGCTGGCGTTAGGAGCTGGCACCGGCTGTAAGATTACACGGTCTGAGAAATTACTCCTGCTGCAAAATCACTGGGGTTTTGCCACTTATTTTTTATCTGTGCCACCGAATGTCTCCGTGGCCTGGTCACAGGGCAGTGCAGGGCCAGCTGGATTTTCTGGCCTCAGGTATTTGCCCAGCTGGAGCACCAGTGCCTGCAGCGTTTCCTCGCTCTCCATCTTTGTGCTGGCGCGTTCTTCCCGGGGAGATGCTCTCTAGAGCACGCGGTGTGAATCAGCCTTTACCTGGGAAGCTGGGAGGGGTGCAGGGCCTGGGGAGAGGACTGGGCTCTGATACTGCTGAGTACAAATGATTTTATCCCATTTTGTGGTCCCAACAGGTTTGGTCATCATTAGTGTTGCTGTTGCCTCTACCTGAGTTATGTGTAAATTGCATTTTCAATCGTGTCTCCTGTCTGCTACGTTCTGTGTTGAACTACAAATCAGGCATTGTATAAAAAAAAAGTGAAAAAGGGAGTGTTTGTGCCTGTGTGCTCGGCAGAAACCTGAGGTGGAAGTGTGATGCAGAAACCCATCACGATAACGCGCCCTCCGCGTGGGAGGGAGCAAGGGGGCGCGTGTCTGGCTGCCTGGGCAGCTTTGTTTCGGGAGTGATGTGAGGAAATGTGGAGCTGCTGATGTGCGTGGCTGGTTTGCCCTGACAGGAGTGCCTGCGCGTGCTCCCGCTGCGCCGGCTCTCGGGAGATGCTGGGAGCTCGGGGGGCAGCGCTGGGCTGGAGGCTGGAGCCTGTTCTGGGCTCTGATGGCTGTGCAAGGACAGGGCTCCCGTTTGCACGTTAATCCTGCCAGCCCAGCACTGGAGCTCTTGGGGATGGACTTTTCTGCTTGAGATCAGATGTTCCCGGGATAATTCAGTGGGCAGGGACCTCGGGAAGTCAACTGGTTCCTGGCCACAGCCACGTGTGTCAGGTTATGTTCATCAAAGATGGTGCTTTTACTCCATAGACATCTCTGGAGCTCCTGAGGCTTTGGACAAGTGCCCCTTCCCCTAGAAGGGTGCCTGGGTGCTTTTCGTCCCTCAGCCATCGTCCCTGCACTGCCCAAAATCCAGCCAGAGCTGCTCAACACATCAAGGACGAAGGCAGAGTTGTGAATCCGCTCCAGCACAGAGATAAGGCTCAGTATAATTAGAAACTTTTTATGTGGAGAAATGAATCAAAGCTTCTTCTACTCCTGGGACATTTTAACTCTTCACAGCTTCTATCATTAGTTGTAGAACCAATTTTTTCTCAGTTTCAGGCTAGGAAAGCCTTCCATAAGAAAGAAGTTCACACTGAACTGCCCCTGCTGAGCTGCTTGACCCCGTGGACAAATGAGTGACAATGGAGCGTGGTGCACATCTAGGGACATCTCCAGCTCCTGAGGGACATCTCCTGACTGGGCTGTCACACAGAGCACTGGAAAGCAACTGTAAGACTGCAAAGCATTTGGCCTTGTGGGTGGGCAGGGCTTTCAGCCTTGGTAAGCAACACTTCCATACTTCCAAACTGGGGGCGCTGGATTTTATTCGTTTCCCAATAATATTTCTAGGGTCTTTGCTGCAGAAGGCCAGGAGGTTTGCATTGACCAGGCAGCACTGGGTCTCAGGGCTTGTTTAGGCTTCAGCTGGTTTTAGCTGCCTTTAACAGTTACCTGTTGGTCAGTAACCATTGCCCAACTTGTCATAGCTTGAGCTCCGTGGACGTGTGCTGCAGGCTGGTGAACCCAGGCATTGCTCTGTGGCAAACAACAGCCCGTTGTGTTAAGTGAAGCTGGAGGAAGCTACTGGGCAAGTTCCAAGCTTCAGCTGGGAACCAGCGAGAAAGCGGTGTTAGCAAACACATGGAAATGAATCCAAGTGTGCGCAAGGCTGAGGAGGAAGAAATCACTACCAGGAATGGCAGACTCTTCTTGAAAATGACTCCAGGGTGCTGGTGACTTGTTGTGACCTTGTTCTGCTTGAGGAGCACCTGGCCTTTCTCCAGTGAGGAGTTACCAGTGGCACAGTGTGCCTGAGCAGTCTGATGGCCTCGTGTGAGGAGCCAACGGACGAGAGCGATGGATGCTGCATGCCTTGGCCTGACAAGGTGTTCGACACGGCCTCTCAGTTCACAAGACAGAGGTGACTCCAGTGTGCCACGAAGATGGTGGGGGGTTAAGCACACAGCAAACGAGGAGAGGCTGTGAAGAGGTGAAGGGGGATCCAATTGCTGCCTAGTGGAAAGTCATAGAGAGGAAGCCAGACTCATTAAAGACAACAGATAATGGTCACAATTTGGACCAGCAGAACTTCTGTTTGGTCGTAAGAGAACGGTCTTCCCCATTGTGGTGGTGAAACAGTGGGCCAGGGGCTAAAGAAGTGGTGGGATCTCCATCTTAGGAGGTATTTATTCCACACTTGAGTGATGTGATCCAGCTGGGAGGTCAGTTCTGCTCCCGTCAGCGGCTGGATGAGAGACCTCCAGGTCCCACACTGACCAAAACCTTTCTGTGATTATTGTGTTGGTGACTTCAGTGGAGAGCACAGCAGGACATGACACATCCCTCTTGTTTTGAAAGCTAAGATGTTTGATAAGAACCTTACCCTGTTAGGAACACCTTGAGAGGGTTAAGACAAGAGCTGAGATCTTAGGAAATACCAGAAATAAGATAATTTCATCTTTCCCTGTGGCAAACAAACCGTACTATTCATGTTCTAATTTCCTGGAGGACCTGGTTTTCTTCTGAGGATACCTGCTGCGCTCCGAGCAGCGTGCAGTGGGCGAAGGGGTCCCGCTGGGCAGGACCACGGCTGCGTTAGCAGGTGAGTGCTGAACAAAGGTCGGTGCTGCTGGGTGCCCCAGGGCTGCCTTTGAGAGACGCACGTCTGGGAGCCAGGCTGGAGGGGGAGAATATATCATCTCCTCGTGTCATAGGGCACTGTGACAATTCATAACCTCCCTGCTATTTCTGAGACTTGCTTCTCTGGGTGGTGAGTGCAACAGATAAATGCAAGAGGAAGGCAAAGATTCCCTGCTCAGAGCAGGGTTTGATGTGCAGTAAACAAGCCCTGAGGCTGTACACTGAATGATGAAGATACAAACTGCACTGAGCAGTGCAGGAACGCAGCACAACACAATGCCATGTGTAGCTGTCCAGAAAAGGCTGGTGAATCTGTCTGGAAATAAAGATGTCAGTGCACCATGTCAGTGTGGGGTGGGTGAGCACTGCAGGTGGAGCTGAACGAGAGGTGTGCGGGGCAGAAGGGACAGAGACTGCTCAGAGCAGACTGGCTGTGAAGTCCTGGCCCAGGAGGCAGGCTGGGGACCTGGGAAGGAGGGGGGTCAACGAGACAGACCCCCCAGGACACTGCAGCAGGAGGGCACTCAGAAATGCTGAGGGCAGGCAGGAGTGGTTCCCCAGCCTGAGCTGCAAGCAGCGAGGAGTTTTGGTATCAAAGGACTCTGTTGTGCCTGGGGATGCAGCAGTGGTGGTTTGGGTGTCATCCTGCCTTGAGACAAGTCTGGGATGGATGGGCATTCCTTATCTGCTGTGTTCAAACCTAGGGAAACAAGTGAACAAGCCCGAAGAGCGACACACGTGCCCAGTCTGGCTGCTCCAACAGGGCTTGTGTCTGTCTGGGGTGTTTTCTTCTCCCCAGGACCACGTGAGGATGCTCTGTCCCGGAGCTGAGCGGAGAGCACTGACTCTCCTTGGAAAATGCAAATCACCCTCATTGTCTCTACATCTTGTCAGGTTGTACCAAGATGCTTCATGCCTAAGTTTATGCCAGGCCACCGCGAGAGCCGCTCTCTGTGTCCGCTCTGCCCTGCCCTCCCCACCACTGTTCCCCTTCTGCACCAGGGGTGGACACTGGAGAGAGGGAGGAAAAGAACAGACCCACAGGTTTCACTTGATAAGGCCTGTTAGCACACCTGTACTGACTGATATTAATTAGCTGTTAACCTTCTTTAGCTCTGCATCAGGATTTCTGGATCCGGCCTCGGCCGACAGGGCTGTGCCCGCGCCCCGCTGATGCTCTGAGCGATGCCCAAGGTTTGTACCAGCAGCAGACACCGAGTGCCCAGGTTTATATCAGTTTATAGCAGCTAAATTACCTGGTGACCCCCGCCCAGCACTCCTGCCTGGTCACCATTAACTCTGCAATTGCAATAACGAGGTTAGTTGATATAAAGTAAAGCTCCACCAGCTTTCCCACTCCGGCTCTCCTCCTCCAGTTCTGCAGGGAGGGCTCTCTCAGGAGGAGTCAGCACTGGACTTGCTGCTGGAGGCTGTGCTCGCTCTGGCTTTGCCTGTATCCTTTGAAGAGAACACTGTGAGGGAGGAAGAGCTGTTAGTTTAATCATGTTCATCCTTTCAGAGTGAGCAGTTCACTTGGAGTAAGTAGGGGAGCTCAGTGGGCTCAGCTCATCCCCCAATTTGTGTTTCCAGAGGTGGCTTCTCCCTTCTCCTGCAGGCACAGGGGATGCAGTGGGTGGCAGGTCCGTGGGGACCAGACCCCCAGGGCAAGGGCTGAGCTGCTGTCAGTGCAAACACTGCAGTTATAGAGGGGCTGTGAGAGCATTTGGAGAAAACATGTTAATAGGCTGGGCTAGGCAAGGAGCATCTGTGGGACTGCCAGCAATCAGGGGCTGGGGGGCATGGGGAGGGGGCTGTGCACCGCAGGGGTCAGCAGCAGCGTGGGGACACGCGGGGTCTGGTGCCCCTGGGCTGAAAGGGGGTGGCTGTGGGTGGCTGCCAGCTCCATCACGCACAAGGACAGGTTACACTCAAAGTTACTCTCCCAACAAGAGATTGTTTGTTCATGCTTGGGAACGTGGGGGGGTGGCACTTCTGATGGAGCAAGGACAGCTTTTAAAAAAACCTCTGCTGTGTGTAATGCCCTGACTGAGAAACAAATCCCCAGAGCAGGTTTGATGGCAAAATGGGAGGTTTTCCCCAATTTGCAGAAAAGTAAAGGCTTAACTTGTTGCAAGTGTGATGCCTTCACAGGTGGACGTGTTCTTTTCAGACATTGGAGGGTGGGACTTCATTTTGCAGTAAGACTGTGGAGCAAAGGGGGTGTGAGGGTGGGTGAGGAACTGCCCCACAGCAGCACCACTCCACCAGCAGAGCCCTGCCTGCACGAGTCTGAGCACAAAACCTCGTGGTGGATGGTGGTCTGGCTGCAGCTGGACTTACCTGGGCTTTGGGAAGAGGGAAAGGGACTGGCATGCCAACCCCCCCTGCCCCGAGCGCTGATCTCGTTGGACCAGTGTGTGATAGAGCCCGTGCCTTCCTGTGCTGCTCTTTGAGCTGTACCCACAGAGAGTGGGCACAGCTTTCTCCAGCCTTGTCCTAATGCATGGGTGAAAGGGGATTTTAACTCTTACCTGCCCCCAGTTACTCAAGGCCCATGAGGGAGGATATTGTGATGGATCAGAGCAGGTTGAGTGGCCAGGGGCACAGCCAGACAGGAGCTGCTACGGGGCAGAGGAGAAAAATGTGGAAATTTGGTAACTGAGGGTAAGGCTGGGGAGGGCAGTAGGACCTGCCTGGAGGGAGGCACTCGGTCAGCCTGTCCTCCGTGCCCTGTGCTGATGGAGTCGAGGTGCTGCAGCTCGGTGGCTGGTGCTGGCACTCGCACAGGACCCTGTACATGAACTGCACTGTTGTTCTGTCCCAGACATCTGTGAAAAATCACCCTGCTGAACCTGCACAGACTGCAGCATGCAAAGTCTGACCCTGCCAGGTAAGGATGTGCTACAGCTCTCTGACAATTGCTTATGGCTGCTTCGTGTCTGCACATTAGCAGCACCAGTGAGCCCTGTTTGTATGATGCTGGGACCTGGTTATATTGGGTGCTGCACAAAGCAGCTCAGAGGCCAAGTGTGGGACTGGGGCTCTGGGCACCCACAGTCTGTAATGTCTTCTTCTCTGTGCCTCTTTGGATTTCATGCAGTTTGCACTATACAGATCATTAACACAAATGTGTTAATCAAATCTCTGTGACTGACTAGAAATTGAGGTTTTATTCCTCCCTGCCCTCCAGTAAAAGATAATAGACCCCATGGCCAAAGCTTGTAGGGGATCCAGGTTGCACCCCTATAACTCCTGGTGAGTTCCTGAAGTGTGTGTGTGTGTTGGTGATGCACTTCTGATTTATAAACCTCCTCTTCACAAATTAATTCTCAAGTACAGACACTTCAGCTGACCTGAGAAACCAGCACTGACAAATAACTGGGTCACTAGTTCAGTGCAAAGGGAACTTGCAATAATTTTGTGGCATCTTTTGTGGAGGAGAAAAGAGGTCTTTGGTCTCACAACGATTCTGTGAAGGCTGAGAAGCTTTGCAGCCCTCCACACAAGCAGAACGTGGTGTCCATCCGTGCTGATGATGTGATGCTCCCAGTCCTTCTGGCAAGCTCCAGATGGTTTGCTCTGCTCCTCATGGTTTGCTCTGCTCAGCTCCTTGGCCGATTTCTCAGTTATAATCTCTTGGGAAGCAAGAAGCTTGGAGTTGGGAACTTGGGAATCCAGCTGACGGTATTAGGGCTCCCTTGGATCAAATTTTTCTCTGGGTAAGCTTAGTAAACCATTTTCTAGGATTAATAAATGCACCCAAGTCCCAGCCCAGGTGTGGCTTTGCCTGCTGATTCTTCTCACCTCCCTCATCGTGTGAGTGATGCTCTCACCTGCCTCTTCCCCAGGCAGCTCCACAGAGATCTGCTGCTGACTGAGACCCTCTCCGTGCTGCTGGACGCGTAACCAAGGAATTGGAGCAGCACAAATGGCGAGTTTAACCAACTCATTACCCTTCAGTACACAGTAAATAAAATAATTGGCTTTAGACCCCTCTCACAACCTCTGCTGCCTTCCTAACAGAAGGGTCACAGTGTTTAAATGCTGTGTGCACAAGCATTAGGCAGCACTGGGGAACTGGAAAACCACAAATACTTTCTCCCCAGGCAAACATGATAAATGTGTATTTGCATAAAAATGGAACAAGGAAAAGCTAACGAGTGTTAAATACCAACTCTGGAGGCTCTGCTATGAAGGGAAGCACAGAGTATCAGGAACAGATGGATTTGAAAGCTTGCAGAAAGACTCATCAAAGCAGTTCCAGCTGCCTGAACTCGTATACAAGGCAAAGGGGAAAAAGTGGCCACGAAACATCACCAGCCTTAAGTCCCCAGGGGTTTTACCCTGCGGTGTCCTACAAGGTATCCCCAGCTCTGTGACCAACGGGGGACGGGCAATATGGATGTTTGGATGCACAAAAAGTGTGGGGAAAGCCCTTCTGATGGCTCTGGGGGAAGTTTAGTGGTCCTGGGCTAGGGGAGAGCACTTGCAGGGACTAATGGTATGTTAAAGGATGGGGACCAAACACTAGAATGAGTATTTGGCCTTCATGGAGAAGGAGAATGAAGCGTGGAGTGGTGTGAAGATCTGTGCAGGACCTGGCAGTGCTCAACATATCCACAGGAAAAGGAGGTGATGGGGAGTGGTGGTGTTCTTCATCGGTGCAGCGTTGTTTGGGGTTGCCAAATCTAAAGCTGTGAGTGCAGCTCTGCACCAGCCCCCATGTCCCTGGGCTGCATCCTAAGCTCTGAAAGAGATCCTGCAGGTCTTGTGGCTCTTCCCTGCAGGAAACCAAGTCCTCACCACGTGTATTGGGCTCTGTCAGGGCTCCTCATGTTTGCTCTGGAGAAAATTTGCCAAGGCCAATATTCAGCAATAGCTGCAGAATTGGCTGGGAATGCCTTTGAATACACTGATATGCACTGGATGCTCAATTAAAAAAAATAATCTTTAAGCTTATTTAAATTTGTGCTGAGGGTGGGATTCAGCACCTGGGGCCACTGTTCTGCGAAAAGACCCAGAGCTGGCCCTGTAGCCTTGGACAGGCATCCTGCACTGCCACCAGAACTGTAAATGCTTACAATTCTCTCTCTAGGGAACAGAGTCACTTTTTAAAATCGCATTTCATATTTAATACACCTTAATAAAGGCTAATGAGTACGTCAGCACCTTCATGCTGCAGGGTACTCTAGGACCAGATGTGATGCACTGATACTCTGACTGATGCTTGGACTGCATCCCCCAGTCCTCCCATCCTGCACCTTTCCCCTCTGTGTTTCAGGGAATTCACTCCCAGGATCTTAAAGACGAAAGATTCCTCTTTGTGATACTGCAAGAAGCACAAGAGAGTCTCTGAAATAGGTTGCAGTTTTAGTGTTTAGGAGAGATGCTTAATTTGGACTCCCTTGATCAGATAACTGATGAAGGGCTGCAGCAAGAAGGGACATGAATGCTTGACCAAAAGTTTGCAAAAGCTTACAAAAAAAAAATAAAAATAAATCAAACCAGCAAAATAGACTCATTTAGGGGGGAGGGAAGTCAAGAAACTAAACAAGAGGATCCCGTTCAGTGACATATGAATTTGCCAAAAATGCAATAAATAGACAGGCAAAGCTGAAGTGTGAAGTGTGGAGGTGTACTCCTGCTTGTAATTATAGAGAAACAAACACACTTTGTCATCCTTGTGGGAGAAAGCATCCTCATGAAATGCCTAGCATCCACCTTGTTACTGAGATTAATATGCTGGGTATTTACATGTTAATGCAGCACATCTTTGCTCAGACCATCATAATGCCATTAAAAACAAGTACATGCATTCAAAGGGTTGTTCAAAAGAAAATTACTGGTAGTGGATAAAAAGAAGCCCTGGGGGAAAAAAAAAGACACCCAGGAAAAATAGAGCAGGTGAAAGGTGATGGGCACAAGCTGCATCAGAGAAGGGCTGGACCAGAAATAAGACACAAAATTCCTATGCAGGGGAGCAGTCAGGGGCCTGGGAGAAGATCATTCCTCCTGGATTTTTGTTCAGCCCCATCTCCTAAGCAATTTATCCCCCCCAGCACAGCATGGTTGTGCTTGTGTGGTACCCACCTTCACCCATGTTATTTTGGAGCTGTATCAAGCTATTTGTTCCCTAATCTGTGTTTCTGAAATGAGCTGTCCTTACCCAGGCTCTGGGCACGTGTCCTCCCGAAATTGCAGCCTCTATTTTTTTCAGACTATTTCTCCCAATTTGTTAAGGTTATTTTGAATTCTAATGCTGGCTTCTAAGTTGATCCACCTGCAGATATAATAAGAAAAGTCTTTATGCCATCATGAATGTTGGGTGTGAAGTGCTGAATAACACCAGGCCTGGGTGAAATTTCCTCTTGATGCATTTTTCCCATTTTGAGCTAAAATCATCTTCCAAGGAGGTTTTTTAGTAGTAGACAGTTTTGCACTTGTTTTAGAGAAGCTTAATTTAGATGACTTTCTGTACCTCAGCTGTAGGAATGTTGTACAAAATGGTGCCAGAAGCTGTGTGGAAATCCCTGTACATGGCATCTTCTCTGGGATGTTGGGAGGGCTCTTGGAGAAAACTGCTGGATGTGCTGGACCTGCAAGTCTAGAAGCCCTCTGTGATAAAAGCCATCAAGCTGAGCTGATACAACAATTAACTTCCTAATTTGTTATCTCCTTCCCTTGGATCACTGGAGGCTTCACGCTTCTGCCACTGGAAGAGCTCCCTGTTGAGTAAAGGCTGGATAAAAATTGCTTGTGGCTGGTGCTTTTTGCCAGTGTTTCTGCATGGTGAGGTGCTGGACCACTCCTTGCTCCTCTTCACCAGTTTTACCAGTCTGTGAAGCAGCTGGTATTGGTTTTCCCTTGTTTTTCTTCCCTTTTGGCCAGAATCAAATCTAGAAAAACGTCAGCTTTCGGGTGTTTGTCTGTTTTACCTTTTAGATAAGAGCTGTCCTGCCAATGCAGCCAGTGATTTACAGGATCCCTGTCAAACCATTCTGAGCAGTTAAAATCCCTTGCTGCCACCAGATATGGTTTTTTTGGATGATATTGTGAGCCACCCATTAAATTGGCTGGTCTGCTTTCTCCTCCACGCTGAATTTCTGTGTGTCTCTGCTCTAGTAGCACCCATTTTTTCCTTCTTTAATTCTTATTCAGAGACTATTTCCTCCTGCAGTCTCATACTCAATGTACCTATGCTCTTGAGATCCTCCTTTTTCTCCTTGCTCGCCCTTCCTGAACAAGCTGTGCAGTTGGATATTAATATTCCAGACATAAGTTATCCCAACAAGCCTGTTATGCCAATTAAATCAGAGTTTTGCTCTGTATGAAGAATTTGAGCTCCTCCTGTTTGTTCTGTTTCTAATGTTGGTATACACAGATTTCTAAGGTGTTAAACATGTTGCCCATTATTGTCCTTGTCCTCTTATAAATGGTTCAAAAGCCATCCTGAAATCAGTCTGGTTTCTTGCTTGTCAAAAGGTGGTTTCAGACCATTACTTCTCTGGTGGTTAGAATCCTATTAATTTTCAGCCTATGTTCATGGCAAATTTATATTTATTTATACTTGTGCCAATTTGTGCTTTGGATTAAATAGGTCTTCTCCCTCCATGGTGTTTACCTCCCTGTCGGATTTATAGCAAGTGTTTCTGCCTCCTCTTAGCCTTTGCTTTGTTGCATTGGACAAACTGAGCTCTGTCATTTCTGATGGACTCCTGGTTTTGAGCAGAAATCCTTCGGCTCAGTGCCTAAGCATGTGCCTGTTCCTTTCCTCTGATAACCTGCACTGGGGTGATGTTTCTCCAGACCTCAAGACCAGGCAGCCCTTCTCGTGCAGTAACCTCACTCCCCTTTGTCTTGATGATGCTTCAACTTTAGGCCAGCGACAAATGTTGTGATAATTCCTGCTGGAATCTCAGTGAAATATTAACTCCTGGATGGGATGATCTGTTGCCTACTGGTAGAAATTCGTATCAGGCTCTGGACCCTTTGAGGCAGAGGATCCTTGGTTTGCCATCAGCTGGTGAGCAAGGGCTCCAGGAGATGGGGTTGTGCTCGGTGTTCTGGGTTTGCTGTGAAAAGGGATGCTGCCAGACACCCCACTGGGCTGTGGGTTGGGGATGGGATGTGGGTAGCGTGCTCATTTGCAGCTCCCTGGAGCAGGAGCTCAGCTGGACTTGGTCTGTTCCTGAGACAGTGGCTTGAGGTGGCAGAAACCAAGTGGTAATTCCAGAAAAGGATCCTTTTAAATAAGGCAATTTTAGCTTAAACTGTAAAATTCAGCAGATGAGACCTGGTCCTGCTGTCTGGAGAGCCCAGGAGCACCCTTGGCTGGCTTCTCCTTGGTGCCTCTGCCAGATGATGGAAGGAGGAGGACTGGAAGCAAGGAAGACCTGAAGAAGCCCTCCAGGAGTGCGTGGAAGATCCAGGGGTGTGGTAGCTCGAGGGGACCGACGTGTTGCTGTGGATGCCTTTGCACTGTGCCAAGCTGTCTGTGCAAGTGAGGTCCTCTCACGCTGGGAGGGAGAAGCCCTGCGGCGTTTGGCGGACGGTGAGCCAGCAGTGAAGAGGCTGCAGAGTTTTCTGCTGTGTGGAGAGTTATGTAAGCTCTGAATAATAACAGAGCTGTTAAATGTGACTTCTCGGAGCTGAACGCAAAAAAAATAACAAAGCAACCACCCTGGCAGGCACAGCAGGAGCTGGGGGGAAGCAAAGTGCTGTGAAGGAAGGAGCTTCTTGGTGACTCAAGCTCTCATCTTCCCCACCAGTGGTCAGAGGCCAAGCTGTGTGGAGGATGTGAGCTGCAGCCTTTGGTCTGTCTCCACTCTGCTGGGCTCCAGGGGCCGGCAAACTGGTACTGCCAAAGTGCTGTGGGAAAGGGGAGCTCAGCCACGGCTCTGTCCTGCTGGCAGTGTGTGCAGTGGGGTGGGAGGCAAGTGAAGGTCTGCAAGGCACCAGGGCCATGGTGAGGATGGAAGAGGGGCCCAGTGCTCCTCTAGCACACAGCAAACTGTTTTTCCTTAAATGTGTAATATATAAAAGCACGACTCCTCCCTGGGGAGAACCTGCTGGAGACTCTTTGGGTGTGCAACTCTTGCCCAACAAGGCAACCCTCCTGTTTCCAGCTCTGAGCCACTGGTCCCCAACACCCTGTGTGCCTCCCCCATCCCTGGGGCTATGGTCCCCGACACCCTGGGTGCATCTCCATCCCTCGAGCTATGGTCCCCAACACCCTGGGTGCATCCCCATCCCTGGAGCTGTGGTCCCCAACACCCTGGGTGCATCCCCATCCCTGGAGCTGTGGTCCCCAACACCCTGTGTGCATCCCCATCCCTGGAGCTATGGTCCCCAACACCCTGGGTGCATCCTCATCCCTGGAGCTATGGTCCCCAACACCGTGGGTGCATCCCCATCCCTGGAGCTATGGTCCCCAACACCCTGGGTGCATCCCCTATCCCTGGAGCTATGGTCCCCGACACCCTGTGTGCATCCCCATCCCTGGAGCTATGGTCCCCAACACCCTGGGTGCATCCCCCATCCCTGGAGTTGTGGTCCCCAACACCCTGGGTGCATCCCCATCCCTGGAGCTATGGTCCCCGACACCCTGTGTGCATCCCCCATCCCTGGAGCTATGGTCCCCAACACCCTGGGTGCATCCCCATCCCTGGAGCTATGGTCCCTGACACCCTGTGTGCATCCCCATCCCTGGAGCTATGGTTCCCGACACCCTGGGGGAAAACTGCTGTCTCCCTGCAGATATGGAGGCCAAATGCCCACTCTGGCGAGGTGAGCACTGTGGCAGGATTGTCACTGGATGGCCATCGTTTCTACAAGGGTTTGGTTTTGGCCACATCACGCTCTTTAAACTTCCTGGGTGAGCACGGGGAGGTTTTGCTGGGCAGGGACTGTGCTCAGGAGCAATTTGTGTGTTGAGCTCACTTGCAGAGGTTGAAGAGAGTTTGATGCCCTGGTTGTGGGCTGGTTGATGCCAGCTGACCTCAGTGCTGGAGAACAGCCCTGGATGCATTTAATTGCCTCGGCCAATGAGACGTCCTGGCTGGACAAGGAGAAGAGCTGGGCTGGTGAGGGGTCTGGTGCCAGGCGTGGGAACGGTGCCCGCTGCACGGAGCAAGGTGTGTTGGCAGCTGGGGGACGCGTGGGAGAAGTGTGGGCAGCACAGGCTCCTCCACACGGAGGCGGGCAGCTGGCACTCACAGCCATGGTTTATGCACAAAGAGGTGGGCTCTTGTCCTGTGAGTGGCTTCAAGCCTTTGTGTCCCACAGCAGGTGAGTCCAGTGCTCTCAGCTGTGCCTGGTGGAGTGCAGCCTGATGCTCAGCTCCGGGTCTGAACCGTGGAGATGCTGCCTGGAGAGCGCTGCTGTCCCCAAGCCTTGCAGAGACGAGCAGGGGACTGGTTTGGTCCAGAGATGGCCGTGAGCTCAGCTCTGCTGGCTCGAGGGCAGCAGTTGTGGTGCTTGGCTGTTTCCCTGCGATGGGCTGAAGCCATGTGTGCTCCTCCCCAATTCCGGGAAGAGGATGGTGCCTTTGCAGCTGTTTGTTCTTGGGAACTGACAGTCCCAGGAAAGCTGCCAAATCTCTGGCTGATGGATGAGCCCCTCTCAGAGCCTGAAAACCTCTGAGACAAACAGAGCAGAGCTCTTTAGGGAGCTGCGTGTGGGGATAATTCAGAGCGAGGGGGCAGAACTGAAAATGGGAGCACTGTAAAGGGTGGTGACAAAAATGCCTCTTTTGGGAGTCCCCAGAGCTGTGCTGAGAAGAGAGTGCAGGCAACTGGAATTACTGGCCTGAGGGAGGGAGGGTGTGAAAGGAGTCAAGGCACGGTGGAGATGTGAGCCCTGGCATGGCAGGGAAGCGATGTGCCTCAAGAGCAGGCGTTCAAAGAGTAAATCTGGAGTGAAGAGAGTGAAATTATTCCTGCCACAGCTGAAGACCCTGCTGTCCCCTGTTATGTCACACTCTCTTGCAGGTACAGGAGGAGGAGTGACTCTTCACGCTGTGCCAGACCCACCCGTGCCCCGCTGTGGGATGAAGTCAGAGATGGTCAGCTTGGGGCCGTAGTGTGGCCAGAAGATGAGTGCAGACCGTGGCCAGCAGCAAACCCAAGAGCTCCAGGGATGCACGTGAGTCTGGAGCGAGGGGACCCGAGTGGGACGCAGGGAAGTCTGCGTGGGTCGGAGGAGGGAGGCGAGTGCATGAGCTGCACGAGAGGGCAGCGTGAGTGGCATTGCTGGAGCCCTGGGACAGCTTCCCTCTGAGGGAGCTCCCTGGCAGCAGGGACCACAGCTGGGGATGGGGCAATGGTTGAACATTTCTGCAGCCACTTGGCTGTTCCCTGGCTGTTAAAGCAAGCAGTGTTTCCTTGCACGGCCCCTGTTTAGCCAGGGGTTGGCTTCCATCACTTGTGCGTCCCTTCCGCTATCAACCTGCCAGAGCTGCACTGTGGCTCTGCTCCAGGCGTCTGAGGAGAGGTGGGAGCTTTGGTTTCCCAAGTTTTCCTGGGTTTGTAAACAACTAGAAGGAAATATTTGCCTTAGCATGGGGGTTAGGTGAGGACACTGTTGGTGCTACCAGTCTGTGTGGATCCAGAAAGCATCTGGACAAATTAATGGATGGAAGGGGCCATTAAACCTGAAGATACCATCTCAGGCTTGGGAAATCCCTGAGCCACAGGTCGCTGGGGGATGAGAAAGCGTGCCAGGGATGCTTACTCTGGTCTTGCAGCTTTCCCTTGCTGCCTGCTGTTGGAAGTGGTGATAGGCAGACCAGAGATGGTTGGGTTTAAATTCCCCAAGTCAGTTACTAATCCCCATGAGCTGCTGCTGCTTCAGAATCAGGATTTTGTCTCTGCAGGAGCCCCTGTAGTGCTCAGTTCACTTCAGACCTGCTTCTTCCACTCTTGCTGTGAAACCCCCCCTTTTTTTTGAGCCTCATACCCAGCCAGTCCTGACCCCAGCCTGGCTGGTTTGCCTTTCTTGCTTGGGTTGTCGTGGGACTGTGCCCCTTGCTGGTGTGGCTGCTGCCCTCACTTGCTTGTCCTCACCCTTGGCTCCCAGCTCACCTTCTGTCACAAAGCCACCCCGCTCTGCTGCCTGCCTCGCAGCCCACGTCACGCAGGCTCCACAGCCACAGCCCAGCCCAGGAGATGACTGTGCAGCTCTGCTCTGGACCTCTGGGTGTGCGAAGCACCAGATGAGCTCACACAGACACTCGAGAGAATTGTCTGCTCCGTGAGTCGTTTCTCCCTGACCCCTACCACGGCACGTCCCAGGGGACAAGGAGGAGCATGGGCTTGCCAGTCCCCCTGCAGTGGTGGTGGGGTGGAAGTGACCAGGACAGTGGTGGGGAGGGCAGCAGGGTTGGGATGAGAGAGGGACACGCTTCCCCCATGTTGCTGATGCTTCCCTTTGAGAAGAGAGATGCTGCACCCAGGTAGCTGTGAGCTCGCTGCATCCCTTCCCCCTGGCTCCTGCCCAGTCCCTGCTCCTCCATCATCTCTGATTCCCTGCCTGGCTGCAGGCAATCTGCAGCATTTCTGCTGGATGTGTGCAGGGCTGGTGGCTGGGCTTGTGCCAGCAGCCTCACCCTGCTCAGACCACACGGCATCCAGGCTTCTGCACTGTCATTTGTCAGGGTCTGGTGAGGATGGGACTCAGTTGGCATCGGAGCCGATGCTCTGCTGGCTCTGAGGTGTGATGCTGGGCTGGGAGGGGAGCATTGCCCAGGAGCCTGGGGAGGGCTGTGAGCTGTCCTGCAGTGATAAAGCATCACACCTTTCCTGCACGCCCATGGAAAGAGGATAATCTGCTCTGCAAGCTCCTCTTGGCCCAGCACCTCGCAGTGCTCGCGGTGCGGTGGGAGGATGGAGGAGCCAAACGATACCTGTTCATGTCCTGACATAGATAAACCCAGGGCCCCTGCTGTGGGCTGGGACACTGTGGCTAGCCTGCTCCGACCCACCCACACCATGGCCGTTCAGGCCAGCCCCGAGCAGCGTTTCTTACTGGTGGAATCTTTTTTTTGGGGCAAGGAAGGGCAATGCTCCCTGGGATGAGCTTGCTCTGCTGCTCTCGTTGAGCGATGTCTCAAGCACTGCCCTGCTTTTCCACAGCTGTCCAGGGAACAGCTCGGGGCAGAGTCTTGTCTTGGCTCCAGGCTCCTACACGTGCTGTCCCAGTGAGACACAGATTTACTGCAATCAGCTCTGTGATGCCAGAATTGCTCTGGATTCAAGTCCCAGCTTTAGTTTCAGGACAAGCCTTAGGTTCATAACTGACCTCATGCCCTAACTGCCGTGGAAAGACAACGTGAAGCTGCAGAGCACCCCCGTGCTCACCCCGTGGTCTTGGCAGCCTCTGCCGAGATGTTCAGTCCCTTGGGACCTCCCTTGGACCAGGCAGCGCTGCTGGAGAGGGCCTGCTGAAAGAAATGGGTTTGCATGATGAACATCACCACATTAGCAAATCATCCCAGCCTAAAATGAGTCCTTAATGCAGGAAGGGGAAAGCCTTTGCAACGTGGAGCTGAATCAATAACAGCTCTTCTCCATCTCGCCGTATCCCTGTGGCTGTCCTCAGCAGCAGGAGTGACACCCTCTGCCCCCCTTTGTTTGAGCAGTGTCAGTATTGGGCTGATGATGTCGAAGCTGAGATCGATACTTACCAGGTTTTACAGTCTGTCACGTGCCAGGGGTAAGAATGCCATTCCTTGTGTCCACAAACAGAAAGACTTGGTGGTAAAGGAGAGAAAATAGAGCCCTGGACCAGGTGATAATAAACTAATGATGATGGTGAGATGCTGGAAGGGAACAAGAAGGGGCTCTGGCTCACTTCAGCACCCTTCCTGCTTTCTGGGCTTGGTTGTCCCAGCACTTTGAAAAACAAAGCAGGATGGGGCTGAGGAAATCATCTCCCCCCAGCCTCGCTGCCCATTTAACTCTCAGCTGGCTGGGCTGGTGTGTTCAGGAATCCTCATCAAACATTCATGCCCATCTTCAGAAGTGCTTTCCTTAAGCAACTCCCATTAACACACGAGTTAAAGCCCTTCAAGGGGTGTGAGTGCTCTCCTCTCCTATTAGCAGGGGAGGAATTGCTGTAGACTGCAAAGCAATGGATCCTGCAGTGCAAATGCTGGGCCAGGGCTTCCTCCCTGCAGCCAGGCTCCTGTCTGAGGGAGCTCTGGCTTCTCCCACCGCTGGTGCGAGGTCTTCGGGGCGGGGAAGACACACCAGAGCCCTGCAGTGCAGTGGGGAGGGGAACGAAACAGTACATGGAGGGAGAGCAGTAGGTGGTGATGGTGGGGAGGAATCACCAGCTCAGCCACACACCAGCTCGCTGGGCCAGGGGGGTGCCATCCTTCCCCTACCAAGACTGAGTCAGGACCCAGCGAAGAAGCCAGGTTCTGATGGCTGGAGAAGTGCCAAGCCCTAACTCGTGGTGCCCCCTCACCTGCCCTGCAGCCAGCACTTGGATCACAGGGCTCTGCTGCTCCTGACGAAAGGCAGCACGCCCAGGAGGGTTTTCTCACCTTCCTCCTTTGCTTCCTCCCTGCACAGGTTTGTGAGGGCTGGATTTCAGCCAGGACAGCCTGGAGATGCACACCAGGCTCCCTGCATCCCCCCTGAGAGGGGGCAAGGAGGGGCAGGGGGACTGGGGAGCCCAGCACTGCCAGGCAGGGCTCTCTGGGGTCCTCCCAGCATCCTGGGGAGGCTGTGTTGGGTCTCAGGTCTCTCTTCAGCTCTGTGTGCAGCTCTGGTTTAGTCCTGTCCAGTCCATTCCTGTGTGAGATGTTTGTAAATGTGGGATCTGAGCTATTTAACTGGGGGGGGAGTGGGAAAAGTCTCTCTGAATATTTACATTAGTTGGTGTTATGGTGTGCAACTGGGGGAATTACCTGCAGATCTAAGCCTGCTGTGGTGGAATGTCAGGAGCTATTATGTACCTGTCCCGGTGATTGCACCAAGAGAGATCTCGCCAGGAGGAGGCAGCTCCATTTGGATGAGTTTGGAGATGTCTGCATCTAGTCAGGGGACTGCATCCTGTGCAAGACACCAAGCAGAAATGTCCTTCTCAGATCTGGCAAGGGGGAATCTGAGCCCAGGCTCTCTCTGTGTGCAATGACCAGGGTGGGGGAGAATGACCCTTCTTCACTGATGCTCGTTCCCTTCTCAATTCTCTGCTTCAGCACAATTGCAGCTTTGCCTGAGTTTTCACAGCACCAACACTGCCATGATGCTGTTTTTACTCTTGTGGAGGATATGCACTTGCTCTGCATGTCAGGAGCAGGATCTCAGAGCTTCTCAGCAGCAACAGAGTCATCCAGGAGTGCCAAATTGGCTTCTTCTCCAAGAAGTGAGCCACAGGCTTCACCTTTATCCTGGAGATGCTTATTAACAAATATGTAAAAGAATAAAAATTGGGCAGATGCTTGTCTGCATCATAGACTTTTAAATAGCCTTTAACTCAATCTTCTACTCAGGGCTGAACATTAAATGGCTGCAAATGGAACTGGTGGGAAAACACGGCCTCATTAAATCCATGCACCATCCATCTCGGGCTGGAAGCAAACAAACCACATGCAGACAGGGCTGCAAGCGAAAAAAAAGAGGAATAACAAAGAGATGCAGTCTCAGCCCAACAAAGGTCATCATCTCTGGTACATCAATTACTCCCTATCCCTACTGGAGCAGCCTGACCAACCACATGGGATCCTTGGGTCATCCTGGAAAAAACCAGAAATGGCAATATTTTAGAAAAAGCCCCAAACCAACCAAACCAGTAATTTTTTTACTACAGAGGCAGAGAGATTAAACATATCCTGAATTATACATACATGGGGCTCGTTAGAGACACATCAGGGAGATCTGGGCTGGCTATAAAAACACTGCAAGGGAAAGCTTTGCAAGTTTGTATGCAGTAAAGAAACCACTGGATAGATGAAAAAAAACAGTAAAACTGTTACTAAAACTACTCAGCGGTAGAACTCTGCTCTTTTTCCTATTTGGGACTGAAGGCTGATGTCCAACTTCAGCAACAGCCAGACTGAGGGAGCTAAAACCTGAGAGAAACATTGCCTGTGCCAGCCTGTGAGAAGTTGGGCACAGGGAGACTGAGGTCAAGTAGAAGGCTCAGCAGTTCAAACTCCTCCATCCCTCCTCCTGCTGAATTCATCCAGCCAAGCAAACACCTCTGTATAAAAGCATGAAAAGTCTGTGGTGTACTAAAATGCAAGTAAAACCCCCACCCTTGTCATGAATAGACCTTGGGGTGCAGTTGGTTCATCGTGGTGTTGGTGTCTGGGGCTCAGCTGCTCACACTGAAGCTTTTAGTGCTGAGATGCTCTGGAGCATCCTGCCTGGACCACAGTGCTCTCAGAAGGTGTATGGTGCATCTCCTGTGGCATCCAAGCTATGCTGGCCTCGGGTGATGTTCATGCCTGGCCCGAAACCCCGGCAGCAGAGCAATAACCACAACAGCCTCCCTCATTGACTTGAATCCCGTGCTTCAGAGCCCAGCAGAGATTCTGGAGAAGAGGAACTTCTGGTACTGCACCAGCATCAGCAACAAACTGTGTCCACACTGGAAAAAAAAAGGAGTTTATTTCCAAAGTGATGCTCCAAGCTGGTGGGGCGTGCTGAGCCTGAGACACTGTGCAACACAAGGACTGCTTCCTCCTCTCTGGGTGTCTGGGTGAACCACAACGGCCTCCAAACCCTGGCTTTCCCAGTGATGCAGCTCCCACCCATGGGTGGGAGTCAATCCAGCCAAAAAAGGGGTTTTTCTCACCTTTTTTTTTGCTGATTCCCCTTGCCATTGAAAGAGGCTGCATTAGTATGAGCTGCATCTACAGAACCAATAAACTCCCCTTAAACCCCAGAGCTAATGAGTTACTAATTGCTCCTCACGAGTCACTTTGTTCAAGTCCTTTTTCCTTTCTCTTTTCTGAAGCTGCTTTCTGAAGGACTTGGCTGGCTGTGGGAACCCACCCAGCCTGATGTCTGCCCCCATCACAGGCTGACAGAGCGCCCTCTGAGCAGAGCCTCGGGCCCTGGCTTTATTGCATTAGCAATCCAGGTCAGTTGTAAAGTGAATGCTGATTCTGCTGCCCTGTGAAACATCTGAGTGTGTGTGTGTGTGCCTGGGGGTGATGCTGCTGCACAGAGCATCCCCCACACTTGGCTCAATGAGCCTTGGGTCAACAGGAGCTGCTCGTCTGCTCCTCACCAGCCTCCCCAGGAGCGTTGCAGGCAGATGCCAAGATGCAAAGTCAATTAACAGAGGATCACGCAGGAAGAACCTGAGATGTGAGGTACACAGGAGGGCTGCACGGGAAAGAGGTCAATGCATGGTCCACGTAGGCTCCAGCTCTCTCTGAACCTTCTTCCTGCACGGAATTCCTTCTGGCACGGCGTGGCACTAACACATCACCATTTAAACCCAGGGCTGAGGAAAGGACACAGGATTTCCATGGGCATCACCTCCCTGCCTCTGGCCCGGGAGCACAAGCCTGTTTAACCAAACAGAGCTGTTTGGCCTCAAAAAATGGCTGAGGGGCTGCACGTAGCCACTGACATTGAACCCTTCGGAAGCCTTTGCTGAGAGTGACAGCTTGACAGCTCCATGGAGCAGTTGACTGTCTGGAGGAATTAAGGGGGGTTATTTATTTATTTATTTATTTATTTGTTTGTTTGTTTGTTTATTTATGTATTTATGTATTTATACCAGGAAGAACAGGACTACGAGCGCCAGCACGGACTCAGTCCCACGTGGAAGCAGTTAACTTGGCAGCCCCAGCTGAGGAAAGCCAGGCGTTCCTGTTCTGCATCTCAAAAGCTGCGGGAAGATGTTCCTTGATAACAGAGGCGAAACACTTTTCTCCTCCTCAAGTAAGGAGGCAGGACGTGAAGTGGCAATTATTGAAGATTAACTTCCCTGGCCACCCCCCTCCATGAGATAACTTAAACCTGGCAGGAGTAAAAGGATGAGCTGGGGAGTTCTCTCAACAATTAAATACCGACCTGCTTGAAAGGTCTGTCCCAGTCCATCTGCATCCCCGTGCCTGTCAGCTCCGAGCAGTCTCTCTGGTGCAGAGATGTGATTACATTTCCGTAACGAATTTGGCAGTGTGTGTTCAGACCCTCAGCCTGCCGGAGCGCCGAGGACCCCGTGCTCCCCTCGCAGCGGATGGCACCGATTGGCCGCCGCGGCGCAGGGACCCCCGCGTGGGTCTCAGCCCCAAGCAGCCGGAGCGGTTTTCCGTCTGGATGGTGGCACAGGTCCAGGGATGCAGAGGAGCAGAGGGCTGGAGGGTCGGCCACTTGCTGCCACCAGCTCTCGTCCCACCTCACACCAGGGAGAGCTGCCCATTCCTGCCTGCGGACGCGGCAGGGAGACGCCTTCGCTGTGAGACTGGTGAAGACTGGGCTGGGATCCTTGTGCCTCGTGACTCCATCTGGGCTCTTCTTGCTGCATCTAATCCTCAGTGGCCCCTGCCTGGCACAGCAGTGCCCAAATAACGTGACAGAGCTGGGTGCTCCCAGAAACACCGGGTGGAGCACTGGGTGCAGTGGGATGAGCTGGCAGAGCAGCCCAGCAGCACTCCTTGGATTCACCACTTCAGCCACATCCAAGGATCCACATCCAAGTTTCCTGCTGGTCCCCAGAACGGGGGGTACCTCGCAGGCGGGGGCACCGCAGCGCTGGGATGTCGCACGGTCCTGCGGGTGTGAAGCATTTTTAACTGGAAACAAGTCAGAAGGAGCCCTGCAGGCTCCATAATGCCTGGCTGGGCTGTGGGTGGCAGGCCAGTGCAGGAGCTGGGTGCCAGACTGGGGCTGCTGGTTTGCAAAGCAGGTTTGGAATTGCATGTGGTAGTGATGCACTGATTTTATTTCCAGGTCTAGCTGCAGTGCACTGAGGCCTCTGCCACATCCCCACCCCAGGGGCTTGGCTGTCTGGGTTCAAGGGGGGCTCTAATGTGACACAGATGTGTAACCTTGGCTCAGCTTCCTGGGAAAACAGGTAAGCTGTGAGACAGAGCACCTGCCCTTTGCTGAGGAGCTGCAGTGGGGTTCAGATGCTCGGCCTCGGTCCATGCCTGAGCTCTGCTGTGGGTACCCCTGTACCTGGCTGCCCATGCCCCTGGCTCATCGCCCTTTTCTGATTTTTTTGGACTGAGGGGGACTTGTCTGGTGATCCCTGGGCTGTGGCTGATCCTGGAAACCTGCTCCAGGTCTGCTCTGATCTTGTTTGGCATCGCAGCCCCATCCGTGAGGGTGATGCCCCCCTGACCTGTGGGGCCAGCCCATGGGGGCAGCAGGTACATCATTCCTGGGGGGGGGGGGTGTGAGGGGGGCTGACCTGTGTGCAGTGCCCTGCCTGCATGGAGGGGGTAGGGGAGGAGGGGCTGTGGGCTTCCCTCCTGCATTAGATTGTTGCTGGTTAAGTTTTGCATGAGTGTCCCTTAGCAACCAAACTGGTTCCTAAGCGTGCTTAAATTCTGATTTCCTTCTCTAAACATCTCCAGAAGTCTGTTTCTGGGAGAGGGTCTCTCACAGCCAGGTGACTGAGCTGTGTCCCATCTGGAGATGCATGCAGTGGGGCGAGGTCACCAGGATATGCCTCTGGGAGAGGGGGGAGCCCTGTAAAACACCCTGGTGCACAGGGGTGAGCTGTGCAGGACTGGGGCACTGAGCCCCTGAAGCCTCAGGTCCTGTCTAAATCACGAGTCACGTCCAAGGAACGTGCTTGGGACACCCTGCAGCCTGTTTGTGTGCCCGTGCCAGCAGCCTTACAGTGACTTCTGTGCGTGGTGGCCTCTGAGACTGCTCCTCTCCAGCTCACACCCAGCCATCAGTCAGTGATGTCCTGCTGATGACACTAAAAGCCCCTGTGCTTTTGCTGCCTGTTTCCCTGAGGAGTGGGCATCATCTCTGACCCTGCTGCACCGGGTCACTCAGTAAAACTGAAGCACACAGCCCCAGACCCCATCTGCTCAGCTCTCTGCGATCGTTTGAACCCTCTGGTTTGGAAAGGATGTCATTCCCCAGCCCAAAAGTGTTTTCAAAAATTAAATGGATTTAGCCTTACCACCGCAGCCTCTGCGAGCAGATTGGGGATGAACAGTTGTGGCTGCTCACAGAGCAGTCCCAGGGCTGCTGTAACGTTGTCACCTCTGCTGCTGCAGGGCACCAACACCCTCCTGATGGCACAAACCACGCTGCCTTTGTTACAGCTGGGGGGAAAGGAGCCACAGGGATCTCCCCAGTTGCTCCCAGTGCCTCGCGCTTCCCCAGCAGTGCTGAGGTGGGGTTAGTGGTGAAGTTCTCCGAAACCCTAGGAGAGATTTTCACCAGCTTGAGGGAGGAAAAGGCTTTGGATTAAGCTCTGGAGTTCCTGTGGGAAGCACAAATGCCTCGAGGCACCGCATTTCGTATTTGTTTATCTGAGCGCTGCGTTTACTCACCAGGAGCGTGGCTGTGCCGTCCCAGGAAAACCTGGGAGATGCTGGCAGCTGATTATTTGTCCTTCACCAATAGATATTTTTAGAGTGATTTCCAAATTACCCAATTCTCTAATTAATCAATGTGCTGAGCTTTGCCTGGCGCGCGGCAGAGAGCCCCCCCCCCGTGCTCAGAGAGCTGCTTCTGGCCCCTCTCACACCAATTCCCCCCCAAGGGACCCCCCCAGTTCGCTGCTCCGTGCTTTGCTGAAGTTGTCCCAGGGTGCTCAGCTCTTCCAAGTGATGTTTTTTAGGTTTGCACCAACAAAAGCAGCTCTCCTTTGCCTTAGTTGTGGGTTTTTTTTATCCCTGCCCGTACTCTTCTGCTTTCCCCTGGTGGTGGCTGCTGCCTGGGTACCCGATGTGGTCTGGCTGGTGGGGACCTTTGGAACAGGACCCCTGAGCTGGAGCTGGAACAGGACCAACGTGCCTGCCACAAGCAGCAGAGAGCTGCACCAGTGCCAAGCCAAACAGCTCCAGGGGCTGCTGCCACCCAGGGCTGCTGGAGATAAAATGCTCACCCACAGACAGGGCTTCTCCTGTTTGGTTCAACGTGAGGGGCTGAGGAAATGCAGCAAAGAGCCTTCAGCCTCCTCAGCAGCACACTTCAGCTTACACAGGCCAGGAGGATGTTGCATTTTCTATCCAGTGTTTTTCTGAATCCCACTGTACGCTCACCAGAAAACAGACCTTGCTGTTTGATGGCTGTTGAGAAGTGCCACGTCTGCTTATTGTGCTGTATAAATAAAACACAGGGATGCTGAGACTCAAGGACTCCCAGAGAGCCATTCAGAAGTGAGGCAGAGGGCCAGTGGATGAATTTGGGCAAGATTCAGAAAAGGGAAAGATCTTTTGAGGTCCCTTCCAATCCCTAACATTCTGTGATATATATATATATATATTTTAACAGAAAAAACCCCTCCAAAAACCAAGAGAAGGCCTTTCTTGCCACAGAAGCAGGTCCTGAGCTGCCAAAAGCCTGGATTAAATGATAAACCAGATCCTGAGGTTTATGAATGGGAAGAGGTGTGTACTGGATGGGATTTTTCTGCCTAAAAAACCGTGTCTTTACCTGTGTGGGTGGCCCAGGGCTGCGTTTGGAGTTGAGGGTGCAGGTTTATTTCTGGACTGGTGGGTGAGGGACTGGTCTCAGCCACTAAGTCCTTGAGCTGTTTCCAGTCAGTGATGGTTTAGAGGGCTCAGCTGACTGTGGCACTCCCACTCTGGCACTGAAAATGGTTTGGCCATGCCTGACCCTGCAGCACAGCACCTTCTGCCATGGGTGGTGGGTGGCTGTGCCCTGTGGTGGCACTGGTGACGTGCTGGGAGCAAGAACAGCTCCAGTTCCTCCAGCTGACCCTGCTGTAAGCAAGGATGAGGGAAGTGCCCTGCCAAACCTCAGCCTTCCTGAGTCTGTGTGTGACTGGAGGGACCGGAGCAGAAACAGGCACGAGGGCTCAGAGATGCTGAGAGAGGCAGGCAGGGGGTGAGCCTGGGCCCCAGCTGCCCTCTGCCTTCAGACAAGCCCCTTTCTGCAGCTCAGACACAGCAAGGGTGAAATCCGTGCCCAGGGCACATTAATGCAAAAACTTCCCAGTCTGTTTGCACCTTTTTCCTGGAGCAATTCCAAGGCTGCTGCGAACACAAAGGGATTCATCACTCCCCAGCTGTCTGCAGGCAGCACACCGAGAGCAATGTTTGACAGTGAGGAATAATTACCTTGCCAGCTCTGCTTTACCCACATTTCAAATTCAGGAGGGAGACGAAGCCACGCCACCGATGGCTCAGGCGAGGAGCCCATCGCGGAGAGCATCTTGTGCAGCTGGAAACTCCCTCATCCTCAGAGAGATGGGCCAGAGGGAGGGATGAGAGGCACTGCACATGCCATCTCCCCCACCCCCCGGGGGTCCCCTGTCCCTCCCTGCTCCTCTCCTTGCTTACAAATGGCCCTGTGATGCTCGAGATGCCCAGCCCAGGCTTGGCACCCTGAATCCTGCCCAGCCTGAGGAACAAAACCCCCACAAGTGGAGCCTGTGCCAATTTATTTCCCTCATTCTTCCCACCTCCTTAATTAAATTAGTCTGAACATGAAGGGTTGCCTGACCCTTATTGGGTTAAATGAGCCAGTCTCCATGGCAACGTGCTGCTTAGGAGGTCTGGTATCGCACTGCCTCTCCCCCAAACCCTTCCACGCTCCTCACGCCCGAGCCCCCTTCGCACGTGGGGTTTTAAAGGCACAGAGTCCGGGCTGGGCTGCTGGTGCAGGGCTGTTCCCTGCTGCTGCAGGGGCTGCACCACGCTTCGGAGGGACGCAGCTCGCCTTCAGGCTGGTGGGACAGCCCCAGGCTGCCAACCCCAGGGAACTGGGGGTCTGCGTCCCCCAGAGCTGCACCCATTTCCATTCACATGAAAACTTACACTGAGTGAGCCTCCTCTGCCTCATACCCACTGTCAAATCCTGCTCTTGGTGTTCTCTGGCCTTCTGCCTCCCCCCTGTACAGTTTGGGGTGCTTTATTTGCTTTTGGTGGCCGAGCAATCCAAGTGCCGGTGGGCAGCGGCGTTTCCGAGTTGTGGAGACCAGAGCTCCTGCTTTTAAACATCCAGTGTTGGCTTTTCCAAAGCAAACAGATGCAGAGCTAAGAGACACCAGCAGAACAGAGCCCGGGCACCGCCAGCTCTGTAGGATTGAGCACGAAGAGGGAAACGAGGCAACGCAAGGGAAAGGTTGGGGAGGGACTCGACTGCGTGCTCTATTTATGTACCCAGCAAAGAATGTGAGTGGGGGGAACGCTGACTATAACAGGCTCAGGGATGAAAGATTTTAAGCAATTTCAAGCTGAAAATATGGTTCAGGCATTTAACAAGGAGGGGAATCTTTCAGGGGAACGTGTCCTGAAGGAAGCAATATGTTTGCATCTTTAAATTGCATTTGGGAACCGAGTTCATTTAGGATTCATTTAAGCTGTTTTAGATGCCTGCTTTAGGATGACATGGCCTGCACCCATTACCTCCACTGACAGAAAGGGGAGCTCTGGGTGCCTGGATGAAATGCAGGGGGCTGTACTTTAAGCATCTCTAAACAGCCAGTTGAACCCCTCCCCGGGGTGTCTCTCTAAAGTAACTGCTTCAGATGAACCATGATAAATGCTGGAGTGAAGAGTGACTTGGGGAGCTTCTCTAGGTCTGGATTACACAGGGGATGAGAACTGGGTTTAAAATCACAGATTTAGGGGCCAAATGAATTCGGGTCTGTCGCAGGCACAGAGAGCTGAACGCTTGCTCCAGTTTGCATCCTCAGATGAGCCAGTCTGTGATTAAATGTTTCAACAGGTTGAAGCAGACACATCTCCTGCTTTTCACTGCAGCGAGTGCCAGGCAGGGCTTTTGAGAAGTGTCTGTTTGATGAGCTGTGTTTTCACATTGCAAAAACAAAACAAAAAAAAGATAAAACGATGCAGAAAAACCTTAGCTGCCTGCAGAAGGGGGGTGCATGCTTGCTGTTGCCTTCCTCTGAGCAGCGTTTATGTGTTTCTGAAAAGCATCCCAGGGCTCTGAGGGCACCACAGGCATTCCCAGCCCTGACCTGGGGATGCCCCAGAGCCTGAGCCTAGGAGCCAACTGGGAAAGGGACACAGTGGGTGTGGGTGTTGGGGTGCTGCTGAAAAACAGGGGGTGATGGGGTGTATAAAAAGCATGATTGCACCTTCTTACACACGTGAGGAGGTCTGAAGCTGGCGAGGGCAGGAAGGCAGTCTCTCCCTTAGCTCACATCATATTTAGTGTGTGTCTGTCCCAGGACCTCGCCAGTCTGGTGCCGTTATTTTTCTGGAGTAAAGAGGGGCACCTCACTCTTTCCCCACCAAAGCCAGGGCAAGGCTGCACCTGGTTTATTTAGTCTGGATGGATGGAGCCATCGTGCAAGGTCAGGGCAGCAGAGGTCCACAATAAATGGATTCTCATCTGCACCACGTGGGCACCTGGTGAGGGCGGCGTCCTTCGACACGCGTCGCGCTCTTTTCTTGTTGGAATTGAATGGTAAAAGCTCTGGAGGGAGTTGATGGATCTCCCTAAGGCCTGGGCATCACTTGACTGAGCAACTGGAGCACCAGCAACGCTGCTCTAAGCCCAGAGCTGGGTCTCAGTTCAATTGTAAATGAGGAATGGCTGTGAGATGTCCCACCTCTGTGCCTGAACCGTAGAATCATTATGGTTGGAAGGGACCTCCAGGGTCACCAAGCCCAACCTTTGTCCCATCCTGTTCCTGACCATTAGACCAGCAGACCATGCCTGGGGAAGGGCACAGCCTGGCTTCTGCTCCAGCACTTGTGCCTTCCAGTTGTTGGGGGTCTCTGGTGGTGACCACGGTTGCGCTGGCCTCACGTGGGGACGTTGGTGATGGTGGCACGCTCCTTTATCATCGCTATGTGTGTGCTCCTCCAGTTCCCTTGCGTCAGGGGGAAGCCCTGGCTGTGCAACGTCAACGTGGTGCTTGCAGCCTCCAGAAGGACCTGCGTGGTCTCTGTCTGCTGTGGAGCTCTGGAAGGCAGAAGCTGCCTTCTCACCTCCACTTCCACGCTGGGTTTTAATTAGTTCATGCCATACCAATACAGATCTCTGGCTGTTTTTCCAGCCCTGCTCTGGGGCTGACACCTAAACAAATTCAAGCTTCTCATCTTCTTCCTGATGAGTTTTGATCCCCTGAACCATCTCCTCGGTGCTTCAAACAGAACTGCCACAACTCCCCCGTTTTCTTTGACTTGCAGCTTTTGCCACGTGGGGTGGGGTTTTTTTGGGTTATTTTGGGCTGGTTTGTTTGGTTTTTATTTTATTGTCAGTATGGCTGAGTCACGAGTGAGTAACACCAGCCTGGTCCAGCCCTGCCCCTCTTCCCACTGGGGGCTGAGCTCCTTCCCTGCTCCTTTCCCAGGCAGGGCTCAGCTGGGAGAAGACTTTTCCCTCTTGTCCCTGCCCACAGCTGGGGGAGGCAGCCTGGTAACTCCCCCTTAATACACTCCTTCGTTTCCATATTGCATAGGTACTTCCTAATTTCAATTAATGATTACAGACTAGGATAATTAGAAGACTCTGGTCATTGTCTCTGGATATTTTGCTTGCAGCAGAGCTGTTTCTTGCATTCCTGAGGGAGGTGCCATATTTCTTCTGTTTCTGTTAATCTTTGTGTAGCAGCTGCAGTTCATGTCGTGGATCTTAATGGGAGAGCAGAGCTGATGCCACTGAACTCACCCTGACAGCTTAACCTTGTTAAAAGCATCCAGAAGACCTCATAAAAATGGTGTTGCCTTTGGCTGGATCTTGTTCCTTCAGTTTGCTTATGAGGACATCATGTGTGTCGGTGGCAGAGACCTCACTGGAGCGGTGATTTATCACAGCAGTGCCTCCCTCTCTCTCTGTTTCTTGTCAGAGGAGAAATTAGACCAGGAGTGTTGGCCCGTGTGTCCGGGGGGCACGAGATGCTGTTTGAGGCAGTCACACGTGTGTCAGAAACTGCTCTAAAAGACATTTCTCTCCAGGCACAGAGCCTGTTCTCAGGTGTTCTCTCAGCATCTCTGCCCTTTGGTAAAGGCAGAGCACCGAGCTTTTGTCTCATCCCAGCGCAAAGGGTACCTCTTCGTTTCCTGAGGGCAGCAAAATGTTCTCCTTCCCTTGGGTCTCTTCTGAGGCAGAGCGATGATTGATGGCAGGTTGTGTGAGTGAGCCCCACGCTGGACAGTGATGGCTCACAGCAGAGCCTGTGACCCAGTGCTTCAACTCACCCTGGATTCCAGTAGTCTGGGTGTGAGCTGGAGCATCATCCCTGCTGTGGCTCCTGGCACAAGCACTGACTGGTTCTTCTCGGGGGGTCTGCAGCCTCTGTGCCTCAGGAGAAGCCAGTTGCCACTAGTGCTGAGGGATGCTGTTATTTCAGCTGCACCCAGGCTTATCTCAGGGGGAGAAACCACGTGTGTGTGCTGGAGGGGTCACAGAAAGACAGCTCTGTGGCCTCTTCCTCACCCAGTCCCTTTCCCCCCCCATCCCTATCCCACACTTCTGCCTCACGTGCTCCCTCCTTGGCTGGTTGTACCCAGGTGCCCTGATTCCTCTCCCAGATGCAGAGGAGCACGTGGCGCATCCTGGGCAGACCCATCTCTCCCAGTATGAGATCTGCCTGCTTTCAGGGACTGAGACAGGGACTCTACATAGGAATCTTTATTCCTTCAAGGAAAAAAGGCATATCCCTGGCTCTCTCCACTCTTCTCCAACCAGGGCACGGGAAAAGAAGCAAAGCCCACCACAACCTACCGGTGCCGTTTGCTCCTTGAAGATGAAATCCACAGCCACACACCCTGGACAGACAGCAGTCTCCTCTAAGCAGGCATGGTGCTTTGACCTCTGAAACCCAGAGGCTACGCCTGCCAGAGCTGCCCGTGGTGCAGCAACACAGCAGAGGGCTGAGAGGGCCAAGAGAGCTCTGGTGAGGACCCAAGAAGTGGAGACAAAGAACTTGGACACATCTGTTAACATGAAGTCATCTTAGCACCTGATTGCAAAGCCAGGGAGCTGGGACAGCATCTGAATGGCTGCTGCTGCCGCAGTGATAAATTAGATCACTTTGAGAGCACTTTAGAGCTGGATGGAAAATTCAGCTGCTCTCCTGCCAGTTTCATCCTGGAAGTGGAATTAACGCTCGCTGTAGCTGCACTGTCCAGCCACGAGCACGTGTCCCTTGTGCACCATCTCCCAGGGGTTTGCTCTCTGGGAACTGAGTGCATCTGAACCAGCAGAAAGCAGGGAGAGACCTTGCTGCACGCACAGAACCAAGAAATACGAACCCACTTTGGCCCTAGTGCCTCAGACAACTCAGACCTGAGCCTGAAAAGCAAGGTTTGAGACCACCTGGCAGGAGGGGTCGTGGTTTTTCCAAGAAGGTGGGTGAAGAGAAGAGATGGGTGAAGAGAAGAGGGGGGTGAAGAGAAGAGGGGGGTGAAGAGAAGAAGGGGGTGAAGAGAAGAGAGGGGTGAAGAGAAGCTGCCTGGGAAGGAGGTTCAAAAAGTCGAAGGGGAGATCAGGTGCTGGAAGCAGCCGCCACGCTCCATCAGAAGAGAGGTGAGTGCTCCCTGCCATGGTGGGATTTTTAAAGCCCAAGCTGTACTTAATGAAAAAAACCCACAAAAACAAACCCTCACTTTGTCTCCAAATGCCAAGATCTGGATGTGATTCAATTTGCTGGTTTCAACATGCAGGAGACCTGATGTTGGAAAAAGGACTTCAGCTTTGTCACCTATGAAAGAGAGCACCAGGAGAGCTGCAGGGAGCCAGCAGGCACCTTGACACCCTCCCTCCTGCCACATGCCACCCGTGCTGGGGGACCCAGGCCAGGTTTTGTGCCTGAAATGATGAAGGAGGAAGAATCAGAGAAGGGAGACAGGTCCAAAGAGCTGGTGTGCCCAGGCATGGGAGTGTTTTGAGGAGATGATTGGCTTGAGCTGGAGAAGCTGGACTGGTCATTGCTGGAGTAACAGAGCTGAGTGGGAGCAGAGGGTGGGGAACAAGAGAAGCCCCCCCCCCCCTTTTTTTTTTGGCAGAGGATTCCTACCTAGCGCTCGGTAAAGCTTTTGGGCAGAATCCTGCTGGCTTTGAGCACTGCAGGCTCCGGAGCTCTTCTGTGAGCAGGCTGGGGAGGGACAAGGACGGGCTGGTGCTGCGACCCCTCCACAAGGGGTCTGCCTGGCCCCTCTCCCTGGTGGTGAGGGGTCCAAGACTCGGCAGGTAACGGGACCTGCAAGGTGTTTTGTAAGCAGTTTCCTGCTTCGCAGCCAGAAGCATGTCTTTGTTTTCTTGGGATACATCACTTTCTGTCCTCAGCTTGTCCCTGGGAGCAGCGTCACCCTCGTCCCTGGAAAACAGGGCGTGGATTTGTGGCGCGTGATGGTGAAGGCTTGCTTCTCCCCACCTGGGTGCGGGGATCTCTCCCGTCGGTGGCGAGGGTCAGAGGGGGACGTCCGACAGATGGAGAGCCAGCAAGCCTGCTGCCCCTCTGGCTTTGAAAGGACTGCAGGGGACGCTCAGTTTCTCCACCAGGTTCCATCCCACCCAACACAAGAAGCCACAGGGAGCCGTGAGGAGTGAGCCTGTGGCTCTTTACAGCTGGGACAAGCTGAGGGCTCTGACAAACTGGAGTGTTTTCCACTGCCCAGTGAGAGCCAGCGAGCAGCACGAACGACTGGGACAAGGCAAGATGCCTGTGGTGGCCAGTCCACTCCATGAAAGTGAAGGGGGTCTGGGCAGGACCCTGGCATCTAAAGGTCAGTGGCACCTGCCTGGGACACCTCCCAGCCACAGGAGGCAGGAGCTGGTCCTGGTGCCACAGGACAGGGTGTGCAGCCTCGTGTTAACTTCTGGAGCTGTCCCCCTGCAGATGTTAAGGCAATGGGAAGCCTCTTCCAGGCTTTTGCTAAAAACCTCTGCCTAATTTATCGCCTAAATGTATTCATCAGCTCATTTGGTTTTGCTCTGAAACAGTTTTCACATTTGATATTTGAAGGATCCTCTGTGTAAGGCACCTGCTTAACTTCAGGCAGTGTAAGAAGCACCAATACATTTGATAATTAAATGTTTGCTGCCACCTAATTGTCCCTTATTACACACATTCTTTGAGCCAAAAGCCTGTCTACTGGCACCCTCCCCAGAGCGCCGAGCTTCAAAGAGAGCTGGGTAAGAGTTTCTTTTCTTAAAACACAGGATATATTTAAAACGGAGCCATCTCCAAAACTGCCAGGGTACAGATAAAGAAATGGAGAGAATAGCAAACCCAGCGGGCTAATTAGAAACAGTCAAATATAGCAAAAAAAAAAAAAAAGCAAAAAAAAGCAGATTGCAGCAAGCTGATAAAATGACAACAGTGGTAACGCTGAGAGAGCTGGCACTTACCTACAACCACCAGGGCACTCGAGCGAGCACGGTTTCAGCTCTAATCATAATTTTTTGTCTGCAGATCTGAGAAATCTGCCCTCTTTCCGCTGGCAGGGTGACGTGGAGCCGCATCCGGACATCAGCTGCAGCCACCAGCTCCACTCCAGCCTAAAGCCAGGGGAGATGTGGCCTCAGGACCGAGTTCCCAACCACCTCCGTGCCTCAAGCTGGATTTCAGAGTCCACCTCGGGGCTCTTCTGTGCTCCTGCAGGGTCGGGTACCGCCCGCCCAGCGATGCTGCTCAGCTCTGCATCCCCCTCCTGCAGAATTCCCGGGGGAAGCGGAGGGATGGATGAACGCACTCGGCGCTGGGAAGGCTGCAGCCGCCGGTGGGTTTGTCCCTGTCGCACACACTGAGCAAATGGGTGCATTTACACAGGCTTTGGGCGAGGGAAGCAGTGTTTCCTCAGCTATAAATCCAAACACATCCAAGGCAGCGGAGGGTTTTTAAAGCACGAGCAGCCTGTGTGTGCAAGCAGCTCTATTTTAAGCTGTGCCAGCTAAGGAAGGGTTTGTAGTACTTGGAGTCGAACTTTCTGCTTGTTATATTTCCTCCTTAGTTTTCAGGCTGTCTTGAGAAAAACGAGGTTTGTGCACAAATATGGGGGGGGGGGGGGGGGACTGGGGAAGCACAGAGGGAAAATTAAGTCCTGGTTATGGGGCGAGTGGGGTGTCTGTAGGACAGTTCCTGAGGCTCCACGGGGAGATGTGAGCAGTTGGCAGCCCTGGGACTGAGCACCTCTGCTTTTATTTCAGCACCCAGAGCTCGGAGCTCGGTGTCTGAGCAGCAGATAGCCAGGGCCACCTCCTGAAGGTCAGTCAGCTCATGCTGGGACAGGTGTCTGCTGCTCTGTGAGTCATTCCTATTTCTTACCACTGGCTATAAAGGGACCAAGAACTGATGAGCTCATCGGAGAGATCTACTTTGCAGTTGTCTAAATTTGGAGGGATGACTCTCACCAGTGGGCTTGCCAGCCCCAGCAATGAGGGTTCAGCAGAGCTTCTGCATCCCTACAGGTGGGGTGGCAAGAAACACTGAGGCTCTGAAACTGGCTCGACGCAGCCTGGGAGTCACTGCAGATGGGTGTTGGGATGCAGTGGTGTTAGCATACCTGCCTTAGGGAATTAAACATGCCTGGCACCACTCTCAGGTGTGGAGGCTGAGATGTAAAGCTGGGGTTTTTAATGGTGCATCGATGCCATTAAGCTCTCTTCACGGCAGGATGTCGCCAAGCAGAGACATTTGGGAACACTCCTTCCCCTATGCCTGGAAATGACTTGAGAAAGAGCTGGCTTGCACGGCACGGCACGGCCAAAAATATTCTGGAAACTGTCCAAATGGTGTAGTACTGAGGCTGGCAGAGTCCCCGTGCCAAGGAACATCCGACGCTCCTTGATTCACCAGTGGAGATGGAAGCACGAGGCTGCAGTTCAAGTAGGGGACTGGTGTTTGCCAGGCTGGGAGCTGTGGACTCCCTCTGGCACCCAAACCACGAGCGTCGTCTGCGTCACAGCTCTTAACAGGCTGAACTTTTGACAGGATCTAGTGGGAGGAGGTTCACGGTTTGGGGCTCTGCTCCAAACATCTTGGGTGCAGTAAGCCCTTCTTGTAAGAAAACCAGAAACTGAGTCATTTTTCATGGCAAACAGCAAGATATCCCCAAATGGAGACCTCGTGGTCCTCTTCCTACCTGTTTTCATAGAATCATAGAATAATTATGGTTAGAAGGGACCTCCAGGGTCATCAAGTCCAACCTTTATCCCATCACATTCCCTTCTGTCCTGCTCCCCCAGGCACAGCCCCATGGGCCAGCCATGAGTGAGCCCGCTGGGAGTCCCACTCCAGGCAGTGACCCACAGGGGTACCCCACACCACTTAAAAATGCTCATTAGAAAAGGAGGGAGCTCACTGAGGGTGGGGTTCCTCTCCCTGGGGCTCCTCCCTCCTGGTCTTCTGCTCCTGCTGCTGACATCAAGGACTGGGCTGAGCAGAACTTCGTATGCTTTATGCTGGTTGCTGTATTAGTTTTGTTATTTCATTCAATCTGTTTCTGCTTTGACCCATGGGGTTTCTCCCCTTCTCAGCTGGGGAGGGGGTATGGGGTGGGAGAACAACTGCTGCAGGTTAGCCCTGGGTACGCTGAACATAGGCACCTTCCTTCAAAAGGAGCATTTTATCAGGGAATCACAGACTGGTTTGGGTGGGAAGGGACCTCAAAGCTCATCCCATCCCAACCCCCTGCCATGGCAGGGACGCCTCCCACTGGGCCAGGTTGCTCCAAGCCCCATCCAACCTGGGCTGGGATGGAGCATCCACAGCTTCCCTGGGCAACCTGGGCCAGTGCTCCCCACCCTCAGGGAAAGAACTTCTTCCTTAGATCCAGGCTAATAGTTTTGCTGCCCTCTCCTGTCCAAAGCCAGGCAGAAAAGGCGCTGGGCTGTTTATAAAGACACTTTGGGTGGAGAGGCTCCCACAGCAGCCAGGAGAGCACCCAGGGCGTTTCGATCTTTGCCTGGATGCATCCCCAGCCTGGCTCACAGGCTGGCACACCACAGAGCTCAAACCCGGCGGCGATCACACACAGCCGGGGTGTGACTGCACCTACCGCTCCCCTTCGGTGGAAAAATCCAGCTGAGTGCAGCAAACGATGCGAGAAAGCTGTTCCCTGGGATCTGGGACCACTGTGCTCTGAGAATGGATCTGAGGTGCTTTACTGATTGGAGAAAAGGCCAGGTAAGGGCTTTATCTGGGATGTCTCTGTCTGAGGAGAGAAATGGAAGCTTGTTTCTGCCTGGACATCCCACCCTGGTCGTCAGGGTGTGCCTGGATCCTCACCCAGCTCCTGTTATCAGCCCTGCCTCGCTGTCACGTTCCAGGTGACAATCTCCTCCAGCTGTAAGAGGAGAAAAGCCATCCCTTACCCGTGCAAACCTGTTGCATCGCGCCTCTGTGATTCCTTTCACGAGAAATTCCTCAAACTCCTCCCTCGAGCCTTTTCCCAGAGAGACAGTGGAGAAAGAAGAGGTCTTTTTGCCTAAAAATAACCTTTGTTTTTCTGTTTTATCTCTGAAAAATGCCTGCATTTGTGACTGCTCCCTGGTAACTTCCCTTTTCTTTGAAGCTCCAAAATCTGTTCTTATGTCTCTTAGCTTTTAGCTGTTAAAGTTCACGTGCTGATCAGGATAAACGAGTCTTTTCCTCCAGGCATCTCTAAATTAAGCACCAGCTCCTCTTCAAGCCCCTCTGATCCCAGACACTGAAAGGGCTCAGGGAGGTGAGCTCCCTTCACTTCATTTTCTCTGGATTAGAGGGGTTTTTATCCCAGAGAAGAGGGATGTTTCGGATGGATGCCTGGATTCTCCCCACCCTCAGGGAAAGAACTTCATCCTTAGATCCAGGCTAAACCCATCCTCTCCCAGCTTCCACCCATCACCCCTCGTCCTGTCCCTCCAGGTCCTTGGCAAAAGTCCCTCCCCAAACGTCCCGTTGGAATTCTGATCCGGTGTTAGGACTCACACTGCGCTCCTCCCCAGGTCCTCCCAAATTCCGGGTGCTGCACCCACGCTCCGAGAGCTGTGTGAGAATCCTGCCCCTGTTTGCCAGCCAGCCCCTGCTCCTCAGATGCTGTTCTGCGCTTTCCCTGACTTCCTCCCTCTGTTTCTGGGTTTTGACTGAGCTTTTGTATGTGAACGTTTGAGTTTGTTTATCTGTTTCAGCTGAAAAGCTCCAGCAAAATGCTAATAAGAAGTATTAGCTGCAGCTAATTGAGCTGTTTCTATGATCCTCCATAATTATCTCCTGGTACAGCACCTACCGTGAGAAAGGCTAAGAAAGGCAGAGAGGATGCCAGAGATAATCAGACACAAGAGCTGGGGAAAACACTTGATTTTCTTATCCAAATTAAGATTTTTTATTTATTTATTTATTTTTAATTGATTACCTCACTAAATATTTGCTGTTGAGAGCAAACTAAGCCGGTGCTCGTGGGGACTGCGAAGGGAGTGACGGGTGCTCAATTATTTACAGACCTGCTTGGCTAGCTGAGCGTGCGCCAGGAATACAGAGGAGCCGTCGCCGGGAATTGCGCTGGGGATTTTTCATTCAGGGTAAAAAGCGAGCAATGACAAGGGGGGGGGAAGGTTCTCCTGAGTCAAAAATGCTGCAATTTTGCCCAGTGATAAATTGAGCTGTCACCAGGGCTCGATTATCACATCCAGAGCGTGCCTTCCTTCTCCCCAGTCTCCCCCCAAGCTCCTTGAGCCTGCAGAGGAGCACAGATTGGGTTAGCACAGACCTCGGAGGGCAGCAGGTGAAGTTGCCTTTAGAAATCACCGTTAATAAACACTGGTTTTGTCCTAAACTGAGCTCCTAGGTCTGTTATTGGTGCAGCCCTTGGTTGGGTTGGATGTCCTGCACGCTCAGCGTGTGCGGCTGCTTCCTTGCTGAGCAGTCAATGCCTTGCTTGTCCTGATCTTTCATGGATCTCTAACTCACAGAGACAGCTTATAACAATTAAAACCAGATTTATAAGCTATGCAGAGATGCAAATTGTCACGTTTTATGAGTGTGGTCTAGAAGTGCGGTCGCAAACCATACAAGTGAAGCGAAATTCATGTATGCTTCGAAATGGGAGAGGGATAATTTGGCAGCAGGAGCTATTAATAGGCTATGAAATATGGGGTGGCTGTTTAGGAAGCCCAAATATCAGTGGAAAGCTTGAAAGCCAAGCAGAGCCAGCAGTGCTGATGGGTTTATAGGCAGAGAGATCTCTTTTTGATTGAGATATATACATACATCCCCCTTCATGCTGGACTTGGGGAACACAAGGGACACCGAAGAGCAAAGGATCAGGTGTGGATGAACTTTACCCTTGCAGGACTCTCTCTGGGCCAGTTTTTGCACCTATTCCCTGTGCACCTGCCCCAAAAAGAGTTTCAAGAGGTGCTGGCTGGCTGCAAAACCCCTGCCTTACTGCACCGTTGGGCTGTGCAGATGGGAAGCATCTTCACCTGTATTTCTGGGCTCCTTCAGCTGAGCCTGCTTGCCCCTGGCTAAGGAGGTGAGCCTCATCCTTCTGGTCCTGAACCTACCAGGACATCCCCTCCAAAGCCCCAGCTTCTGAGCCCAAAGCCTTGCTCAGCCCCTTGCAGGACACCCTGCCCAGCTGGGGGAGGAGTTAGATCTGATGCTGTCTTAGTGCTTGACCCCCCCATGGCCAGGTGGGTTACCTGGAGGACTGGTACCACCTCTACCTCTCCATTGCATGAAGAAACAGTCTTGCTGAAGGAAAACTTCTCAGTAACTGTCTCCATGGGTCTTGTGAAAGCCCTGTTTTATTTTCCCAAACTTCCTCCTGCTTGGCTTGCCCCGGGTGTTTTATTTTCCTGCTGTACCACAGGCTCTGGACCTGCTGCTTTGCCACTGAGGGAAGACATGGAGTAACAGTGGCACCAAGTGGGCACGTACGGGAGCAGAACAACTAAAGCACAGCATTGGGGGATGTCAGAGAGGGACGGAATGTGATGGAGACTCACCATAAAGCTCTTTATGGTCAGGGCATCCCACAGTATGATCTCGTCCTGGTGGAAGTCCAGCCCAGAACAGGAGGTTGGATTGTGGACCTCCAAGGACCCTTCCTCCAGCGTGGCTCAGGTGTCCCAGGAGAGGTAAAGGGGATGTGAAAGAGCAGTTCAGCCTCTTCTGACCCAGCGTTGTCTGCAAAGATCCTTCCCACTGGCAGCAGAGAGAGCCTCAGTAGAATGGGGACCTGGCAGAGGTCTCTTTCTCATCAGAAATAGAAGCCTTTTCTGTAATGATCTTGTTCTGCCTGGATAGAGATGTGTTTATACATTTGATTTCCATGCAGGCCTCTGAAGTAAAGGAATTTCTTCCTGGGGAGGAGGGACAGGACTCCAGAGTCCCTGCTGGGGAGGCAGAGGGACTGCGCAGGCAGATGCGAGAGCTGTAATGAGAGGGATAAGGGCTGTAAATATGAGATGTGAGGGGGGGGATGCTCCCCCTCTGCTCTGCCCTCCTGAGACCCCCCTGGAATCCTGGGTCCAGCTCTGGAGCCCCCAACACAAGAAAGATCTGGAGCTGGTGGAGCGAGTCCAGAGGAGGCTGCCAAGATGGGCAGAGGGCTGGGACAGCTCTGCTCTGGGGACAGGCTGAGGGACTTGGGGGTGTTCAGCCTGGAGAAAGCTCCAGGGAGACCTTAGGGGGGTACAGGAAGGCTGGGGAGGGACTTTGGACAAGGGCCTGGAGTGATGGGGTGATGGGTGGGAGCTGGGAGAGGGTGGGTTTAGCCTGGATCTAAGGAAGAAGTTCTTTCCCTGAGGGTGGGGAGCACTGGCACAGGTTGCCCAGGGAAGCTGTGGATGCTCCATCCCAGCCCAGGTTGGATGGGGCTTGGAGCAACCTGACCCAGTGGGAGGTGTCCCTGCCATGGCAGGGGGTTGGGATGAGCTTTGAGGTCCCTTCCCACCCAAACCAGTCTGTGATGATCCCATGTGGCCACTCAGCCCTTTCTGTGTAGAGCTCAGCGGTGCCAGGTGACACCCACAAACTGGCTCTGCAGAGGCAGTCTGGTCCTGCTGTCCCACTAAACCTCCTTAGACACCCCCTTTGCCTTACACACCCCCTTTGCCTTACACACCCCCTTTGCCTTACACACCTCTTCATTTTTATTCTTGTATTCCTCAAGGAAAAAAAAAAAAAAAGAAGGAAAAAAAAAAAAAGAGAATAATGCAAGAACCTTAAAATAAGGTAAAACCCCATCTCAGAGCCAGAGCAGAGGGGGGCACTCACGCATTCTTGTAGCACCCCAGTATCCATCCCACCTCCCTGCCGTGTGTCCGCAGGGCAACCCACACAGACGCCGGAGTGATGGAAAACCGGAGGAACTGCGTGGGAAGAGAACTCCCCACGTCCGCGTGTTTCCTCTTTGTCCCTTTTCCCTCCCAGGGGGAGAAAAACCAAACCACCCCAAACTCCGAGAGGTCCCGGTGAGTGAATGGCCTCGGGGGGGGTGGTGCGGGGGTGCGCCCCCAGCCCTGCCCCTCCGTGCTGCGCGCTCCCGGGGCCGCCGTTCCCGTGGGAACTCCGCGGGCCGGGCGGAAAGGGCAGGCCGAGAGGGGACAAAGGGAGAGCGGGGAAGGGGGGCGGAGGGAAGTGCACGGGAAGGGGGAAGCGCCGGAAAAAAAAAAGGGAGGAATCCGAGGGGGAAAAAGGGAGGAATTCGAGTGGGAAAAAGGAGGAAAAAGAGGGGGAAAAGGGAGGAAGCCGAAGGGGGAAAAGGAGGAAAACGAGGGGAAAAAGGGAGGAATCCGAGAAGAGCCCAAGAGAGGAAAGTTGGAGCGGGAGGGGAGAGCACGGGGCCCCGGCGCGCAGCGGAGCGCGGGGAGGAGCGGCCGGCGGGACCCCGCGGCCGGGAACACCGGGGCTGGACCGGGAACACCGGGGCTGGACCGGGAACACCCGGGAGGCAGCGAGGGAACCCCAAGTCGCTGGAAGGAAGAGGTGAGCGCCAGCCCTGGGAGCAGCGGAGGTAAGAGAGAGCCGGGGTCTGCGTTACCGGACAGATCCTGAGAGCGGGGGCGGTGCTTTGGGGTTGTTTTGTTTTGTTTTTGTAAAAGAGACAAAATCTGAAATGCATCCAAAGCTGTGTGAGCAGCAGGGCGAGGGAGGGGATGCTCCCCCTCTGCTCTGCCCTCCTGAGACCCCCCCTGGAATCCTGGGTCCAGCTCTGGAGCCCCCAACACAAGAAAGATCTGGAGCTGGTGGAGCGAGTCCAGAGGAGGCTGCCAAGATGGGCAGAGGGCTGGGACAGCTCTGCTCTGGGGACAGGCTGAGGGACTTGGGGGTGTTCAGCCTGGAGAAAGCTCCAGGGAGACCTCAGGGGGGGACAGGAAGGCTGGGGAGGGACTTTGGACAAGGGCCTGGAGTGATGGGGTGATGGGTGGGAGCTGGGAGAGGGTGAGTTTAGCCTGGATCTAAGGAAGAAGTTCTTTCCCTGAGGGTGGGGAGCACTGGCACAGGTTGCCCAGGGAAGCTGTGGATGCTCCATCCCAGCCCAGGTTGGATGGGGCTTGGAGCAACCTGGCCCAGTGGGAGGTGTCCCTGCCATGGCAGGGGGATGGGATGAGCTTTGAGGTCCCTTCCCACCCAAACCAGTCTGTGATTCTATGAGACACTGAGCTCAGAAGGAGCCTGGGGTGGAAGGGACTTGGCCAGAGCTTGGGCAAGCAGCACCCGCTGAGGTGCTGGGAGGGTGTCACCACCGTGCCGTGCTCTGGGAGGAGCAGAAATTGGGCTGGTTGTGCCCACGCTGTCCCGACGCAGCCGGTTCTCCATGGTAAACCTTGGAAGAAAGGAGACATTCCAGCCCCTTGACCCTAAAATCTGCCCTGAGCAGATCCCCCGTGACACATCCGTGTTCCAGGCTGAGGAACGCTTGGGTCACAGCATCCTCTCTGCTCAAGCACGTGCTGGAGTCGCGTGGTGTTGACATTGCCACTCATAGCATGATACTAAGTTTTGGAAAGTCCCTGTAGGATGAGTGAGGGGGAGGATTTTAGCCTTGGGTTTTTGTGGTAGAGGTTTCCAGGCCTGAGGTCTGGAAGGTCCCATCTCCTCCGTTCGTAGGGCGGTGGTACCACCAACTGGGAGGAAAGGGGTTTTTGCCCAGTTCCTGACCTGTTCTCCACCTGCTGATGTGGGGTAGTGTCTCCAATGGCTTTTGAGCTCTGTTTGCTCCTTTGTAGGTGGTTTCACTTCCCGGTACAGTGTTGGCTTCATTCCCAGTGCCCAACCCAAAGCCAGAGTTGGGTGTTCCACGCTCACGTCAAGCCCGTAGGGATGGGGTGCCAACCAGAGCTCGTCGTCCTTGGTTGTCCCTGAAGAGCTGGTGGTGTGGGTGACCCAGGGGGGTTATGCACAGTCCCTCCTAAGATGCCAGCAGAGCTGACCTCGGTCACCCCGGGTGCCACCAAGCTGAAGCTCCGCCCCTCTGGATGTGCCAGATCTCGTTGGCTCTCCAATGGAAGATGCACACAGAGAAACGTGAGACCTTTGATTGACAGCTTGCTTAAATATAAACATAACAGCTGGTTTTTCTTTGACTTCTCTGCTCAAACCACAGGTTTCTGCATTTCTCATCGTGGCAAACAGAGCTCCCTTCGTCATTGTCAGTGTTCAGTGTTGCGAGCTAAATCCTCTTTCATCTTTAACTCTCTTGGCTTCGGCGATGAGGATGCTGTGAGGATGCTGAGGGAGATGCAGCAATTAACTCTGCTCCAGGATTTAGCTCTGCCCTCAGCCGAGCTACAGGCGCTGCGGAAAGGTTGCCAGAGACGCAGAGACGAGCCTGCCTCCAGGTTTTTGCTGCATCCCTGCTGCTCAGCGAGATATAGATCATCACCAGAATTATTGCCTGTCCCCGTGGAAGATGGGGATGCCCGGGGATGCTGATTTGCGAGGGAGGTGGATCTGGGTGCTGGGTGGCCATGCTGTGAGAGCGGGGTGTGGGGACCCTGCCGGTGATGCAGGAGCTGGGGGATTTTTCAGTTCCGGTGCCGGGGCTGTGCTCACGGTGAGGTCTCTGTGGCGCAATGGACGAGCGCGCTGGACTTCTAATCCAGAGGTTCCGGGTTCGAGTCCCGGCAGAGATGATCTCCAGGCAGGTGGCTCTTTTCTTTTACCGCCAGGTCCCAGTCCGTTACGTGTATAGCGCCCCGAGGGCTTCAGAGGGGGTGACAATGACTTTTTGTGACGCTCGTAAGTCACGCGCTCCCTTTCTAACGCGTGTCCTCTTCCATCGTAGGGTTGTGATCCATGGAGCAGGGTCCAGTGGAGGCTGGCACCAGCGGTGTCCCTCAGGGGTCAACACTCGGTCCGGGCTTGTTCAACATCTTCATCGGTGACCTGGGCGAGGGGACAGAGTGGATCCTCAGTGAGTTGGCTGCTGATCCCAAGCTGAGAGGGGTGGTGACACTCCCGAGGGCTGCGCTGCCACCAGCGGGACCTGGGCAGGCTGAGAGCTGGGCAGGGAGGAACCTCAGGAGGTTCAGTGAGGGCAAGGGCAGGGGGTGCCCCTGGGGGAGAAGAATGCCAGCACCAGGAGAGGGGAGGGGGGACCTGCTGGGGACAGCTCTGAGGAGAAGGACCTGGGGGTCCTGGCAGGCAGGAAATGATCCCTGAGCCGGCGATGTGCCCGTGCCACCAAGAAGGGCAATGCCAGCCTGGGCTGCACAGGGCAGTGTGTGGCCAGGAGGGCGAGGGAGGGCATTGTCCCCTCTGCTGTGCCCTGGGGAGGCCACAGCTGGAATCCTGCCTCCAGTTCTGGGCTCCCCAGTTCCAGAGAGACTGGGAACGACTGGAGAGAGTGCAGGGGAGGGCAGCGAGGATGAGTGGGGATTGGAGCATCTCCCCTGGGAGGAAAGGCTGAGGGAGCTGGGACTCTTCAGCCTGGAGCAGAGAAGGCTGAGGGGGATCTGATGAACGTTCACAAACACCTAAAGGGGGGTGAGGGAGGATGGAGCCAGACTCTTCCCAGTGGTTCCCAGTGCCAGGACGAGGGCAATGGGCACAAGCTGGACCAGAGGAAGATGAGGGAGAACTTCTTTGGGGTGAGGGTGCCGAGCACTGGCACTGCCCAGAGAGGGGTGCAGTCTCCTTCTCTGGAGCTTTCCCAGCCTGGCCTGGGTGCAGCCCTGAGGGATGTGCTCGAGGGGACCCTGCTGTCCCACAGGGGAGTTGGGCTGGGGGAGCTCTGGAGGTCCCATCCAGCTCAGACAATAGGGGTCAGGGGTTACCTGGGGGTTCAGGTTAGCAGTTAAAGGTAGGTTTAGGATTTACAGTTTAGTGTAAGGACTTAGGGTTTAGGGTTATGGTTACAGGTTCAAGTCTATGGGTGGGGTTACAGGTTAATATGACAGGTTTAGGATTACAGGTTAGCAGTAGGGTTACAGTTAGTGGTTAGTTGTTAGTGGGTAGGGTGAGGGTCTGGCCCTGGCAGGCAGCGAGCACGTCCTTACTGCCCAGAAGGACCGGCCGCAGGCTGGGTCAGCTCGCTGCCCAGCAGGGCTGCACTGTCCATGGTTAACCAGTACCCAGCGCTAAACCGTAGCAGTCAATCACCAGATGCTCCCTCCCCAGCTGGGAAGGAAAATCAGGGAAAAAAGGGAGAAAGCCCGCGAGTTGAAGTAGAAAAGATTTAATAGAATAAAAAACCTGAAACAGTAATTAACATAAAGTATGGAAGGTTCTACTCAGCCCAGTCCTTGATGCCAACACCAGGAATAGAAAACCACCAGCAAGGAACCTCAGGGAGAGGGATCTCAGCCCTGGGGCACCCCCCCCCACCATGTCCCCAAAGCTCTCAGAAGTGGGGTTTGGAGTTCTGGGTTCCCAAAGCTGTGTCCCCTGTGAACCCCCCCATCCCATTCCAACACGCTCTGGTCCTGGGGGGCAGTGACTTTATTCCCCTGGGGGAAGCACCCTAGTGCCAGGCTCCCCCCAGCCCCCCCAGCCACAGCCCCAGGGCGAACTTGGTGCCGGTGCTGACGCGTTCCAGGTCCGGCCCGGTGGCCGGAGCCGTGCTCAGGAAGGTGGCAGTGGGGACATGGGTGGTCCTGGAGGAGCCATCACTCAGCTCCGTGATGCTGAGAGAGGGGAAGTGATGAGGAATGGAGCCACATGTGTCCCCCCACCCGTGTCCCTGTCCCCAAGGTGTGTCCTCACCCCACGGTGGCCGGCAGCGTGCTGGGGACACTTCCCGAGCTCTCTGCTCCGTCCTCCGTGGCCGCGATGGCTGTGATAACGGGGGGCTCCAGCCAGGCGTAGGCGCTCACCTCGCTCTCACTGGGACGCATCCGGGCCTGGACCCCGACACCACGCTTAGTGACACTCACAGTGTCACCGCCAGGGCCACAGGGCACTGTCCCCAGCCCAGGCGCTCACCTCCAGCCGCTCATGGGGCTCAGTGGAGAGGAGGAGCAGGTAGGTGACGATGTGGTGGTGGTGTGGCAGCCCCCAGCTCAGCATGGGGGGATAGATGGACTGTGGGGACACAGAGGGTGCCACGTGCCACCCCTGGGGACACAGCTGGGCACCAGGTGTCACCTCCAGTCCCACAGGCACGGGATGTGGTGTCAGTGGGTAGAGGGGACACCTCAACCAGGTGCCACCCCCACCTAGAGGTGCTCAGCTCCGTGGGGAGGGGTCCCCCAAAGGTCCTCAAGTGTCCCCCAAAGGTCCCCTGGTGTCCCCCAGCCCCGCAGGGTGTTACCTCCCAGAGGCCCAGCACCCTCCAGGAGAAGGTCCCCACTTCCAGGCGCAGCCCTGTCTCCTCCTCCAGCTCCCGCAGTCCCACCTCCAGCAGCTATGGGATGGAGAAAAGCGGGGGGTCAGGGTGCAGGAGCACCCCCAGACTCACACTGTCCCTGGAGCACTGCCCGTGGGATCCCCACATTGTCACATTGTCCCCACGTTGTCCTCTCACCTCTTCACCTGGCTCCATGTGCCCACCTGTGAGGGGGGGACAGCAGGTCAGGGGCACCCCAAAGGACCCAGCACCCCAAAACTACCCCCTCTCCCCCAAGGGACTCACCAGGTGGCACCCAGAGGCCGGGGAAGGTGGTGAGGGTGCTGGCACGGCGGGTGAGCAGGACACGGCCGGTGCCCGCCTGCAGCAGCACGGCCACCCCCGCCACCACTCCCCGGCCACGCAACTCGGCCACCTCCGGGCGCTCCCCCAGGAGCTTGGCGGGGCAGAAGGGGGGTCTCTGTGGGGAAAGGGGACATGAGGGGACAGGGTGGTGGCACTGGGGGGGGGACACAGGGGTCTGCCGGCCCCCACCCACCTTGAGGAGGGCAGTGGTGGAGCTGGGGAAGGCCTCGTCCGAGAGGAGGAAGCGGCCGCGGTCCAGGCCACAGCTCACCATGGCCACGTCCTCGTGCGGGGGGCAGAAGGCACCAGTGACGCTCTGCGGGGAGGGGACGTGGGGGGCAGCGCCAGAGGGACAGTGGTGGCCACTGCCATGGTCACCACCGCCATGGCACCATGATGGGCACTGCCACCACCATGGCACCATGACGCCACCACTGCCATGACCCCACGATGGCCACCACTGCCATGGCACTGTGATGGGCACTGCCACCACCGTGGCACTGTGATGCCACCACTGCCATGGCCCCACGATGGCCACCGCAACAGCACCACACCGGTAAGACACACCCACCCCCTCCCCCCAGCACTCTGTCCCGCCGTGCACGACCCTTGCACACTCACAGCCCCCCCTTGCACACTCACAGGCCCCGCCCCCGGTACCTGCCCGAGCCGCGCGGGCCCCTCCGCCCCGCCCCGCCGCACGTGCACCAGCACGCGCGCCAGCCCCGCCATGGGCGCTTCCGGGGTGGGCGGGGCCTCGCCGGGAAGGGGCGGGGCCTCGTGGCGGGGAATTAGCGGGGGCTGGCCGGGAAGGGGCGTGGTCTCGGGGGGAAATGGGCGTGGCCTCCCCAGGGAGGGGCGGGGCGTGGTGCTCAGCGGGGGCAGCGGCAGCCGCGGGCAGGGGACGGCGGGGGTCCGGTGCCACCGCCCGCCACCGAAGCCTCATCGCACACACCCCCCCCCCCCCGGGAGGAGCTGGGACACTGTCCCCACCCCACAGGACACCCAGGCAGTGTCAGCAGCTTCGGCTTTATTTCCGCCAGCAGCACAAGGCCCCTCCATGTCCCCCCGCGTGTGTCCCCCCGTGTCCCCCCCAGCACACTCAAGGCTTCCTCATGGTGCTCTCGATGAAGGACTCCAGCACAAAGATGGTCTCATCTACCTGGTTCTCACTGGCGTCCATCCTGGGGGGCAGAGGGAGAGGTGGGAAGGCTGCTGGGGTCCCCACATGGCTCTGTCCCCTCTGTCCCTGTCCCCCCCCCCAGCACTCACTTGTTAACGTTGCGTTTGAGGGTCTCCAGCTGCTGGCGCTCAGGGGCTGTGATCATCTCCTCGATCTCCTGCAGCTGCGCCTCCTCGGCGCCGGTGGCCTGCATGGACGCCAAGATGGCTTCGACCCGCTGCGACTTCTCCAGCAGCCGCCTGAGGGGGAAAGGACATGAAAATGGTGGCTATGGGGCCACCCCAAAATCTAGCACCACCACCCCCCACCTGACACCTGAGCCCCTAGCGCTCACTTGCTCTCCTTGGTCTCGTACTGACGTCGTTCCATCAGGTTGGCCACGCTCTGGGAAGAGGAAAGAGAAACGTGTGGAGGAGGAGAAGAAGGAGGACAAGGAGGAGGATGAAGATGAGGATGAGGACAAGGAGGATAAATATGAGGAGGAGAAGGATGAGAAGGGCATGGAGGAGGAGGAGATGAAGGGAGGACGAGGAGGAGGAGGACAAGGAGGATAAAGATGAGGAGGAGAAGGATAAGAAGGGCATGGAGGAGAAGGAGGATGAGGAGGACTCAGAGGAGAAGGAGGACAAGGACAAGAAGAAGGACAAGAAGGAAAATGAAGACGAGGAGGAGGATGAGGACAAGGAGGAGAAGGAGGAGGAAAAGACGGAGGAGGACGAGGAGAAGGAGGACAAGGAGGAGGATGAAGATGAAGAGGATGAGGAGGAGGACAAAGATGATGAGGACAAAGAGGAGGAGGAGGGGCAGGACAAAGAAGAGGAGGAGGAGGACAAACACAATGAGGATGAAGATGATGATGAGGAGAACAAAGATGAAGAGGATGAGAAGGACGAGGACAAGGAGGACAAGGATGAGAAGGATGTGGTAATGGTGGAGGACAAGGAGGAGGAGGACAAAAAAAAAACACGTGTCATGGTGGCTGTGAAGAACCATGCATGCTGGTGGAGAGCCACTCAGCTCCACCGCCTGGAGCAGGAGCATGCTCAGGGGTCTGGATTCCTTTCTGCTTGGGAATACTGGTGTGGATGAGACCAGCTGGGGACCCAGCAGGGATCAGGCTGGTGACAGTGGTTCTTGGGGACAGGCAGACTGAGCCGAGCCACTGGTGGGACCCCAGAAGTGACCGGGCCATACCTTGTAGCACCGGTGCAGCAGCATCCGCGCGGAGGACGGGACGTTCACCGTGTAGAGGTAGAAGGTGCGGGACGGCGCGTGGTCGGGAGTCTTGGGAATCTCCTGTGGGTGGGTGGGTGAGAGGAGGGGGAGGACTTCACCACTGGTGTCCCTCCATCCCTCAGAAAAGTCACCGTGTTGTGAGGAGCAGGAGAGCGGCATCCGCTCTTCCTCGGGGAAGTCTCCGAGGTCTCAGAGGCGTCACCACCCCTCGTTCTTTATCCTCACGCCCCGTGTGTCACCTTCCTCACCTGCAGGGACACGAAATTCTCCGACAGCATTTTGTAGAGCATGTCCTTGGCTTCCTTAGCTGGGATCATGGCAAAATCCTCCACTTGCTTCTGCTCCAAATGCTTCTTCCTCAGGAGCAGGCGGAATATCCTGGCACAGCGGGAACCGAACCTGAGCGGGAGAGGGAAATAAATCAACAGATGGAAGCCAGAAAGGGTTAAAAAAAAGTCTTGAAGCCGCTCTTTTACCTCTCCTCCACGATGGACTCCAGCGTCGCCGTCGCCAGAGATGCCAGGGCCTTGTGGAGATCTGTGCAAGATCAAGGTCAAGGGCTAATGCTGGCACTGGGGGGGTTGGTTTATGGGCTGGAAAAGCCTGCTAAGGTATTTTAGCCCCAAAGGATACTGACAGTGTACATGCCCCCGCCACTGTCCCCCAATTTCCCCACAAACTCCAGCTAGGAGAAGAGAGAAAAGTAATTCAGCACACCACGCAGTAATAGAAATCCTGATTTCAACTGCCTCTGAGTGGAGAGAACCCCATGTTCCTCACCGGGTCATCCGCTAACAGGGTGAGGTACTGATCCAAAACTTGCTTCACAATGTTGTATCCAGCTGGAAGAGATCTGAATATCTATAGGGAAGGGGGGAAAAAGGCAGGGTGTAAGTGTGGGAAATTGAATAATCAGGTTTTCTAAACCTGGAGGTGCTTTACGGGCTGCTTCTGCTCGATTCAAACCCAAAAAAGGGCTTGGCTACACCCCAACTTCTCAAGGAGAGGACCTGACCTCGTTGGAGGAGAGTGGCTGGGTGTACGGCGCGCTGGAGGAGGTGGTGACTTCGCTCATCCGCAGCATCGTCCGCACTATTTCACTGCTGGTCTGGTTTTAGGGGGGGAAGGAAACAGCCCTGAGCGTGGGAGAACCTCTGTCCTGGGCTCTTCCCACTGCAACACCCTTCCTGTCCTGGAGCAGGGGTGAGAACCCCCCTGACATCACCACTGAGATCCCCCCTCCTGGAGAGGAGAGCAACTGCAGGAGGTACCGAGGGTTTCCACGAACCTGATCCATGCGGTTGGCCACGGCGCTGACGATGCCCTGGTCTCGAAAGTGCTGGTGGAACCGGTCGATGTTGACTTGCCAGTAAATGCCATCGTCCTGGGGAGGCTGGGGGGGGGAACAGGGAGGGAGAGAAGCCATGAAATGGAGGGAGGAGCCATGAAAATGAGGGAGAGGAACCAGGAAATGGAGAGAGGAGCCATGAAAATGAGGGAGAGGAACCAGGAAATGGAGAGAGGAGCCATGAAAATGAGAGTGGAGCCACTAAAATGAGAGAGGAGCCATAAAACTAAGGGAGAGGAGGCACGAAACTGCTCATTAGGTTTCCCCAGGAAAACGTGTCTGGGAAGGCATTGGATCCCTGGAGGAGGAAGGAGCTCAGCCCTGGGCAGGCCGGGGACAGAGGTGTCCCCAGGAAAGGTCACAGCAGCTACCTCTGATTTCCATCCCCGCAGCGCTGAGGGTGACACAGCTCCCGTGTCCCCCCTACCTCCGAGCTCTCTCCATCTTGCTTCTGCCTTTTAGCCTTGTGTTCACCGTTCTCTTCCTCGTCACACGATCGCCTCCGCTTCCCTTTCCCTGTCCAACCAAGGTCCCAGGTGACCGGCGTGTCCCCCCAAACACCCCCACCACTCCCCACCTGGCAGCACCCAGCGTGTTTCTCACCTATGAGGTGCAGCCTGGGCACCACGTACATGTCCTTCTCGTTGATCACCAAGGTGGGCGCGGGGGGAGGCGGCGCCGTGGGGGTCTCAGGGGTTTCGGGGACCACCGGGCACCTCTGGACGAAGTGCGTGTCTGCCAGGCGCACAAAGGTGTTGGAGACGTCGGTGTAATCCATGGTCTTTCCATCTAGGCCAGAGAAGAGATGGTGGCGTCAAGCCCTGCCACCCTCAGCTTGTTCCTGAGGCGCCGGAGGACACGGTGACGCTGTGGTCCTCAAAGAATCACCATGAACTGGCTGCTTGGAGGCTGGTTTGGGGTGGGGAGCAGCATTTATAACCCCTCAGGCAGCCAGGCCATGTTAGGTGGCTCTTTCTCCATGTTCATGGCCAGCTTTCCACTGTAACGTAACCCAAAGAGCCTCTGGGACCTCCTTCCCCTCCCAGATCCCTATTTTTTTAAGGAGAAGACCTTCCCACCTTCCATGGTTTCCGTCAGCCTGTCCGCCACCTTCTTCACCACCGCGCTCATCGTCATCTTGCCGTTGAGGAGCAGCTCCTCCACGATGAGCTCCCCCGTGTCGTTGTAGAGGGTCTTGGCGGTGTAGATGTACCGTGGGTAGCGGAGGATCCTCAGGACCCGCTTGCACTGGGCCTCATACTCCACAAAACCTCGTTTCTGCACCTGGTACGTCACCAGGTTGTGTTGGATGAGGACACAAAGGGCTTTCTTAACCTGTCCGAGGCAGAGCAGGGCTGGGTTACACCACAGAGAAACCCACTGTGCTCACCACCCGTCACAACGCTCATGGAGCATCTCCTGCATGCACAGCCTCCATCTTCCCCCCGCTGTGACCTTTGCCAGTGTTTGTGTCACCATCTTGTCCCTTGTGCATCCCTCTAGACGCCTCCCTGCCTTGGCTAAAGGTGTCATACCTGATCCAGCAACAGCCCCGTGTCGCTGACGATCATCCGCAGCGGCTGCGTGCCCGTCCGGATGAGATAAGTGCCAATCTTCTCCACAATCTCCCCAAAATGTTCTTGCAGCAGGAGGGAACACAGCTTTATTTCCGCCTGAGTCATCCTGACAGTGGATTAAAACCCCTGGTGGTGCTGGGGAAGAGCACTGATGTCATTACGGGTGGTATGGGGGGACGGGATGGCACTGCTGGACTGGTGGTGAGATGGATGGGGGGGGATGACATGGCTGGTCCCTGTGTCCCCTCCGAGGGGATGGCAGCCCTGCCTGAGATGTCCCTCCCTGTGTCCCCTCCCAGGCAATGGAAGCCCTGCCTGAGGGGTCCCTGTGTCCCCTCCCAGGGTGATGGTAGCCCTGTCTGAGGGGGCCTGGGTCCATGGGACCCCGCCTCCCAAGGGGCAGCCCCATCTGAGGGGACAGGATCCCCTGTGCCCCCCCCCCCCCGCCAGAGTCCTGAGGTCCTGTCAGAGGGGTTGGGGTCCCTGTGTCCCCTCCCGGGGGAGGGCAGCCCAGTCAGAGGAGCCCCGCCAGGCCCTCACTCACCCAGGCGCGGCCTAGGCCCGTGCGGCCACCATGACAACGGGTACTTCCGGTTCCCCACCAGCTACTTCCGGTGGCGCTCGGCGCCGCAGCGCCCCATTGGCTGCTCTGGAGGAGCGGCCCCGCCCACCCTCCCTCACAGCTCGGCCCGGAGCAGACGAGAAGACCGGAAGTTGGAGGCTAGCGGGTCATTCCGCCGCCGCTCTACCCAGCGGGCCGCGACCTCTGTGCCTCGGTGGAGGACTGACGGCAGGGAGCCGGCGGAGGCGGGGGAGAGAGAAGATGGCGGAGGCCTCGGCGGCGGCCGCTGTGTCCCAACACCGCTTCTTCTGCCACAGCTGCAAAGGGGAGGTCAGCCCCAAGCTGCCGGTAAGCGCCGGCGGTTGGGGCTGCACGGGAGGGTGATGGAGGGGGGGAGGCCGAGGCCTCTCAGCGCCGCTGTCCCCCCGGTGGGGGCGGGCCGGGCTCGGCCGGCCCCGGGGGTGAGGGGCTCGTCCCCGTTCCCCCCCCTCTCAGATCTCCTGTTGTGTGTGTGGGAGCCCTGCCTGGGGGGAGTGACCCCCCCATCCCCTCCCTGACCCCTGTGTGGGGGGGCAGCCCCCCCAAACCCTGCAGACAGGGGTGACACCCCCCCCCCCCCCCCCAGTCACTTTGACCCCTGCAGGGAAGGGCTGCCCACCCCCACCCCCCCCGTGGGAAGGGGGTGTCCCCCGAAACAGAACCACCCTGCAAAGCCATGGAGGCTGCTGTGACACCCCCAAACTTTGCTGAGCCCTGCAGGGAAGGAGTGACCCCCAAAATCCCACGGGGGAAGGGGGGGTTCCCCAGAACCCCAGCAGTTTGGGGTGACCCCCACACACCCCCCCCCAGGCCCTGTGCAAAGGGCTGAGCTCTCAAATCCTGCTGTGGGCAAGGTGCCCTCCCAGCCCCGCCGGCTGCTGAGCGCGGTGGCCCCCCCAAAACCCTGAGGATGGGGTGAGCTGCACCCCAACATCCGTGGGGCTGATGTCCCTGCAGAGAGCAGCTGGGGGGGGCTGTGTGTGGCCCCCTCCTGGGGTGACCCCCAGCTCTCACCCCCTAAGGTTCTTCGTCGCTGCTGGGTGAGGGGAGCTCGAGTCCTCCAAACTTGGGGTCCCCGACACCCCCAGCCCCACAGGGAGGTGACAAATCCCCATGGCCCCTCAGTGAGGCAGCGTGAAGTGGGGCTGGGCTGGCGTGACCTTAATATTCCACCCCCCCCACACCCTGTTTTGGGGGTTCTGAGGATGGAAGGCTGGGGCTGGGGGGCAGGGCTGGGCTGATGCTGGTGGCAGTGGGTGTGATCCCAGTGCCCAGCCTGGGAAGGACTGGGGGCTGTAGTGGGGGGGGGCAGGAGGAGGAGGAGGAGGAGCAGGGGGGCACCTTCATCCTCTGCCTGCGTCCTTCCCTGGCTGAGCAGCGTGGGATGGAGCGGGGATGTCTCGGCCACCGTTGTCCCCGAGCTGTCCCCTCTCACGCAGGGCCACCCCGGGCTCTGCAGGCAGCAAGTTATCACCTTCATTAACCCAAAAACCCTCATTTCTGAGCTCAAATTATGCCTTTGCGTTGCTCCTGGGTGCTGGAGCCCTCCCTGTCCACACGCAGACCCTGGGGTGTTGAGACCCTTTCCCTCATTTCTCCAAACCCCAGGAGCAACGTGCCCCCCCCCCCAGCAAAAGGGGGGCGTGCAGCCCCCAAAGCGCTCACTGAGGACCCCGACACGGCCTCCACTGGGGGGTTCTGGGGTTCACAGGCAGCCCCCCAGGCCTGCCCTGACTTGCACCCCACTCCTCCTCCAGGGAACACCACAACCCCCCTTGGTTTTCCCTTCGTTTCTGAACCAGGAGCCCGGGTGACCCCCAAGTCACCGCATCCTGCGCCGGCAGCGTGGTTTGCCCAGCTCTCCCGCCGTGGTTTGCTCCAGTTTCTATTTCCAGAGCGCCCAGAAACCCAGCTGAGGGTGTTATTTTCCCTCTCCCCTTCTCATTCCACTCCACATTTCCCTGGGGACCAACGTCCTGGCTCTGGAGAACGGAGGTCGTGACACTCCTGCTGTTATAAATCATTGATTCGAAGCTCCTGCCTGCTGTGCTAATGAATATTTTTTGGCTCTTTGGAGATCTCTGGTGGTTTTCTGCCCTGGCCCTGGGGTGGGGATGGGGATGAGCAGGTTCCTGGTGACTTGCTGGGCACGCTGCTCGCTGTCGGTTGTCCCCAAACCTGTTCCTTCACATCCTTCCTTGGAAGGAAAACGTAGGCAGAGCTTCTTTACCCCTTTGACCTTGCAGGAGGAGCTGAGTTGCCCTGGCGAGGAGAAGGGAAGGTAGGTTGGTTGTGTATGGGGTTAGAGCCGTGTGACGGGGTCACAGCCATGGAGGGGAGGACATGTGACCTCAGGAGAAGCCTCCACAGCTGCTGGATGGAGTGAGAGTCAGGAAAACTTCTCATCCTGCCTTATTTCTCCCCTTTGTTGGAATCCTCAGTGCTTTGATGTCCCCTCTCCGCGTCGCCGGTGCCTGGAGTATGCGGAACAACACGAGGCGGTGACGATGTGAGGGTGACAAACTCCCACCGTGCCCTGGATGGAATTCCATTTGCATCTTCCCCTCTGTTTTAGGGGTTTGGGGACCCTCTGGATGTACACCCCCATAAACCAGAGCCTGAAAAACCTTCTAGTCCATCTTTTATCCTATTTTTATCTCTCTTCATGCTCACTCTGTACGTTCTTCTGGGCAAGAAGCTGGTAATTTCCAGACACCTTCCAACCTTGAGAAGCTTCCAGAAACTCCTCAGACCTACAGCAACGTCCCTGATGGCACGGCCTGCTGTGGAATTTAGGGAACAATATCAATAATCTTTCTAAAGTGGTCGTTTTGATCGAGAAAAGGCTGGAAACGAATGAAGAAGAGGAGTTTTAGGCAGCGTGGAGCATCCTCCTGGTTTGATATCACTCCAAAGCCACGTGGGGGGGATGGAGTGAGGTGGTGGAGGATGAAATGAGGCCAATATTGTGTGAAATGAGCTTTTTGACCCCGATATCTTAGTGCCCTGCTGTAGTTTGACGCGTATTAATGACTTTGAAGACACACCAGGCGTTCCAGCTCCTCGTTTCTAACCTGCAGCTCGACCCAAGGTCTCTGAAATGGCTGCTTGGAGTTTCACAGAGCTTTTCTCCCCCCAAAAAAGCTCTTTTTTTGCCCCAGTACTGTGATTTTTGCTCTGAGGTGGGTCGGTTCAGTACCCGGTCTCCGCAAGCCAGAGCCACGTGCGTCTGCTCTCGTTGGCCTCCGCATTCACGGCTGCAAAGCCGAAAGCCCCAGACTTGTTGTTTTTGTCCCATTTTCCTCCTTTCTAAGAGCTCAGCACCCGTCAGTCCCCATTATACTCAAGGCTGGAGCTCTTTTGAATAGATCCAGTTGCCTGAATGGGCTTTTGTGCCAACCTGTGCTCATCGCCGGCCGGGGTTTCCCGTGTGTTTTGGGAGCGAAGGTGGCATGGGCAGCCCCTCCGAAGTGCCTCTGTGTGAGCACCTGGACCATATTCCTGAGTGATGCTTTGCTCTGGAGGGGAGGAAAAAGCCAACTGAGGTTAATTGAGATGTTTAAAGGGTTTATGTGCCATTCCCAGGGAAAGATGGATTGGAGGGGGGGGAAGAGGTATGGAGCTATGGGGAGATGGAGCTGGTGTGGTGATAAAGCAATAAAAGAAGTGGGTGAATTTGGAGCTGCAGAGGTGGTGTGTGACAGGGCTGGGATGTGTCTCACCTGTGTGGTCCCTTCTCCACTGCCCCAGTCCTTCACTCCAAGGGATGTGAGGATGGAGCAGCAGGCAGAGGTGGTGTTGGCGAGCCTGGCTGTGGAGCTTATGGAAATGGTGTGGGGAAAAAGGGTGAAGAAGTAAAAAATACTTGTTTTCTAACTGTGATAACTGCTGAGCATCTCTGTCCTCTTCCCCATGGGAAGGAAATCCAGCTCCACACCAGAGCAGCGTTACCAGCAGCTTATCAGCTTCCCCACACTGCTTTAATTGAAGTGACTTGTCCATCACCGGGGCTGCAGAGCTCCTGGTCATTGCAGCAGGCTCGTTTATTAAGTGTTGTTAGCCAGACAGGCTTGAGGCTGGAGCTGCATAGGGGTTTTTTAATATATTCACCTAAACTAAGTGGCTGAAACCAGTTTCCTCTCTCTTTTTCCAGGAGTACACGTGCCCAAGATGTGAATCTGGCTTCATCGAAGAGGTCACAGACGATTCCAGGTAACGTACGCATCGATGCACCGCTCCTTTTCCCACCTTCCCCTGGGGGAAAGCCCCTAAAACCTGCAGGCAAGGAGGATTAAGTAAGGAATGCAAAAGAAAAGCGTATAATTAATGTGAATTTGGCATGGTAGGGGCACGTGGGGGTTTTGGGGGAAGACTCCCAAGAAGAGGGAGTTTGGAGTACAGGCTCTGCCTCAAACACCTCCTCTTAGGAGGCTCTCCAGGGTCTGCATGGATAGAAACTTCAGCAAGGCTTTTGACACTGCCATCACATCCTCGTTAGGAACCTCAGGCAGTGTGGGGTGGCCGAGGGGACGGTGAGGGGGGTGAGAGCTGTGACAGATCACAGAGGGTGTGGTCAATGGAGCAGGGTCCAGTGGAGGCTGGCACCAGTGGTGTCCCTCAGGGGTCAACACTCCGTCCAGGCTTGTTCAACATCTCCATCAGTGACCTGGGCGAGGGGACAGAGTGGATCCTCAGTGAGTTGGCTGCTGATCCCAAGCTGGGAGGGGTGGTGACACTGCCGAGGGCTGCGCTGCCACCAGCGGGACCTGGGCAGGCTGAGAGCTGGGCAGGGAGGAACCTCAGGAGGTTCAGTGAGGGCAAGGGCAGGGGCTGCCCCTGGGGGAGAAGAATGCCAGGCACCAGGAGAGGGGAGGGGGGACCTGCTGGGGACAGCTCTGAGGAGAAGGGTCTGGGGGAGTCCTGGCAGGCAGGAAATGATCCCTGAGCCGGCGATGTGCCCGTGCCACCAAGAAGGGCAATGCCAGCCTGGGCTGCACAGGGCAGTGTGTGGCCAGGAGGGTGAGGGAGGGCATTGTCCCCCTCTGCTGTGCCCTGGGGAGGCCACAGCTGGAATCCTGCCTCCAGTTCTGGGCTCCCCAGTTCCAGAGAGACTGGGAACGACTGGAGACAGTGCAGGGGAGGGCAGCGAGGATGAGTGGGGATTGGAGCATCTCCCCTGGGAGGAAAGGCTGAGGGAGCTGGGACTCTTCAGCCTGGAGCAGAGAAAGCTGAGGGGGATCTGATGAACGTTCACAAACACCTAAAGGGGGGTGAGGGAGGATGGAGCCAGACTCTTCCCAGTGGTTCCCAGTGCCAGGATGAGGGCAATGGGCACAAGCTGGACCAGAGGAAGTTCCATTGGAAGATGAGGGAGAACTTCTTTGGGGTGAGGGTGCCGAGCACTGGCACTGCCCAGAGAGGGGTGCAGTCTCCTGCTCTGGAGCTTTCCCAGCCTGGCCTGGGTGCAGCCCTGAGGGATGTGCTCGAGGGGACCCTGCTGTCCCGCAGGGGAGTTGGGCTGGGTGATCTTAGAGGTCCCTTCGAACTCAGACAGTTCTGTGATTCCGTGACACCAGGCTGTGCATAGCGTGCTGGCACATCAACAAGCCTTTTAATTAATATTAATTGTAATAGTCCTTTTCTATCCCTAGGAATTACTCGGCTGTGCTCACACAAGCAGGCTCTGTTTGCTCACCCCTTTCTCTCTCAGACCTCACTGGGATTCCGGAGCTCCCGTGAGCTCCCAGCTGTGTTTAAAACCCCGGAAAGGGAAGGAGTTTTTGGAGGGGTGACCTGCTCTCACCCGCCTGTTTCTCTCCAGTTTTCTAGATGGCAGCGGCATCGACGACAGCCCGTCCACACAGTTTTCAGAGGTGAGTTTTGCTGCCTTGGTTGGTTATTTAAACCGAAACAGGACCTTGGGGCAGAGGGTAATGAGGGCTGGCAGTGCCTTTTCTCCCCCTGTTACCACAGCCAGACACATGCTGGCAGCCTGAGCCCCCCTGGGCTGGTGGCTCTGGTGGCAGCTCCTCTTCCAGACCCTGCTTTAGGTTCTGAGCCCAGATTCTGGTCCTCAAGGCTTGATTTCACTTCAGGAGCTCAGCTGAGCTGTGCAGAACAGTTGGGAATGAAACGTCGCTGCGTCCCCTCTGCCCCCAGACCTCGCTCAGAGCTCACATTATTCATTTGCTCCATTATTGAGGAGTTTTCAGTGTTTCTCAGCCCTCCCAGGCGAGCTCCCCACTATCCCCAGGGTTGATTTGGGGCTCTGTGATGCTGAGCCCTCCTTTGCCTGCTGGGTTCCCTGCCAGAAGCAGGGTCACCGAATAGCTGAAATACCTCTGCAGCTTAGTGTGCTGGGTCTGGATCCCTCCTGTTTCCTTCCACGTTCCCCACATGGGGCTGGTTTGCTTCTCCTCCCCTCCTCTTCAGCTGCATCCCATTGTCCCCTCAACAAAACCTCGTGTCCCAGAAACCTCCCTGTTCAGCCAGATAAAGCCATCTCCTCTTACAGCCCGCGTGTCGCTTTACAAAGGCCTTTGGGCTGCCTCTGCTGGGCAAATTTAAATGGCTTTTTGGATTAATAATAAATGAAAGCCTTCTCTGAGCTGTATCTTGATCCCAAGCAGCAGGAGAAGCAGCAAAACTCCTCCACGGGGTGTTAATTCAGAGGACAGGTCATAAAAGTGGCTTCTCCTCCCCGGCCCCACGCTGAGCGTGAGCAGCACGTGGCCCCCCCTGAGGGTTTCTGCTCCAACACTTCTTGTTTTGTTGTGTCCTGTGAAGTTTTTCTTTCCATAAACCCACAGCTGACATCCTCAGTGCCTTCCTCAGCTGTTATTTTCATCCGTGGGCGACCCGAGTCGTGGAAGGAATCAAACCAAGTGGGTTTTGGAGGAGAAGAGTGGCTGAGAGGGCTCTCAGATCCAAGCTGTGGCTCGGAATGGGGGTGCCTTGCTTGGGTTCTGGGGTGTTTCTGTGCACCCCCTGTTTTTTCTGCAGACCAGGACCCCACAGTGGGGAGTGTGGCCAGGAATTCCTCAGGGATCCAGGACCCCACAGCAGGGAGTGTGGCCAGGAATTCCTCAGGGATCCAGGACCCCACAGCAGGGAGCGTGGCCAGGAATTCCACAGGGATCCAGGACCCCACAGCAGGGAGTGTGGCCAGGAATTCCACAGGGGTCCAGGTCCCCACAGCAGGGAGTGTGGCCAGGAATTCTGCAGGGATCCAGGACCACACAGCAGGGAGCGTGGCCAGGAATTCTGCAGGGATCCAGGTCCCCACAGCAGGGAGCGTGGCCAGGAATTCTGCAGGGATCCAGGACCCCACAGCAGGGAGCGTGGCCAGGAATTCTGCAGGGATCCAGGACCCCACAGCAGGGAGTGTGGCCAGGAATTCCACAGGGATCCAGGACCCCGCAGTAGGGAGTGTGGCCAGGAATTCTGACACAGGGTGTGGGTGTCTGGTGTTATCCCCCCCTCAAATCCCAACCCTTGGAGAGGGAAACCAACCCTCGCAGCGCCCTGTTGGGATCCCTGGTGGGCTCCATGCGTAGCAGGAAAGAGCTGAGGAGTTGGTCTTGCTGGGGGTGGTACCTCTGATTAGTTTGGGTTATAATTAAGTGGTTTTGCCAGACTTTTTCCTCAGGGAGCCATGGCAACCGTATGAATTAACTCAGTTGCTTCTGTCGAGGTGAATTCCCTGCCTCCGGAGTCGGCGGGCTGAGTGACGGAGCCGCGTGTGTGGGGTTGTGTCTCCCCTTTTCTCCCTCCAGCTTTGGGACCATTTGGACCACACGATGTTCTTTCCCGACTTCAGACCTTTCCTGAGTAGCAACTCACTGGATCAAGACAGCAGGGACAACGAGAGGGGTCACCAAGCCCACGCTGACCTCTGGGGACCCAGCAGGCCCCCGCGATTGCCCATGACGCGGAGGTACAGGTCCCGGGGCAGCTCTCGCCCCGACAGGTCTCCTGCCATCGAGGGGTGAGTGCTGAAATCCCCCCCTGCAATGCTCTCCTGTCCCCATCAGTGGGGAAAACGGGGAGATTTGGGGAGAAACCTGATGAAATGAGGTCCTGGTGGTGACAGGTGACGCTCAGGCCAAGAAAACGCAAGGGTTTTTGGGGTTGGATGTGTGATTTTTTTGTCCTCCCCGGGGCAGGAATGGGAGCTGCACGGTGGGAAAGGTGGGAGCTGCCTGCAAGGGTGCCAGCCCTCCCCGCAGGGAAGCGAGTCAGCGCTTGGAAACGCTCTCATTTCCTCTCCCAGCCCTCCCACGCCGATGACTGAGCGTCCCCTGTCCCTTCGTGCCCTGCCTCTGTCTCAGGGCAGTGTTTCATGTTTCCCTGCCCTGTTTTGATTTGCTCAACTTGTTCATTTTTTTTCCCCTGTGTTTTTTCTCTTCTGATTCCTCCCTCTTTAGCATCATACAACAGATCTTTGCAGGGTTTTTTGCAAACTCAGCGATTCCTGGCTCACAACACCCTTTCTCCTGGTGAGTAGCAAGCCTGGTTTAGACCCTGGCTTTGACTGTGGTTGACCACAGCCACGGGAGCTCTTTCCTCCCCAGTGGGGCTTCACTGGGAGGATGGTTTGGGATGGGTGAAGCGACTTCCCTTGACTTCCCACTCCCATTTGCAGGAGTGGGATGCTGCACTCCAACCCTGGGGACTATGCGTGGGGACAGAGTGGCCTCGATGCTATTGTCACCCAGGTAAGACCCTCCTGGGTGGAGAGAGGCCCGAGCTGGCTTCAGTCTGTGCCTGGAAATTGTCCCTCTCTGCTGGAGCCAGGCTTTGGGTGAGGATTAGGAACAGGCCATTGGTCTCTGGCTTGGCCCAGCCTCTCCAGAAGCTCCAGGAACAGGGACTCAGAGCTCATTCCCATGGAACTCCATCTCTGGGGTGTCAGGGACCTCCCCAGGGACAGCCTGTGACAATGCAAAGCCATGTCCCCACTCCTCAGCACAACCCCTTTCCTTCTCCACAGCTCTTGGGGCAGCTGGAGAACACGGGGCCACCTCCAGCCGACAAGGAGAAGATCTCATCCCTCCCCACAGTGACAGTAACTCAGGAACAAGTCGGTAGGTGGTGTCATAGAATCATCACAGACTGGTTTGGGTGGGGAGGGACCTCAAAGCTCATCCCATCCCATCCCCCTGCCATGGCAGGGACACCTCCCACTGGGCCAGGTTGCTCCAAGCCCCATCCAACCTGGGCTGGGATGGAGCATCCACAGCTTCCTTGGGCAACCTGTGCCAGTGCTCCCCACCCTCAGGGAAAGAACTTCTTCCTTAGATCCAGGCTAAACCCACCCTCTCCCAGCTTCCACCCATCACCCCATCACTCCAGGCCCTTGTCCAAAGTCCCTCCCCAGCCTTCCTGTACCCCCCTAAGGTCTCCCTGGAGCTTTCTCCAGGCTGAACACCCCCAAGTCCCTCAGCCTGTCCCCAGAGCAGAGCTGTCCCAGCCCTCTGCCCATCTTGGCAGCCTCCTCTGGACTCGCTCCACCAGCTCCAGATCTTTCTTGTGCTGGGGGCTCCAGAGCTGGACCCAGGATTCCAGGGGGGGTCTCAGGAGGGCAGAGCAGAGGGGGAGCATCCCCTCCTTCCACCTGCTGCCCACACTTCTCTTGATGCAGCCCAGGACACACTGGGCTGCGAGTGGGCACTGAGCTTCTCATCAACCAACACCCCTAAATCCTCCTCAGAGCTTCTCCTCCTCCTCTCTCCATCCATTCCCACCCCAGCCTGGGTCTGTGCTTGGCCCAGGGGCAGGACCTTGCACTTGGCCTCGTTGAACTTCACAAGGTTGACCTGGTCCCACCTCTCCAGCCTCTCCAGGTCCCTGTGTTGGTCTCAGGGCTGGGCTCAGCCTCTCATTTTCCTCCCCTGGGCTCTCCCTCGTACGTGAGGCTCCTGGAGAACTCCTGGTCCTTGTGCTGCCCCCACCTCTGGGTTTCTCATCACATCTCTGGTTTTACAATCAGCAATATTCAGATTTCCCCCCTCTATTTGCCTCTCCCTGCCTGCTCAGAGCCTCCTTTTCCCTCCCAGCTGCCTCATCGCTGGCAACTAAACCACTTTTTTGGTTAGAAAAGCTTTTTCCACCACAGATATTTTTGGCTGGTGCTTTTTATATCCTCCCCCTTGTCTGGGAAGACAACGAATTTCCACGTTGTCACACCCGGGCCTGCCTTTTGCGGAAGGTTTTCTTCAATCCAGGAGGTTGGGTACAAACAAACCCTGTGGTTTTTTGGGGTTTTTTTTGACTCTCCATCTCTTCCAGACACAGGTTTGGAGTGCCCTGTGTGTAAGGAGGATTACACAGTGGCCGAGCAGGTCCGGCAGTTACCGTGCAATCACTTCTTCCACAGCAACTGCATCGTGCCCTGGTTAGAGCTGGTAAGAACCCACCACCCTCAGGAGGGTGCACCCCACTTCTCCTTGGGGTATGATGAAGCATCACCCTGTAACACCCCTAATTTTATCTCCCCCCAGCACGACACGTGTCCGGTCTGTCGGAAGAGCTTGAAAGGGGAAGATTCCACTCGACAAACGCCAAACCCCGAGGCCTCAGCCAGCACCAACTTCAGCAGTGAAAACCAACTCCACCACGAGCGATGGACTTTCTGATGCTCAATGGGGGGGGCTGCCCTGGGGGGGGTCACTAGGGGTGTATATTGTATTATAACTCAACAAGAGCAGCAGGAAATACAGGGCAGGGAGTGGGGGAAACCCCCCTGCCTGTGGCGTTCCCGCTGGCTTTGTCCTCCCGACTCCATCGGAATCGCCTCTCGAATCCCAAATTTGGGGTGATTTGATTTGGTTTTAGACTTGGGGAACCCTTACCCTGAGGGGTGAGGGGGTGTTCTGGGGGGGTCCCCTTGTGATACGTTTGGGTGGGGGTGATTTTTTTTAGGTCCCTCTGACCCCTTTCCTGCTGGAATTGCATCCAGGAGGGGGTTTTTTACCACCCCCCTCCCCTTTGGAATTCCAGAGCTGTGAGGATGGAGGCAGGGAAAGGGCTCTGAGCTCTTCCCAAAGCATTTTGAGGGGGGGGTGGGACTCTGCCTGCACCGGGATCCCCCCCTGGATCTGGGCAGAGGAAGGCACCGAGCAGGAATTTCTGTCTCCTCGTGGACTTTGGGTTGGATTTCTCCACTTGGTTGGGATTTTTCCTGGCCCTTTTCCACGTGCCTGGGTCCCCAGGGCTGTCCCAACCCCTCCCTGTGTGTCCCCCCCAAAAAAAACAAATCCTTTAGGGTCCTTGTTGTATCATACAAAGGTAGGAGAAGAGCCCTGACCACACGTAGTAACCATTTACCAACCCATTCCTCACCGTTTACTACCACTTTACTCCCTCCTCCTCTTCAGAACTGTCAGAAAACCTCTTTATTTTTACAGATTTTTATTTCTTTGGTGTTTTTTTTTCCCCCCATTTCTGTAACATTTCATTCCCTCCTTTTGTTTTTTTTTTTTGTTTTGTTTTGTTTTTTTACATCTGTGCTTTTGGCACCCCCCTAAACCACCCCCCCTTTTTCCCTGGGGGGTGGGGGGGTGCAGGGGGAAGAGGTAGGTCGTGTGTAAAGGTGTTGCAGCTACGTACACTCGATTTCAACTCGTGTTCTGTTTGCTATTAACTCCAATAAAGGACTTTATAAAGAACAGGGGAGGTGGAGGTGGCTGGGGGGGGGCGGGCTGTGAAGGGGTGTTTTGGGGAGAAAAGTTGTTTTTTAGGGGTGAAAGGTTTTTATCTGGGGGGTGAAGGGCAGTGGGTGATGCTGCCTGGAGCTTTTAAAGTGGAGAGAGGTGTTTGGGGAGGGAGGAGGAGAAATGGGGGTGCTGATTCCTGCTCACGTCCTCCCCCCCCCATTCCCAGAAAATTTCCCATTCTGGGTTCACCCCTGGAAAAACAGCTCTGGATCTGCTGGGAGCACCAGGAGTTGGGGGCCCCCCCTCCCCTTTAGAGCACCAAGAGCCACTGTGTGGTTTTGGGGGGCTGGAGGGGGGGGTTAACACCCCAGAAATGGCTCTGGGCCCCCTTGGGTGGTGACAACCAGCGGGTTAATGGTGGCTGGATGCTGGTTGGACTGGTTTTACTGGGATTAACTCAGTTGTTTTTCCCTCTAATTCAGCATTTCAGGCTCCCCCAAAGTTTTAGGGGTGCTGGGGGGGGGGGGAGTGGCACACACTGGGGGAGTGTTTGGCGGGGGGGGAGGAGTGTTTTTAGGGGCAGGAGGGGTTTTTTGGGGGCAAGGGGAATATTTTTAGGGGTGGGGGGAGTGTTTTTAGGGGCGGGGGGAATATTTTTAAGGGTGGGGGCAGTGTTTTTAGGGGTGGGGGAGTGTTTTTAGGGGCAGGGGGAATATTTTTAGGGATGGGGGATTGTTTTTAGGGGTGAGAGGAATATTTTTAAGGGTGGGGGCAGTGTTTTTAGGGGTGGGGGCAGTGTTTTTAGGGGTGGGGGCATGTTTCCCACCTCCACTCTCACCCCCAAATCCATCAGGCCCAACCTGGGGCGGGGCAGAGGGGGCTCCTTCACCCCCATCCTCATCCTGCATCCGTGTGCCAGCACAATCCAGCATCGCCCTCCGCAAGGATGGAGCCACAGCGGGGGGGGTGGCAGTGTCCCGAGCCCCTGGTTGTCCCCAAGGATAGGGAAGGGACATGTGTGCCCCCCCCCCACGATGGTGCTGGGCTCGAGGGGCCACTGCCTGCCCTCACTGCTCCTTCTCCTCCTCTTCCTCCGGGAGCTTCTTGCGGGTGAAGAAGCCCAGCTGGGGGGGGAAGATGAAGGTGAGAGTGGGGACAGGGGGACAGAGCTCCTTGTGCCCCCCCCGAGCTAATCCCAGCCCCTCCCTCACCTTCCACAGGCAGAAGATGATGAGGGCCAGGAGGAGCAGCCCCCCCAGGACGCTGCCCACCAGGATCCAGAGGGAGATGGGCACCCGCTTCCCCTGGAGGATTTCAAGCACCATCTGCGGGAAAGAATAAGAGAACCCCCCCAGGAGCAAAAAAAAAAGGGGGACAGGGGTGTCCCCACATCCCAGGTTTTGGGGGGGGGGGGTCCTACCTCCCTCTGCTGCGCCCCCTCCTCCAGCACCAGCACGCTGCTCCCCGGGACCCCCAGCCAGACCGTGCTGACCACTCTCACGCTCTTGAACTTGGCCTGAGGATGGGCAAAGGGGGGGGTTCAAGCAGTGTATCCCCCCCTAAGATGGGATTTGGGGGGGGGTCCCCCCCTTGCCCACCCTCACCCTGCGGAAGAAGTCGTTGTGGATGATGCGGAGGAGGTGGATGGAGATTTCCCCACCGCGCTCCAGCCGCCCCAGCCTGCAGCTCAGCTCCTGGCACCAGGCGTTCCCGCAGTCCTGTGGGGGTGCAATGATGGGGTGAGGTGTTGGGGACCCCCCCCCCATCACCCCCAAACCCCACCTTGGGGTGTCCCCTTCCCTTCCTCACCAGCCTGTCCACATGCAGGAGGTCTTCGGGGTGCACGGGGACCGTGCCCCGCTGCCCTGGCTCCTCAGGGCTGGGATGCAGCACGCAGGAAGCCTGGGTGGGGGGGAAAGGAGCTGGGTTTAGGGTTGGGGGGACACGGGGACCCCCCCAAAAACCTCTCCCAGTTGGGGCAGGGGACTCACGTTGTCAGCCAGGACGCGTGTGACGGAGAGGAAGGTGGCACGGCGATAGCCCAGAGCTGGCAGGGCCATGTGGAGGGTGACATTGTGGACTGGGTAGCACCCGAAATTCTGCACCTGGGGGAGGAGGGGGGGGAGCGTGGGGTGAGCCAGGACATCCCCCCCAGAGCCCTATCTGCACCCCAATATCTCCTCACCTTCACCGTGGTCTTGAATTCAGGGCCGGGGCCGTGGGGGAAGGTGCCCAGGGGGTGAACCTCATAGCGGTGCAGGTTGGCATCACTGCGGGAGGGGAGCAGGGTTGGATCCTTCCCCCCCACACCCCCCCCACTTTGGGGAGCCCCCCTTCATCTTTGGGGACCCCTCCAGCCCCACCTAGAGAGGAAGAGGTCGGGCTCATAGCGGATGGGGACGGAAAGCTGGACCGCGTTGTCCTCCAGCGTCGCCTCGGTGCTGTCACTGGAGGGGGGGACACGCAGCCATGTGGGGCTCAGGAGGACCCTGAGACCCCCCCCACACCATGGGGTGCAGCCCCCACACACACACACACCCTGCTCCTACCTGCTGGCCTCAAGAGTGACCTCGGCTCGGTCGAGGAGGACGGAGCAGCTGAACTCCAGCTCCAGGGTGAAGGAGACCTGGGGGCAAGGGGGACAGCAGTGGGGTGGGATGGGTGGGACTCTGGGGGGGGTCCCGGGGGGGTCTTGGTCCCCTACCTTGGCCAGCGAGCGGAAGACTGGGTAGCCAACGCTGCAGAGCCGGCGGTGACCCGGCAGCGCCGTGCACTCCAGCTTCACCGGGCTGGGGTCCTGCGGAGGGGGGGACGTCACCTACGGCCCGATGGGGATGGGAGCGCTGGGGGATAGAGCTGGGGGGGCTCAGGCTGAGCACAGGACCCTCAACTGGGATGGGATGGGGGACACTTGGGGCCAGGTGGACCCCTAATTCCCACCTGGGATGGGCTGGGGGACCCATATGGGGTCAAAGGGACCCCTAATTCCCACCTGGAATGGGTTGGGGGACCCATATAGGGCCAAATGGACCCCTAATTCCCACCTGGAATGGGTTGGGGGACCCATATAGGGCCAAATGGACCCCTAATTCCCACCTGGAATGGGTTGGGGGACCCATATGGGGTCAAAGGGACCCCTAATTCCCACCTGGAATGGGCTGGGGGACCCATATAGGGCCAAATGGACCCCTAATTCCCACCTGGAATGGGTTGGGGGACCCATATGGGGTCAAAGGGACCCCTAATTCCCACCTGGAATGGGTTGGGGGACCCATATGGGGTCAAAGGGACCCCTAATTCCCACCTGGAATGGGTTGGGGGACCCATATGGGACCATCTGGAGCCCCATCTCCAAGCTGGAATGTTAGGGATGGGAAGGGATGGATGGACTGCGATGCCTTGGAGGAACTGGGGGGTCCCATGTAGGTCTGGGGGACCCCCCCATGACCCCGTACCTGGAGTGCCAGGCTGGAGAAGTGGAGGTTGCTGGAGAAGTGGAGGAGCAGGCTGGCGTTGTAGGCGTTCTCCTGCCTGTTCTCCAGGACCGCCTCCACCACCACCTTCCGCCGGCCCTTCCGCAGGACGTGGGGGCTCTGCCTGCAGCCAGGAGGGGGGTTATGGTCCCCTGGGGGGGGCATTCAGGACATGGCTCAGCCCCTGGGGACACCGTGGGGACACCCCATACCTGGAGCCCACGATGTCCATGGTGGCCCGGAGCACCAGGTCGGTGACGCACTCATCGTCCTCCCCGCAGTCCTTGAAGAAGGGGATCTGGAAGGAGATGGGGGTGGTCCAGGGGCTTCATATTGGGTCCCCCAACCCATCCCAGGCGGGAATTAGGGGTCCCTTTGGCCCTGTATGGGTCCCCCAACCCCTCCCAGGTGGGAATTAGGGGTCCCTTTGGCCCTATATGGGTCCCCCAACCCATCCCAGGTGGGAATTGGGGGTCCCTTTGGCCCTATATAGGCCCCCCAATACCTCCCAGGTGGGAATTAGGGGTCCCTTTGGCCCTGTATGGGTCCCCCAACCCCTCCCAGGTCGGAATTAGGGGTCCCTTTGACCCCATATGGGTTCCCCAACCCATCCCAGGTGAGAATTAGGGGTTGCCCCTCCAGCACCCACCAGTTTCCGGATGGTGGTGGGGGACATCTCATCCAGCACCGGCCCGGTGGCTTCAGCCATGGCCAACCTCACTGTGAAGCTGAGGGGACGCAGGTAGTCCATGGTGTCCTGGGGAGGGGTCCCCGTTAGCTCCCGTGCTGTCACCCCCTGTCCCAAGGGAGGGGCCTTGGGGCTCACCAGGACGTGGAAGGGGAAGCGGAGGCAGCTCTGTCGCCCCAGCGAGAGCTCGAGGTGCCGCTGCAGCAGGCGCCGGGCGCCCGAGTCGAAGGCAGCCCGGGCTCCCGAGGTCCTCTCCTCCAGGGACACGTTGTACCGCAGCTCTGGGGGGGGACAAGGACAGGGGGTCAGTGCCTGGGGACATCCACGAGGCTGGGGACACCCTGGAGAACCTCTGGGGACTTCCCACAGTGGTTCAGGGATGCTCTGGGGACATCTCAGGGTGGTTCAGGGATGCTCTGGGGACATCTCAGGGTGGTTCAAGGATGCTCTGGGGACATCTCAGGGTTGTCCAAGGATGCTCTGGGGGCACCCAATGTGGTCCAAGGATGCTATGGGAGCACACAGGGTGGCCCAGGGATGCTCTGGAGAAGCTCCAGGGTCACCCTGAGGAAGCTCTTGGGATGCTCCAGGGATGGTGTATGGATACTCCGGTGATATTCAGGGGATACCCCAGGGATGCTCCTAGGATACTCCAGGGATGCTCCAAAGAGAGCCCGGGATGCTCCAGGGATGCTCCAGGGACCCCCTGGGATGCCCCAGGGATGCTACGGGGTTGCTCTGAGGATTCTCCAGACATGGCATGTGAATGCTCTGGTGACATTCAAGGGACACCTCAGGGATACTCCTGGGGAGACTCCAGGGACACCCTGAGGATGCTCCAGGGATGCTCCAGGGACACCCTGAGGATGCTCCAGGGACACCCTGAGGATGCTGCTCTTGGGATGCTCTGGGATCAGTATATAGATACTCCAGTGCTACTCTGGGAACACCCCTGGGATGCTCCTGGGTCACCCTGGGGTGCTCCAAGGACACCCTGGGATGCTCCTGGGTCACCCTGGGATGTTCCAGGGATGCTCCTGGGATACTGCAGGGCCTCCCATCCCCCCAGTCCCCGGCACTCACCGATGTCCCTGTCCCGCCGGCCCCGGGCGCGGGTCCCGGCGCGGAAGCAGACCCTGGCGCGGAGGCAGACGGCGCCGGTGCCACCACGCTGGCAGTTCTTCTGGACAACATTGATGGCCGGGGGCTCCACCGTCACCGACGTGTTGACCTGGACGATCTGGCGGGAGCTGGCAGTGAGGGGACAGTGTCACAGCCTGGGAGGGGACACCTCTGTCCCCTGAATCCCACATCCATCCCTGTGCCAGCCGCAGAATGTCCTCATCACATGGGGAAACTGAGGCACGGAGAGGTGGCTGAGAGCTGGGGTATCCCAGGGGGTCCCCAGAGCATCCCAGAGTGTCCTTGGAGTATCCCAGAGGGTCCCCAGAGCATCCCAGAGTGTCCTTGGAGTATCCCAGGGGGTCCCCAGAGCATCCCAGAGTGTCCTTGGAGTATCCCAGGGGGTCCCCAGAGCATCCCAGAGTGTCCTTGGAGTATCCCAGGGGGTCCCCAGAGCATCCCAGAGTGTCCTTGGAGTATCCCAGAGGGTCCCCAGAGCATCCCAGAGTGTCCTTGGAGTATCCCAGAGGGTCCCCAGAGCATCCCAGGGGGTCCTTGGAGTATCCCAGGGGGTCCCCAGAGCATCCCAGGGGGTCCTTGGAGTATCCCAGAGGGTCCCCAGAGTATCCCAGGGGGTCCCCAGAGCATCCCAGAGTGTCCTTGGAGTATCCCAGAGGGTCCCCAGAGCATCCCAGAGTGTCCTTGGAGTATCCCAGGGGGTCCCCAGAGCATCCCAGAGTGTCCTTGGAGTATCCCAGGGGGTCCCCAGAGCATCCCAGAGTGTCCTTGGAGTATCCCAGGGGGTCCCCAGAGCATCCCAGAGTGTCCTTGGAGTATCCCAGAGGGTCCCCAGAGCATCCCAGAGTGTCCTTGGAGTATCCCAGAGGGTCCCCAGAGCATCCCAGGGGGTCCTTGGAGTATCCCAGGGGGTCCCCAGAGCATCCCAGGGGGTCCTTGGAGTATCCCAGAGGGTCCCCAGAGTATCCCAGGGGGTCCCCAGAGCATCCCAGAGTGTCCTTGGAGTATCCCAGGGGGTCCCCAGAGCATCCCAGCATGGCCCTGTGGAGCGTGGTGGCCCCAAGTTGTCCCCTCCATGTCCCCTCCATGTCCCCTCCGTGTCCCCTCCGTGTCCCCTCAGGGTCTCACCGCAGCAGCACGGCCGCCCCCTGCGCCCCCACGGCCAAGTCCACCAGTCCATCCCCATCCAGGTCCAGTCTCCCATCCAGGCTGACCCCAAAATAGCTGAGGGTTGGCCCCACCGCCGCCGCCTCGACGCGCTGGGAGCCGAGAGTGGCTTCGCTGCTGGCTCGTCCCAGGTCGTGCTCGACCCTAACGAGTCCCCATCCCACTCCCCCCAGTCCCACCTCACCTGCTTGTACTGGGGCAGGAGGGTGCCCGGGGCACCGTGGTAGACGTAGACGGCCCCGCGGTGCCCGTCCTCAAGCGGGGCCCCCACCACGGCGTCGTTGAAGCCGTCGTGGTTGAGGTCGGGCACGGAGGCCAAGGCGTAGCCGAACCGGGAGTCCTGCGGCTTCTTCCCGGCGTGCAGGGTGCCAGCGGGGGCCAGGAGCCGCTGGGGGGGGGGAACGGGGGGGCCCTGGGTACCCCACAGGGACAGAGCCGGGCCAGTGCACTCTGTGCTTGAGCCCCGGGAGGTGCAGGGGGATCCCCTGGGATGTGCCCCCCCCCCAGTGTCTCCCCCCCCAGCTCCCCAGCATCTCCCAGCACCTCCCCAGGCCCCCAGCATCACTCCCAGTATCCCCCCCATCCCCGTAGCAACCCCCAGTCCTCCAACATCCCCCCAGCCCCCCCCAAGCATCCCCCAGCCCCCCCCAGCAACCCCCAGTCCCCCAACATCCCCCCAGCACCCCCCAAGCATCCCCCAGCCCCCCCCCAGCAACCCCCAGTCCCCCAACATCCCCCCAGCACCCCCCCAGCATCTCCCAGCCCCCCCCAGCAACCCCCAGTCCACCAACATCCCCCCAGCCCCCCCCAAGCATCCCCCCAGCACCCCCCAGCATCCCCCCAGCATCCCCCCAGCATCCACCACAGCACCTCAACTTGCCCCCCAGCCCCCCAGCACCCCCCCAGCATCCCCCAGTCCCCCAACATCCCCCCAGAACCCCCCAGCATCCACCCCAGCCCCCCAATTTTCCCCCCAGCATCCCCCCAGCATCCCCCAGCATCCCCCAGTCCACCAACATCCCCCCAGCACCCCCCCAGCATCCACCCCAGCACCCCAACTTTCCCCCCAGCCCCCCAGCACCCTCTGAGCAACTCCCAGTCCCCCAAAATCCCCCCAGCACCCCCCCAGCACCCCCCCAGCATCCGCCCCAGCACCCCAGCATCCCCCCCAGCATCCCCCAGCATCCCCCCCAGTCCCTCAGCGTCCCTCCAGCCCCTCCAGCACCCCCCCCCAGGACCCCCCAGGACCCCCACCTGCCCCACTCTGTAGAGGTACACCCTCCCAGTCTCCCTGCTCTGGGCCCCCAGGTACATGGGCGCCGCCACCAGCAGCACGTCGGTGTCCCCGTCCCCCTCCACGTCCAGGGGACACAGCTCGCTGCCGAAGTAGGAGCCAATCTGGGGGTCACAGCGGGGCTGCGTGAGGCTGGGGGGGTCACCAGGAACCCCCTCCTGTACCCCCCACCCCAGGCAGCCCCCACCTGCTCCCCTGTGAGGGCCTGTGTCACCCTCACTGTCCCCGCGGCGTCCATCTGGAAGAGGATGACCTTGCCCTTGTGCTGGAAGCGAGGGGCCCCCGCCACCAACAGGCGCTGCCCCCCCGGGAGCTGCAGCGAGGAGACGGCGTAGCCTGGGGGGGTACGGGGGGCGTCAGCCCTTTGGGGGCCTCCTCGGGCACCCCATGTCTCTGGGGGACCCACTGTTCCCAGGGCGTGGGGCATCCGTGGGGCACCCACCATCCCTGGGGACACCCAGCACCCCCAACCTGTGCCATGTCCCTGGGGCACCCATGTGGCATCCATGGGGCACCCACCATCCCTGGGGACACCCCGCACCCCCAACTCATCCTGTGCCCCTGGGGCACCCATGGGGCATCTGGGGGGCACCCACCATCCCTGGGGACACCCATGGAGCATCTGTGGGGCACCCACAGTCCCTAGGGCACCCATGGGGTATCTGTGGGGCACCCATGGGACATCCATGGGGCACCCACCATCCCTGGGGACACCCAGCACCCCCAACTCATCCCGTATCCCTGGGGCACCCATGTGGCATCCATGGGGCACCCACCATCCCTGGGGACACCCCGCACCCCCAACTCATCCTGTGCCCCTGGGGCACCCATGGGGCATCTGGGGGGCACCCACCATCCCTGGGGACACCCATGGAGCATCTGTGGGGCACCCACAGTCCCTAGGGCACCCATGGGGTATCTGTGGGGCACCCATGGGACATCCATGGGGCACCCACCATCCCTGGGGACACCCAGCACCCCCAACTCATCCCGTATCCCTGGGGCACCCATGTGGCATCTGGGGGGCACCCACCATCCCTGGGGACACCCATGGGGCATCTGTGGGGCACCCATGGGACATCCATGGGGCACCCACCATCCCTGGGGACACCCATGGAGCATCTGTGGGGCACCCACAGTCCCTAGGGCACCCATGGGGTATCTGTGGGGCACCCATGGGACATCCATGGGGCACCCACCATCCCTGGGGACACCCAGCACCCCCAACTCGTCCCATGTCCCTGGGGCACCCATGGAGCATCCATGGGGCCCCCACCATCCCTGGGGACACCCAGCACCCCCGACTTGTCCCATGTCCCTGAGGCACCCATGGAGCACCCGTGGGGCACCTACAGTCCCTGGGGAACTCATGGGGCATCTGTGGGGCACCCACAGTCCCTGGGGACACCCAGCACCCCCAACTCATCCCATGTCCCTGGGGCGCCCATGGGGCATCCATGGGGCACCCACCATCCCTGGGGACACCCATGGAGCATCTGTGGGGCACCCACAGTCCCTGGGGCACCCATGGATGCTCCATGGGGCACCCACCATCCCTGGGGACACCCATGGAGCATCTGTGGGCACTCATGGGGCATCTGAGGGTCACCCACTGTCCCTGGGGACACCCAGCACCCCCAGCTCGCCCCGTGCCCCCGGGGACACCCCGGTACCCAGATAAGCCGCGTGGTTTTTCAGCTCCAGGGGGAACTCCTGGGCCAAGGCCACCCGGGGTGGGACAATGCGGCCCCGCTCGCTCTCCTCCAGCACGGCCCCGTCCCAGGCGTAGGCGCCCACCGTGCCAAAGAGGATCCCATCCTGCAACGGGGGGAGGTGACACCACGCGTGGGGACAAGTGTGTCACACACACCTCGAGGACATCACTCACACGGCCATGCCTCACTGTCCCCAAACCCCCCCACCACCACCCCGGGATTGTCACTCAGCGCCCGGCGTGACAGGGATTTCCAGCCATGGGATGGAATTTTCCACTTCAGAGCCCCCCAGCCCCCCCTGGGACCCATCCTGTCCCCCCCTGGGTCCCATCCTGTCCCCCCTTGGGCCCCACCCTGTCCCCCCCAGCCCTCCCTGGTTCCCATCCTGTCCCCCCTGGGTCCCATCCTGTCCCACCCTGGGTCCCATCCTGTCCTCCCCAGCCCTCCCTGGGCCCCATCCTGTCCCCCCCTGGGTCCCATTCTGTCCTCCCCACCCTGGTCCCCATCCTGCCCCCCCGCCCTGGTCCCCATCCTGTCCCCCACCATGGCCTCACCTCCAGGAGATGCATGGAGAAGCCGACCTGTGACATCTCCAGCTCGAAGGAGCTCTCGTTGTACCCATGGGTGCCTGGGGAGGGGACACATAAGGACATGGGACCCCTCCAGATGTGCCTCCAGCTGTTTTGGGGGGGGGGCACCCACGGCACCTTCCAGGCTGAAGATGCGGTCCCCAAGAGCATCCACGATGTCATTGAGGGCCGCCTCGTCGGTGACGTTGAAGAAGTATTTGTCATCGGGGTCGCTGGCGATGGATTTGATCTCGTGGATGAAGTCCTCGGGGTCCTGCTGGCGCCGCAGGTAGTGACCCAAAACCTGCGGGGGGGGGACACGGTGTCACCCCCCAACCCCCCCAAAATGGGGAGGGGATGGGGGAACTGGGGCAGGGGACAGGGGGTGGCGGCGCTCACGGCGATGGCGTAGCGGGTGACGTTGCGCCTCTCGCACTCGTCCAGCGCGGCCGGCAGCTCCTCGCCGTCGTGGGACTCGCCGTCCGTCACCACGATCATCACCCGCGTGGCGCCCGCGCGCCCGCCCTGCGCCCCGCTGAACGCCTCCGTGCTGGGGGCACGGGGTGAGGCCGGGACGGACCCCCAGCACGATCCCACTCCCATTCCCACTCCCATTCCTGATCCCAGTCCCAGTCTTGATCCCATTCCCAATCCCAATCCTCATCCTGTTCCCAATCCCCAAACCATTCCCATTCCAGACTCCACTCCTGATCTCAATTACATTCCCATTCTCATTTCCGATCTTGATCCCATTCCCAATCCCATTCCCACTCCCACTCCCCTCCCATTCCCAGTCCCACTCCCCTCCCAGTCCCACTCCCAGTCCCATTCCCACTTCCATTCCCAGTCCCACTCCCCTCCCATTCCCAGTCCCACTCCCCTCCCAGTCCCACTCCCCTCCCAGTCCCACTCCCATTCCCAGTCCCACTCCCCTCCCATTCCCATTCCCACTCCCATTCCCAATCCCACTCCCAATCCCATTCCCACTCCCTTCCCAATCCCTTTCCCACTCCCATTCCCACTCTCCTCCCTCTCCCATTCCCAGTCCCACTCCCATTCCCACCACTCCCACTCCACTCCCACTCCCATTCCCACTCCCAGTCCCATTCCCTCTCCCATTTCCAGTCCCACTCCCATTCCCAGTCCCACTCCCACTCCCATTCCCACTCCCAGTCCCATTCCCTCTCCCATTCCCACTCCCACTCCCATTCCCACCACTCCCACTCCACTCCCACCCCCATTCCCACTCCCACTCCCACTCCCGCTCGCACCACGCCTGCCGCAGCGCCTGGGCCGTCCTCGTCTCCCTCCCCTCCCTCCTGCGGATCCTCCCGGCCGCCTCCGCCACCTCCCGCGCCGTGCGGTACCGGCCCAGCGCCCACTCCTGCACCGCCTGCTCCCCGTACTGCAGCACCCCCACCTGCGGGGACACCGGGGACACCGGGGACACCGTCACCGGGGACCCCCCAGAATGTCCCCCCCCCGCACCGGGTGTCCCCCAGCCACAGAAAAGTCACCCCTGGCCCCTCAAAGTGTCCCCACCCCAAGGGTGGCATCACCCTGGGGACAGTGGCATTGCCACAGGGGGTGGCATGGCTTTGGGGACAATGGCATCACCCCAGGGACACCATCATGGCCTTGGGGACACCGGGATGGACCTGGGGGACACCACCATGGCCTTGGGGACACCACCATGACCTTGGGGACACTTGGATGGCCTTGGGCACACCGGGATGGCCTTGGGGACACCAGGATGGTCTTGGGCACACCGGGATGGCCTTGGGGCCATTGGGATGTCGCTGGGGGACACTGTCATGGCCTTGGGGACACCAGGATAGGCTTGGGCACACTGGGATGGTCCTGGGGGACACTGGGATGGCCTTGGGGACAACGTCATAGCCTTGAGGACACCAGGATGGCCTTGGGGACCATGTCATGGCCTTGGGGACACTGGGATGGCCCTGGGGGACACCAGGATGGGCTTGGGGGACACCACCATGGCCTGCGGCACACCAGGATGGCCTTGGGGACACCCTATGGCCTTGGGGACATTGGGATGGCCCTGAGGGACACCGGGATGGGCTTGGGCACACTGGAATGGTCCTGGGGGACACTGGGATGGCCTTGGGGACACCAGGATGGCCTTGGGGACCATGTCATGGTCTTGGAGACACTGGGATGGCCCTGGGAGACACCAGGATGGGCTTGGGCACACTGGAATGGCCCTGGGGGACACCGGGATGGCCCTCTGGACACCACCATGGCCTTGGGGACACCGCCATGGCCTTGGGGACATGCCCTGACCTGGATCTGGCCAGGCCCGATGAAGAAGCGGCTGAGGACGTTGCGGAGGAAGTTCTGCACCTCGTCCCAGGGGTAGACGCTGTTGGAGCCATCGAGGACGATGACGATGTCCATGAAGGTGGAGCAGCCTGAGGACAAAGGCGGGGGGGGGGGACACCACGGCTGTCACCAGCACCGGGTGGCACGTCCCCATGTGCCACCACCTCTGTCCCCACTCACGCTGCGCCGTGGGCGCCACAGTCCCCAGCGGGTGCAGGTCACCGTCCAGCCGGGCGCAGAGGCCGGTGGTGAAGACGGAGGTGCCACATTCCTGGGACCAGAGCGGGGCACACGCCTGGAGGGGAGGTGACATAGGTGACACAGAGTGTGACACATCCCCCTGTGCCCACCGTGCCTCAGTTTCCCCTCTCACCACAAAGCCACCGTCCTTGGAGTCCAGCAGGGTCATCCCAAAGCGGGCGCTGCGGCCGGGGAGAGGGGACAGCGACGTGACAGCGGCACCTCGGTGACAGGGACAGCGGGGGTCAGAGTTGGGGACACCCCCTGGACACCTCCAATGGCACTGCCATCCCTCCCACCCCAGGGCACGGTGGTACCGAGGTTGGCTTTGGTGCAGGTGGCGTTGGGGGGTCCCACGCGGCACTTGTAGATGTCACCTTGACCTTGGTCACCGTCCCAAGGGGCCCCCACCAGCAGCCTGGGGGGCACATGGGGGGGGTCACCACCAAACCCTGCCCCTGTCCCCCTGTCCCTCTGTCCCCCCCCTCTGTCCGTCTGGCCTGGCTTGGATCGCCAGCCCCGTCACCTGCCTCAGTTTCCCCCCAGTTCCCCCCTCCCTGCCCCAGTTTCCCCCCCAGTTCCCCCCTCCCTGCCCCAGTTCTCCCCCCCCACCCCAGTTTCCCCCCAGTTCCCCCCTCCCTGCCCCAGTTCCCCTCATTCCCTGCCTCAATTTCCCCCCCAGTTCCCCTCTCCCTGCCCCAGTTCCCCCCCCTCCCTGCCCCAGTTCTCCCCCCCCACCCCAGTTTCCCCCCCAGTTCCCCCTTCCCTGGCCCAGTTTTCCCCCAGTTTCCCCCTCCCTGCCACAGTTTCCCCCCCAGTTCCCCTCTCCCTGCCCCAGTTCCACCCCCCCCGCCCCAGTTTCCCCCTCCCTGCCCCAGTTTCCCCCCAGTTTCCCCCATCCCCACCCCAGTTCCCCCCCCCCCGCCCCAGTTCCCCCCCTTTCCTGCCCCAGTTCCCCCCATCCACCCCAGTTTCCCCCTCCCCAGACCATCACACCCCACCCCCCACCCCCCAGGACATGCCGGGGGGTGTTGGGGTGTGGGGGTGTCCCCCCCCCGGTGCCACTCACCACCGCTCCCCGTCGCCCCCCCGCTGCAGCACCCTGTACCCAAACTGGCTCTGGGGGGGCCCCTGGAAGACCCGCGGGCGCCTCACGTCGATGTTGAACCCCACGCACAGACCTGGGGGGGACACACGGGGACCCCTAAAAGTGGGTGGCACCCCCAAACCCCCCCCACCCAACACCCATCACCCCAAACGTCCCACAGCCCCCCCCCATAACTGGAATGTTTTGGGGTGCTGCTGGGGGCACCCAGGTCCCACGCAGACTGGGGGGGACACACACACATTTTGGGGGGGTCCCCGTCTTAGGGGGGGATCTCTAACTTGGGGGGGGGTGGGGGAGAGGTTTAGGATGCTGAGCACCCCATGTGTGGGTCCAAGGACCCCATGTCCAGCACCCAGCACCCCAAAACCAGAGCTGAGCACCCCACATACAGCACCCAGCACCCCAAAAGCAGCTCCCATAAGTACCCCAAACTCAGTACCCAGCACCCCAAAACCAGAGATGAGCACCCCACATACAGCACCCAGCACCCCAAAAGCAGTGCCCAGCACCCCACATATGGCACTGAGCACCCCAAAAGCAGCTTCAAGTACCCCATGTCCAGCACCCAGCACCCCAAAAGCAGCACCCAGCACCCCAAAACCAGAGCTGAGCACCCTATGTACAGCACTCAGCACCCCAAAAGCAGCACCCAGCACCCCAAAACCAGAGCTGAGCACCCCACATACAGCACCCAACACCCCAAAAGCAGCTCCAAGCACCCCAAACTCAGCACCCAGCACCCCAAAAGCAGTGCCCAGCACCCCACATACAGCACCCAGCACCCCAAAAGCAGCTCTAAGCACCCCTAACTTAGCACCCAGCACCCCAAAAACAGAGCTGAGCACCCTATAAACAGCACCCAGCACCCCATGTCCAGCGCCCAGCACCCCAAAACCAGAGCTGAGCACCCCACATACAGCACCCAGCACCCCAAAAGCAGCTCCAAGCACCCCAAGCTCAGCACCCAGCACCCCAAAACCAGAGCTCAGCACCCTTTGTACAGCACTGAGCACCCCAAAAGCTTTTTTTGGTCTTTTTTCCCCAAAAAAGTGGCGATTTTCCATTCAATTTGGAGTTTTTTAACTCCCTTTCAGTGGGGTTCAGCTTCTTCCACCCGGGGGAGGTTTTAGGGTCCCTCCTCCACCAGAAAAACACCGTAAATTTAGTCAGGATGGGGGAAAAGACCCCAAACCAGTCACTTTCACCCCAAAACCAGTCACTTTCACCCCAAAACCCCCCACCCATAACCACTTTGGCACCGGGCCCCCGCCACCCTCGGGCTCCCCTCAACCCACGGCTCCTTTTCACCTCCAAAAAATTCCAAGAAACCCAAAATCCCTTTTTTTTTTTTACCCCCAAAAAATCCAAAATCCCTTTTTTTTACCCCAAAATCCAATTAAGATTTGGGGGGGCCTTTACCTGGGAGCAGGAGCAACACGGGGAGCAGGCGCTGGCACCCACCACCCGCCATCGCCCACGGGTGCCACCGCTGCCACCGTCACCATCACCAGCTCAAAGGTTACTCTGTCTCCGGAGAAAAAAAAATATATATTTATTTTTTTTTTCCCTTTTTCCTCTTTTTTTTTTTTTTTTAATTTTTTTTTTTTTTCCCCTTCCTTCGTTTTCCATTGGTTGCTAAAAATATCTGGTGGTTTGGGGTGGGGTTTTTAATTTTTAGGTGTTTTTTTGGTGGGGGGGGGACACGCACGCACAGAGGAAAAGGGGGGCAAAAAAAAAAAAAAGCAAAGTGGTGAAAAAGATGGAAAACATAAAAAAAAATATTGGGGAAGGGGGGTGGGGGGCGCTGGGATAATTGGGGTGGTGACAAAGTGCCCCCCCCCTTATCTCGGTCACTGCATTGGGGTGGGATGGGCCCCCCAGTAAGGAGAGGGAGGGGAATAATGGGGGGTTTCGGGGTGATTTGGGGTGGATTTGGGGTGGATTTCGGGTTGCCACGTCCTCGCGGTGACACTGCCACCTCCTCTGGGTGACACTGCCACCTCCTGGACGTTGTCCCCACGTCCTGTGGCTTGAGGAGGTGAGGTGACCTTGAGGTCCTGCCTCAACTCCTCTCCCTTGGAAGGGGAAACTGAGGCAGGGGATGTCCGGCCACACCGTGGTGTCACCGCTCCCAATGCCACCACTACACGGCCGTGTCCTCGTCCCCAGCACCGAGTGTGAGTCCCCCAGGATTCCCCAGGAGGCTGCGGAGCTGGAGCCAGAAGAAAGGTCTCCTCCCCGCTTCCCCGAGGCCACTCCAGGTAGGTTTTGGTCCCCAACATCTTCCGGAGACGAAGGAAACGCCGCGGCAACCCCCGAGCGTCGATGGGTTCCTTCACCACCAAGATGACGTCCTCGTCACCCAAGGCCACCGCGCGCTGCTGGGCGAAGTAGAGCTCGTAGTTACACCACTCGCTGTCCACAAAGCTGCGGGAGAGGATGAACATGACCTTGAAGCTCTTCTCGATGTTCTCCACGATGTTCTCGATGATCCAACGGCCCGGCGTGAAATCCCTTTCGTGGATGCAGAGCCGGTACGGCGGCGCCGTGTTCTCCAAGCGATGGAGAAGCTCCCGCCGCACCCAAGCGGCGTCGGCGCGGCTGTAGGAGATGAAGGCGTGGTAGGAACATCGCCGGCCGGTGCCCGCCCGTCGCCCGCCATACTTGGCGCGCACCAACTGGAACGTGGCTCGGAGGTACCAACCAGCATCCAGCTTCCAGCAGAGCGCAGCACACGCCGCCACCCGCCGCCGCCGTGCTGGCCACTGCCACGGCCACCAGCGCCGGTACGTCACATTCCAAGGGACGCGGGGCGTAAGCGGCCACCGGCGTATCCAGTAGTGGCTCGGGGTGGTAGCAGGTCCAGTTGTGGGGCCAGTCGGTCAAGGTGGGTTGTCCTCGGCGGCGCGTGTCCTCCAAGAAGAGGTGGAGGTCGCAGGTGCAGTGGTAGGGGTTGTTGCCGGCCTCCAGGCTAACGAGCCGTGGCGCGTTGACGAAGGAACCGCGGTTGATGACGCCGAAGGAGTTGCCGTCGATGGCCAACACCTCCAACTGGGGGCATCTCCACTCTGAGGGGATGAACTTGATCTTGTTGCCGCTCAACCGCAGCTCCCGTAGCTGAGGGCTCCGGGTGAAGTAGTCCATGTCCAAGCGGTCGAGGTGGGAGTAGGAGAGGTCCAGGTACTCGAGGGTGGTGGGCAGGCACCTGAAGGTGCCCACCGTCGCCCGGTTGTGGTGGAGAGCCAACCAACGCAAGGTGGGACTCCATTGACACGTCTCCCGCAGGCTGCCCAAGGCGTTGTGGCTGGCGTCAAGGCGGGTGAGCCGGGGCCAGCTCCGCGTCAAGGCGGCCACCACGGCCAAGCTCAGGAGTTGGTTGGTGGCCAAGACGAAGCTCTCCACCTTGGGCATGACGCCCTGGTAGCTGCAACGTTGGTTGTAGATAAAACCATCTTCCAAGCGGTTGCCGGAGATGTCCAAGGCCACCACGTTGCGCATCTCGCCCCAAGCGTCGCAGGGGACGTAGTTGAAGTTGACGTTGATGATGGAGAGGGCGGCCACGCCGCTCAACCAGGTGAAGGTCCAGTCGAAACGCAGGACGTCGGGGTTACTGATGTCCTGCAGCAAGAGGCGGTCGAGCCGCGGGGCGACCGTCCCCACGCCGGTGCCGTTGTGCCGCGGCGAGCGGGCGAAGTCGATGGCCACCAGCGCCAAGTTGCGGACGCGGGAGCGTTGGACGTTGAGTAGAGCCAAGCGGAGAAGGTTCTCGTTGAACTTCCCACGGTAGAAGACCAACTTGGTGATGCTCAAGTCGGCCAAGCCGGCGAAGGGATCGGCGTGACCGGTGTAGTAGGTGAACTCGAAGAGGTTCCGGAAGCGCAGGTAGTCCAAGGGTTTGTCCCTCAGGTCCCGCAGCATCGCCGGCAACGCCGCCGCCGCGCTCTCATCCAACGCCATGTCGCACCACAGCTCCGTGGTGTTGAGCCAGGAGAACGCTCCGGCTTCGTACCGCCACAGGTTGGAGGCCGACTTGATGGCGAACCTCTGGAGCTCCGTGTCCTTCAGGATGGCGAAGTCCCCCCGGGAGATCTCCCGCAGCAGAGGCCCACCCAGCGACAGCACCCGCAGCCGCCGCAGCCCGCCGAAGACGCCACCCAACGCCGCGTTGGCGTAGAGGTTGTTGGACATGTCCAACCAGCGGAGGTTGGCCAAGGGGCGCAGCGCCGGCGCCGGGATGTGGAGGAGGGAGTTGTTGAAGAGCCGGAGATGCTCCAAGAGGAGGTTGGAGACGAAGGCGTCCGCGGAGATGCGGGAGATGTTGTTGTAGGCCAAATCCAAGCGCCGGAGCTGGGTCATGCCGGCGAAGTCGCCCGCCGCGATCTCCCGCAGTTTGTTGTAGGAGAGGTCAAGGTCTTGGAGGCCACGGGGGAGACCACGGGGCACCCACGCCAGGTCCTGCCCCTTGCACAGCCCCGTCCCGGTGTCGGTGTCGATGCGGCATGGCGACCCCGCCGTGTCCCCCGCCAGCGCCAGCAGCGCCAGGCACCAAACCCGGTGGGCGCCGGTGGTCCGGCGGGGCCACATGGCTTCTGGGGTGGCAGGGGGGTGGCCCCAGAGGTGCCACCGGTGGTGGGGACGGGACTGGAAGGGGCATCCCCGCCCTGAGCTGTCCTGCGGTGGAAGAGGTGGGGGGTCAGTGGTGCCGTGGAGGGGGACCCCACACCACTGGGAGCGCTGGGATTGACCCTCAGGGAGGAACTGGGATCTGGTGGGATGGATAAAACCTCCCCTGGGGGCCCAGGGACTGGATCAGGGAGGACTGGATCCCAGGGGATCAGTGACTGGGTTGGGGGGGGGGGACACACAGATCCCAGGGGGATCAGGGACTGGTTGTGGGGGGGGAATTGGATCCTTGGGGGCTCAGGGGCTGGATCCCAGGGGATCCAATCCCAGGGGGATTGGGGACTGGACTGGGGGGAACCGGATCCCAGGGGATCAGGGACTGGGTTGGGGGGGGGACAGATCCCAGGGGATCAGGGACTGGTTGGGGGGGGGACAGATCCCAGGGGATCAGGGACTGGTTGGGGGGAGCACTGGATCCCAGGGGGATTGGGGAGTTGATCCTAGGGGATTTGGGACTGGACTGGGGGGGGGGATTGGATCCCAGGAGGATCAGGGACTGGACTGAAGGGGGGGGGACACACATCCAGGGGGGATTGGGGAGTGGATCCCAGGGATCAGATCCGGGGAGGGGGGGGTGGGGATGGGATCCCCAGGGGATCTGGAACTCTTGGGGGGGGTGGGGGCGGTGCAGGCTCTGGGACCAAATCCCCAGGGACTCCCAGCCCAGATCCCGTGGGATTTGGGACACCGGATCCCACAGACTGAGGATCCAACGCCACCCGACCCCCCCTCCTGCTCCCCCCAGCTGGGGAGGGGTACAAGGAGGGGGGTGGGGCTCCCCTGGGCTGTGCCCCCCACTTTGCTTCTCCGTTGCTGTTCAGGCTGGGTTTAATTTCCCCAAAATTCCCAAATCCGGGAGGTTTTGGGCACGGAGGGTACGTGGGGACACGGTGTAGGGGAGGGGGGGGACACACACTTTGTGTCACCCTCAAACCGTCCCCACGCTCCTCCCCGGGAAAGTCGGAAAAACACCTGGAAGCGGCCCAAAACGGTGACGGGAGGGGACGGGGGGGACAACACCACAGGGTGTGACCTCGGTGGGTCCCCAGGGTCACTCTGTGGTGTCCCCCCCCCCCTCCGTGTCCCCCTCCCCACGGGAAACACCTGCACCCCAGAGTACCCCATGGGGAAACTGAGGCAGGGAGTTCGAACCGCGCCGAATCCTTCCTCATTCCTGACACCAGCCCAGCCCAGCACGGCAGGAGCATGTGAGCACCCCCAAACCCCCTCCTACCCCCCCTAAATTCCACCCCCCCCACGGCCCCCACTCACCTCACACAGCCCCTGGCATGCAGCGAGTTCGGCCGGGCTCAGCGGCGCAGGAATGGCGACACCCAGGAACCGCCGGGGCAGCGGGGACACGGGACGGGGACAATGTCCCGTCCCACTTTGGGGGACACCCCCGCCCCTCTCCCACTGTACTTTGCCCCCAGGGAGGTTTGCAGGAATGTGCTGTGCCGAGGGCTGGGCTGGCAGGGGGGGGCCCAAAATCCCCAGGGTCCGGCACCCCCAGTCCATCCCAGTGCCTTCAGTCCAGCCCAGGACCCCCCAGTGCAGCTCAGCCCCCCCCCAGTCCATCCCAGCACCCCCAACTCCATCCCAGTGCCTTCAGTCCAGTCCAGGACACCCCAGTGCAGCTCAGCCCCTCCCAGTCCATCCCAGCGCCCCCAACTCCATCCCAGTGCCCTCAGTCCAGTCCAGGACCCCCCAGTGCAGCTCAGCCCCCCCCCAGTCCATCCCAGCGCCCCCAACTCCATCCCAGTGCCCTCAGTCCAGGCCAGGACCTCCCAGTTCAGCTCAGCCCCCACTCAGTCCATCCCAGTGCCCCCAGAGCAGCACCCCCAGTCCAGCACAGGACCTCCAGTTCAGCCCAGTGCCCTCAGATCCCCCCCAATCCATCCCAGTGTCCCCAGTCCAGCTCAGCTCCCACAGTTCATCCCAGTAACCCCAGAGCAGCACAGGACCCCAGTCCAGCACCCCCAGTCCATCCCAGTAACCCCAACTCCACCCCCATGTCCCCAGCTCAGCTTGCCCCCCCCCAGTCCATCCCAGTGCCCCCAGAGCAGTACCCCCTATCCATTCCAGTACCCCCAATTCAGCCCAGTGCCCTCAGCTCCCCCAACTCCATCCCAGTGGCCCCAGAGCAGCCCAGTACCTCCATTCCAGCCCAGTACCCCCAGTCCAGAAAAGACCTGAGACCCCAGTACCACCCAGGGAGCTGATCTCAGCAGCTTGGCTTTAATAATTAACGGTGTCACTCCCCTGGGACAGACAGAGGGACATCCCACCTCCGTGTCACCCCTGGAACAGACAGAGGGATATCCCACCTCCGTGTCACCCCTGGAACAGACAGAGGGACATCCCACCTCCGTGTCACCCCCGGGACAGACAGAGGGACATCCCACCTCCGTGTCACCCCCGGGACAGACAGAGGGACATCCCACCTCCGTGTCACCCCCTGGGACGGAGGGACATCCCACCTCCCTGTCACCCCCTGGGATGGACAGAGGGACATCCCACCTCCGTGTCACCCCCTGGGACCGACACAGGGATATCCCACCTCCATGTCACCCCCTGGGACGGACAGAGGGACATCCCACCTCCGTGTCACCCCCTGGGACGGAGGGACATCCCACCTCCGTGTCACCCCCCGGTACGGACAGAGGGACATCCCACCTCCGTGTCACCCCCTGGGATGGACAGAGGGACATCCCACCTCTGTGTCCGTGGGGCTGTGGGTGAGTCAAACACTTTGTAGAGCCAGGAGAAGCCACCCAGTGTCATAAAAACCAAGGAAAACTGGGAAATCCAGGTGGGAGCAGGTGACACAGAATGGTGGCAGCAAGCTGTCCCCTCCCCAATTCATATCCCCCCCAAAAAAAAGCCACTCAAGGGGACTGGTGAGAAGCAAAGCGCTGTGGGGTGACCCTGTGTGGCTCTGGGGAAGAGCCCAAGTTTCCTTTGTGCACTGGGACATGGGGAAGGGGTGCAGGGGACCCCAAAAGTACCAAATTTAGGTCACCCCCTTCACTGAGGAGGTGCCACCACGATGTCCCCCCACCTTCCTCCCATCCCCACGTCGGTTGAAGCCACCAGGTGTAGTGAACTGGGACCCAGATTGTCACTTTTAGTCCTGTCCCAGCTTCAGCAGTAACCCTGGGGGTCCCCAAATCTCTGCCTCCTCCGCTGGCGTTGAGCCCGCAGGCTCCCAGGAGAACTACGGCTTGAGTTTGAGCCAGGGATGAAGGATGGTGAGGATGGAGAGGATGGAGGAGGTGAGGCCACACAGCCCTACAAAACCTGGGTTGGTTTGGTACAACCCCAACTTGTCCAGGGGGATGAAGAGGTCGCAGGTGTTTTTCACCAGGTCCAGCAGGAGCGGGGGGTTCTTCCGAAGGACGTGGAGCAGAAGCCGGAGTTGGAGCTGCAACCTCAGCCCCAGGTGCTGGAAACCGTTGGCAGCCTGGAGCTGGCGCCCGTTCTCGCTGCCTTTCGCTCGCTTCCCGCTCGCCTCCATCAGCATCTGGATCTCGTAGGCGTCGCGGCTGAGGTTCACGATGAGGGCAAAGAGGTAATACCTAAAAAAATCAAAGGAGAGGGATGAGGGGGGAGCAGAGAGAGCAGGGAAATGGTGGTGGGAACCTCCAGCTCCTTCCCCTTCGGCTGCAGAAAGAAACAAGCCCAAGTCCCTCAGCCTGTCCCCAGAGCAGAGCTGTCCCAGCCCTCTGCCCATCTTGGCAGCCTCCTCTGGACTCGCTCCACCAGCTCCAGATCTTTCTTGTGTTGGGGGCTCCAGAGCTGGACCCAGGATTCCAGGGGGGGTCTCAGGAGGGCAGAGCAGAGGGGGAGCATCCCCTTCTTCCACCTGCTGCCCACACTTCTCTTGATGCAGCCCAGGACACGCTGGGCTGTGAGTGGGCACTGAGCTTCTCATCAACCAACACCCCTAAATCCTCCTCAGAGCTTCTCCTCCTCCTCTCTCCATCCATTCCCACCCCAGCCTGGGTCTGTGCTTGGCCCAGGGGCAGGACCTTGCACTTGGCCTTGTTGAACTTCATGAGGTTGGTCTGGTCCCACCTCTCCAGCCTGTCCAGGTCCCTCTGGATGGATCCCTTCCCTCCAGCGTGTCACCACCCCACACAGCTTGGTGTCACCAGCAAATTCGCTGAGGGTGCACTCGATGTCACTGTCCATGTCACTGACAAAGATGTTAAACAGCACCAGTCCCAGTGCCGATCCCTGAGGGACACCATTTGTCACCGGTCTCCACTTGGACATCAATCCATTGACCACAACCCTTTGAGTGCGACCTTCCAGCCAATTCCTCAGTCCGTGCTGGACTGAGCAACAGCACCCGCAACCCTCACCAGGGCACGAGGCACGGGGGAGCCCCAGGGGCTCAGTCCCCTTCATCCCCAGGCCAGGGGATACGGGGGACCCCCTGGACCAGCAGAGAGGTGAGGACCCTGCCCTCCCCCCTCACCTGAAGGACCTCTGGCCCCACTTCTCCTGGTCCACGCTGGGGATGAGCCCGGTCTTGCCCGCCCAGAGGACGTTGTCGCAGGCGAAGTACATGGCCCTGTTGAGGTGAGCGAGGGTGACGCAGAACCGCAGCACCATGTCGGACAGGTGGATCGCTCGTTTCGCCGCCTCAAACGCCTCGGCCGAGCTGCCCAGGCGCAGCACTGCGGGACAGACAGACAGACACACCGGTCACCGGGACACACACACCCCGCTGCTCCCCCAGCACCGGGCCGGCCTCACTCACGCTTGCGGCCCAGGCTGAGGTGAGCCTCCAGCTGCCGTACGCTGGCCAGCACGCCGGCGCTCGCCCCGTTCCTCCGCAGCGTCTCCCCCGCCAGGGCACAGGCGTACTGCGCGGCCCTGCAAGAAACGGCGTGGCGTGAAAGGCCTCACCGCGGCCTTCGTCACCGACCCGCCCCCCCCGGTGAGGCCCGCACCGGAGCCAGCGCAGCGGTCACCCCCGCACCTGAAGAGCCGTTCCTTGGCCTGGCTCTGCGCGCTGAAGCGCACCCAGGTCTCCATGGCGGGGCCGGGCCGGGCCGGGCCCGCGGCGTCGCTCCCCGGTGCGGGGCCGCAGCGGCGCGAAGGCGCTTCCGGGAGCGCGACGGAAGCCGCCGAGGGTCAGAGCTGCGCGAGCGCCGCCTGGCGGCTGGGAGGAGCGGAGCCGCTTCCGCATCCCTATTGGCTGGGTGCGCCAGGCCCCGCCCCCTTCCACCCAAACAGGGGCCGTGAATGGGCAATTACTCCCGTCTCCGCCTCTGAATCCGCATCGAGGTCTTTGATTGGTTAATTTTTTCATTGCCCGCCCCCTTATCTGACCAATAATAACCCCACCTCCGTTCCTGCTGCTTGGCATTCTGATTCGTTCTTTCTTCTGTCATTATAATCGGTCCTGCAGCACGATTGGACAACTGTCCCCTAAGCCCCGCCCACTCGCCGTGTCCCTCACTTGTGATTGGGGTAAATCCTTACTACTTACTTATTTGTCATTTATTATTATTTATCATTCCTCATTTCTTACATTTTACTTAATTTTTAATTTTTTATTACTTATTATTACCTTTAAAGGACCTTTCCAGCCCAATCCCGCCTATGATTCTGTGATTACTTATCACGAATTACGCCCCTCCCTCTCCACGCCCCACAGGCGGGTTCTGATTGGCTGTTCCCCTCCTCGACCCGCCCACCTTCCCAGTCCTCTGCCCTGCGATTGGTCAGCTGCCGCTTTCACCGCCTCCCTCCTATCACCCTCCCTTCGCCCCGCCCCAAAGTCTCCTCCGTACCGCCATTGGTCAGCTCCCGCCGTCGCCCCGCCCCCTCCCTGAGGTGATCTCCACGCCCATTGGGCCTTGAGGCGGTGAGTGACAGGAGCGCTGCGGCGGGGCTCTCCCTCGGAGCGGGCTGGCAGCGATGATGGAGTCGGTGCGGGCGCAGCGGCTGCAGCCCGGCGTGGGCACCCTGCGCTCCCTGCGGCCCTGTGTCACCGGCGCCCCCGCCGCCGCCTCAGCGCCCCCTCCTCCGCCCGCCACCGTGGCTGCGCCGCTGCCCGCCGCTCCTCCGCCGCCGTCGGGGCTGGGCTTGGGGCTGGGGCTGCCGCCGCCGCCTCCCCCTTTGGGGCTGCAGGGACCCGCCGCGCCGCCGCCGCCCGGTTCGGGGCCGCCCGCCGTGCTGCGGGAGGCTGTGGAGGCGGTGGTGAGGAGCTTCGCCAAGCACACGCAGGGCTACGGCCGCGGTGAGCCGGGGCGGGCGGGCGGGGGGCGGCTTTCCCGCGGGGTGAGGGACCGAGGAGGCCGCTTCGAGCGTTGCCGTTAGGTTAAATTAGCGTTTATTAGTTAATAATCGGCTTTTTGTGCCGTTTGTGGGGAGATCTCCGCTCCCTGCTGCTCTCACAGCCCTTGTGCTTGGGATCTCCCACCCTGCGGGCTGAGCTCGGGTGCTTTGGGGGGAAAAGGAGAATCCTTGGGGCTGCTCGTGCTAAAAACCACCAAAGTGAAGTAAAAGCGAGAAAATTAAAACCCTGTGGTATCTCTGGGTCTGCCTTTTCCTTAAGGAGCACCGTGGGTTTGGGGGGGTCAGGCCTGAGAAACATTCCGGGCTCTCCTGTTCTTGGAAAACTCTGGGGCTTCTTCAGTGCAAAATTGGCTGTTGGTGGGATCCACCGTTCCCAGTTCACTCCTTTAAACTGGTTTTATTGCTTTTGGGCATCAGGGAGAGACGATGAGGTGAGCTGGGTGAGCCTAGAGGTGCTGGGCAGTGATTTAACGCCGAGGTTTCCTCCTTGTGCTGTCCCTGTCCCAGGAAAACGTGGTAAAGTTTGAGAAAACAGGGGCTGTTTGTTGATTTTAATGCTTTTTTAGAGGTTTTTAAGAAGCAGGGGGCTTCCTCCACGGTGGCAATTTACTCCTCTCTCTGCAATTCCTTCAACTTGATGCCAGGCCAGCAATAAAACTCCTTTCTTTCAGCGAAGGCAGCGGCAAGCGGGGCTCTGCTGGGTGATGCTGGGCCCATCCCAGTGGCCGTGGTTTTCCTGGGATCCGTGCTCTGCATGGCTGCACCTCCACGGTGAAAAACCCCATGGCTGGGAGGAGGAATTGGCTCTGCTGGTGCTGGAAGAGGCTGTGGTGGGGGTGTTAAGTACTCCACCACGCTCCGGCACCGCGGGGCTCCAAGGATTGCATCAGAGGCGCCCGGTTGCTCCAGAGCCCCCGGAGGAGGAGGCTCAAATCTGAGTTAAAAAAGGTTAAAGCACATTTTTTACTCATCCTGTGATGGAAAAAAATCTTCCACCCCACCCAAAAGGAGACACTTCACAAACTATTTGGAGTTTCTTCCGGCTCCGGCTGCAGGTCCAACGGTGGTCGGGTTCCAAACGGGGAGCGCGGCTCGTCTGGCTCCGCGGCGACTCGGCGCCATGTGGAATCACTTACTGCTCGGTATTTAATATGCAAGTCAGATGTGCTGTGGTACACACAACGCCGGGATCACGGGGGGTTACGCTCCAAAGCAATCAACAGATAGGATGGGATGGGTGGGAGCAGGCTCTGCTTTGTCTCTTCCAGCTTGGCTTCGTCTTTTCTCCGCGTGGCAGAGCCGAAGGGTGAAGGGTCTGAGAGGAGGTGCCCCGTGCTCTGTGGATCTGTCGTCTCCCCCGCGCAGATGGGTGGCAAAATTGTTCAGAGAGATCAGTTCCTACCCTCAGAAATGCAAATACACAGACTAAAAGGCATCGACTGCTGCCCCAGAGTCAGACTTGCAGCTTTCTGAGCTGGTAGAGAGACTTGTTTTGCTTCAGGCACTTAAAACACCCTTCTTTACCCATTGGGTTTCCCAAGGTATGAAGGATAAGTCACTTTTTCAGTGTGTTTACCCACGTTCAAACCATCCAGTCATCGTTCTCCCTGCCCTCTCCCCACCCTGAGCACGACGTTGGGCTTCGTGCTCCGTACGGATTAAAATCCTCCAGCACAGAAGGTGTCTGTGCTTTCTCAAGGACCATCCTCTGGGATTTAGGAGCCTTTCTGGAAAGCAAATGTCACCTCCTTCCCCCACATCATTTTGTGATTTAATGGGAGGATGGGAGTGAATGAACAAGGCTGAAAATCATCGATCCAGAGCGAATTCTGATGAAGGTTTCTTTTTGCATGCAGATAAACCCCTCAGCTGGTGTTTACCTGCAAAATACACCACGTGCCCTATAAAATCTGAAGCATTTGTAGTTTCAATTGGGTATTTTTCTCTCTCTCATCTCCTAACACCATCCCACCTGCAGTTTCTGGGCCGTGTGACTGATTGCTCCCGTCGCTAACGAAGCACCCAAGTGGTTTCTGGCGTAGAGGAGCCCTGGTCTGGGATTGAAAACACAATTCCCTGCGTTTCCTCGTTAACCCAGCTTCTCAGACTTCACTCAATTAAACCAAAATCTTAATTTTCAGCCTAATTCCCTGCGCCGTGAGGATTTGTGTTGCCTGCCACAGCTCAGCTTTGCAGTTTCTTGTGTGGTCGCTGCTGCGATGTCTCCGTTGCCCCGCGCCGAACGATCCCTGAAGTTGTTATTGAATCAGGCATTGTCTCCTTAAATCCAGTGGGGATTATGTGTGTGATTTACGCCGGCCCTGGGAAGGGAATCTGCCTGGATGGGTGGGAATTCTGTCTGGGTCTTGGCGCCCTGGGGAACTGGGTATTGTTTATATGGGGGTTTTTTATCAGTCTCCAGTGGAAAATTGCCTGTTTTGAGTGTTTCATCACAAAAAAACCCCCGACAAATTAAACTTGAAAATAATCCAAAGCGTGTGTTTGATGAAAAAATGCCCTGAAAAGCCTGTGGTTGGGAGAGGAGGGAAATGCTTAGCGAGGAGCTACTGTGCTACTGACCCCTTGCCTGGCTTCAGCTTACAGAGAGCAATAAAACACAGTCAAAAGCTCGGGGTTGCTGAAAACCTCGCTGGCTGGAGACATAAAGAGTTCCAGGGCTCAGCCAGGGTGGTTTGTGATGAATGTGGGGCCTCAAAGTCATCTCCTTTTTGTGTCCTGCCCCGGGAGGCTTTGAGAACAGCTCTTGAACTTGGACTTGGGAGGGTTACACACTACGAGGGTCGTTTTTCTTACCCAAAACTTGATAAAATCAAGGGTGGGTGAACTTAGAACAGCTCCAAGGACATCCTCGAGGCACTGGGGATTCAGAACTCTGGCTGAGTGCTCACATTTGGTGCTGCAGAAGAGGTGTCTGCTTAAAAATGACTTCTGAAAAGGTTCTAATTACCAAAATCACCGAGGGGTAATGGGTTAAGGCTCTGGTTTTCAAACTGGGGTGGAAAAACCACTTAGTGTAACAGGTAATGCTGGGTTTATCCTGTTTGGTAAGGTGTTTTTATGCCTTAAGGGTGATACCCAAGGGACTCCTGTTTGGTGTCTGAACCCCACTGGGTTTCTCTCTCCGCAGTGAACGTCGTGGAAGCCCTTCAGGAGTTCTGGCAGATGAAGCAGTCGCGTGGAGCCGACCTGAAGAACGGAGCCCTCGTGGTGTACGAGATGGTCCCTTCCAACAGTCCCCCTTACGTCTGCTACGTCACCCTGCCAGGGGGGAGCTGCTTTGGGAGCTTCCAGGTACAATCTCGTGGTTGGAGGCTGTCCCTGCAGCTGTGGACATGGAACCTTCTTTAATTGAATGTTCCTAATTGCCTCTAAAACCTCACCCAGCTTTGTTAGGGGTTTGATAGGAAGGTTTGGCTTTTAATTTGTGAGCTGTGCTCCCTCCACCTGACTGCCCTGGGCCTTAGCAGGGCTGAGGTAAGATATGAGGTATCAGAAATCTGTCATATCATCTGCTTTTGGGACTTTATTCTCCTTCCCAGGATGTATTTACAGGATGCAGCTCGGACAGACTGATGGAGTAATATCTCCTTGCAAAGGCTCTGGTTTTGACCCACAACTTCTTCTCAAAAGACCCTAGAAATCAAACCACAACGTTGGATCAATAGTTTCTCCCCTCTTTTTGTTTAAAAGGAAAACATCCAACCCAAAAGACCCCACCCCAGAGACAGAGATCCAAAAATCACAACGGATCCCGACTGCGTTCCGGGTTCTTTCCCTGGCGCAGCTTTAGGTGGCTCCTCTCTGCTCTTGGTTTGAAGGAGGTGTCCAAAACAAACAGTCCTGCTCTGTCCATCCCGAGGAGCCGTCCTCGTGCCCCAGAGTCATTTAGGTTTTAAGCTCAGATCAGTGCTATGTGCTGAGTTCAGCTGCCTGCCTCATTTATTATTTTTTTTTTTGTCCTCGGCGTGGTTGGGATAGCTGTGGTTTCAAACCAGCTCCTAATGATTTCAGGATGGCTGAGAGCACAACTTTTCCCAAACTACACAACACCGCCACCTAATTCCACCTCGGGGTGTGGAGGGGAAGGGGATCTCGGTTGTCTCTCTGCCCTGATGGTGTTTGTCTCTCCTCAGTTCTGTCCCACCAAGGCTGAGGCCCGAAGGAGCGCTGCGAAGATCGCGTTGATGAACTCGGTCTTTAACGAGCATCCTTCCCGGAGGATCACGGATGAGTTCATTGAGAAGAGCGTTTCGGAGGCCCTGGCGTCGTTCAACGTAAAGCTTTTGGGTGCCCTGGTGGTGGGAATTAAAATCATAAAGCATGGAATTGGTTTGGGTTGGAACAGACCTCAGCTCCCCCAGTCCAACCATTAACTCAGCACTGCCCTGTCACCACTGCCCCATGGCCCTCAGCACCTCATCTCCACAGCTCTGAAATCCCTCCAGGGATGGGGACTCCACCATAGTTTTGATCCCCCCCAAACCCTAACTGACAGTTTCAAGCCCCCTCCCAGCCCCAAATATCAGTTTCAAGCCCCCTCCAGCTCCAAATATCAGTGGTGCCAGTGCTGGGGAACCCTTTGGGGGAAGGAATTGTTCCCAATATCCAATCTAAACCTCCCCTGGGACAACTTGAGGCCATCACCCCTCGTCCTGTCACTGTTACCTGGGAGCAGAGGCCAACTCCCCCTCGCTGCCCCCTCCTTAGAAGTATTTGTAGAGAGCAATGAGGTAATGGCACCGTAATGGGCTGCAGAAAAAGCAGGATCTGTAAAATCCTCCTTAATCTGACCCAGAATTCCTGAGAAGTGGCAGGAACCTGGTGAGCCTTGCTTGGTCAGGAATTGCAGCTCTTCCCTGGAATCTCTCTTGCAGGGCAACCGAGAGGAAGCTGATAATCCCAACACCGGGATCGGTGCTTTCCGCTTCATGCTGGAATCCAACAAGGGAAAATCCATGCTGGAATTCCAGGTACTGTTCATCATTTAATTACCCAGTTCAAGGTGTGGGTGGTTTGGTCTTTCAGCTATGTCTGCAGTGCTTTATATTCAAAATTAAAATGCAGGTGAGTTGTATGTGAAGTGCCCTGGGTTTTAGAGGAGGAGAAATGAGCCCGTAGCTCTGCCCTGGAGTGAGAAGCAGGGTTTGGATTCATCTCAAAGTAGCGTGGCTGTATTTGGGGTTCTGACTCCTTGCCTGCTTCCTTTCCCTTGCATGGAAACACTGGGAAGACGGCGGTGTTTATATGAAGGGCCCTGTTTACACAGGGTGACTCCGTGGTGTCTGTTCCTTGGGCTGTTGGGAAGCCTCACGAGTCCCTGCCAGCTTAGGAAGGGAAATTTGTGTGGCCTTGAGAGAGAAAACGTTTGACTGGGGGGTTGTCACCCACTCCTGGAAAGTCGGTGATGCCTTCCACCTCCCCACATTCTCTATTTTTCTTACCTTTTTGCTAAATCTTAACTCTTTAATGCTAAAAGCCTTTTATTTACAGTGTTACAAATGTACCCCTGATCCTTGCAGTCACACAGGGCTGGGTGTGATGCTGCTGAACCCCTCTGCGTTCCTCATTCCCATACCTTGGGGAATCCCAAATCCTCCTCAAATCCCAAATCCCAAATCTTGCCCTTGCAGGAGCTGATGACTGTTTTCCAGCTGCTGCACTGGAATGGCAGCCTCAAAGCCATGAGGGAGAGGCAGTGCTCACGACAGGTGAGTCCCCCCCCTCGGCCTCAAGGTGTGTTAGGGTGACACAACCTCATGGGGTCTCCCCTGAGCTCCCCCACCTTGTCTCCCTTCCCACCAGGAGGTCCTGGCTCACTATTCCCACCGCGCTCTGGATGATGATATAAGGAACCAGATGGCCATGGACTGGGTGAACAGGGAACAGAACAGCCCGGGGGCCCTTTCTAGAGAGTTGGCTTCGACGGAGAGGGAGCTGGACGAGGCTCGCCTGGCTGGGAAGGAGCTGCGTTTCCATAAGGAGAAGAAAGACATCCTGATGCTGGCTGCTGGCCAGCTGGGGAGCGGCCACTCCTCCAACTGCTAGGGCCCTTCCACTCCCCCAGGCCCTCCCACACCTCCCACAGCACCTCAACCCTGGCATCCCTTTCCAGTATCCTGGCCCGTTTGCACATTTTAATTAATTTTTTTTTTTTTTAAAAAAAAAAAAAGCTCCTGTATAGATTTTTAATGCTCAACTCCTCAACCACCTGAATTCCTTCTATCCCCTATTTTTTTTTTTTTTTTTTAATTAGGGTATTAATGCAGCTTTTCAGTATTAACCCTGACGACCTCCGCTCTCCGTTGGTGCTGTTCACCCAGCGATATTCCATGAAATAATCTTAATCCCCAAAAAATTCCACGCAAGCACTTCTTCCACAAAGCTTCTGTTCTTTGGAGCTGATGCATGTCCTCTTCCCAAGGGATTTAACACTGGGATTTAATCCCTACAGGTGTTTCTTTCCTCTCATGGGGTTCATTCCTTAAACAACAGAGTTAAAAACAGACCCGTGGTGATTAAACTCGGGTGTTTAATTAATCCACAGCAGACAGAGCCTCCTCCCCCCTTCCTTTTCCATCCTCTTTGGGGTCTTAGGATGTTTAGCCCAGTGGAGATGCTGAACCTCTCTCCCAAACCCCCACAGGCAATGGGGGGGGGGTTTGGAATTGTTTGGTTTTCCTCAGCCAAGCTGGAGCAACGTGAGTTTTGTTTTATTATTTAAACCCTTGGAAGAAAGGAGAGATGGACATAGTGTTCTCTCTGGAGCCACTTCCAAACCTAACGTCAGACTTTGGCCTTTTAAAAAGGTTTAAAAAGCAGTGCCAGAGTTTGCTAGCAATAAGAAGAGCGTCGTTTAGTCTTTTATTGACTAAACCCCGTGTTTAATTAACCCTTTGTTAATTAAAACTGTGTTCAATCCTCTGAACAAGAGCACAGCCCCAGGCTACGAAAGCTCAGCCCAAGGTTTGGCCTCACAGATAAAGGGGTCTGACCCTCCGAGGTGCCTCTTACACCCCCCAGCTCCCCCAAAAAACAAATACTGGGGACAGTTCTTGGGATTTTGGGTAGAGCAGAGGGCTGAGTCGTTCTGAGCTTGCCACAGGAGGAAGGGAATGATAAAATGGGGTAAGGGGGGGCCTTCAAAGCGTGGTGCCCTCATAGGAACCACAGAACAAAAATCTCTATATGCACTATTTTTTTAAATAAATAATTCCCTATTCTTTATATATCTCACCCCTAAATCTAGATGATGTTTAGGTTTTTAAACACGCCCTTTCTGACTCCAGTTAAGAACGTGGTGACTTCTCCAAGGTCATTCCCACATCCCTTCCCTCTCTTCCCGCAGCACCTCGGCACGGTACGGTCAAAAACTCTTAGTTTTTAAGACACAAATTGAAATAATTCCATTATCTGTAGCTACTCTACTTTTGTATTCTCATCCTAACAAACCTTTTTTGTTTGGTTTTCTTTATATATATATTTTTTATACGCAGTTTTTACATGTATTAACGTTTAAGGCGTTTATAAACGTGATTGTAAATGGTGTGGAGTTTTTATTTTAATAGATATAGGCAACATCTAGGCCTTGTATTTTGATTTAATCACTTACTCTAGAAACGACATGGAGTTTCCACGCCTGCCTGTCAGAGTTTTGGTGCCCCAAACCAGCGATTTATCCCCAAAACGCCCCGATCCCCCAAATAATGAAACTTTTAATAAGGGTATTTTAATGCTTTTAGTAAAAATCATTGTGACTGTGCTGCTGGGTCATACACGAGCTGGTTTGGATGCCTCGCAGTCACTCTTGGGGTGGATTCTGGTGTTTCCCTTTGCCTTGGGAGAAGGGAAAAGGAAAACCTGATATTCCGTAAGTTGGGGTTTTTTTGGGGGTTTTGGGTTTGAGTCTCCAGAAGGTGGTAAAATGAAGGAATCCAGGTTTTCTCAGCATCTAAGATGGGTTGTTCTTCATGTCCCGGCCGGATAATTGAAGGCAAAGCTGAAGGGATAAATCGCCGTGGTTTGTATGTATGATTTTATACAATAAAATATTAGATTTTGGGGTAGCAGTAGTGGTTTCTCTTTTCTTCTGGGGCAGAATGGTGTCCCTGACCTCTCCTTCAGGTTATCCCTGCGCAGGGGCTCGTACCCCAGGAGCAGCCAGGTTGTTGTCACTCTCGAGGAGTGACAGTGGCCCCCAGTAAGGCCCCAGTTTGGGGGCGGGAAGAGAAGCCCCTCCACGCCCTTCCCAGCATGGCGGTGCTTTGACCTTCTCAAGAAGGCGGTGCCTTGACCTCACCAAGATGGCGGCGCGGGTTGTTCCGCCACACACCCTCCCCAAGATGGCGGCGCGGCAGTGCTTCCGGCGCGTTTCCCGGCGTGCACTGCGGTGGCGGCGGCGGCGGCGTCACTGAGAGCGGCAAGATGGCGGACGTACTGGATCTTCATGAGGCGGGCGGCGAGGACTTCGCTATGGATGAAGATGGCGACGGTGAGGGTGGCACCCAGGCTGTCCCCTAACGGCCCGGTTTTGCCTTGGGCCGGCCTGGGGGTCCCTCCTCCCGCTTCGGGCCTGCTGCGGGCCCCGCTCCCTCTCCTGTGTCCTTCCCCCCTGCAGTCCCGGTTCGGAGCCGGTTCAATCCGGTCCCGTATCGGCCCGGTTCGGCCCCGTTCCCATCCCCGCGAACCCCTTAATGGGTCCCATTCCTCCTCCCTTTGGGGGTCCCCAGTTCCAGGCCGGTTCCCCAACTATTCCGTGCGAGCCTTGGGGCCAGGCCAGGCCCGGGGGGCTCCTGCCCGGCCCGGGGGGCCCCTGCCCGTCCCGCGGGGCCCCTGCCCATCCCGGGGGCCCCTGCCCATCCCGGGGGCCCCTGCCCGTCCCGAGGGGTTCCTGCCCATCCCGGGGGGCCCCTGCCCATCCCGGGGGCTCCTGCCCGTCCCGAGGGGTTCCCGTCCGGCCTGGGGTCGTGGTCCATGTCCCCTCCCTGGTTCCAACCCGCTCCCCTCTCTCCCGCAGAGAGCATCCACAAGCTGAAGGAGAAAGCCAAGAAGCGGAAGGGCCGAGGCTTTGGCTCAGGTGAGGAGCACCCAAAGGGCTCTGTGCCCACCAGGATCCTGGGGGGGTCCCCCACCACCCCTCTGGGCCTCGGGCTCTCCATTTGGGTTGTGGTCACCCCATTTTTTGGGGAGTTTTAAATGGGTTTGGTGTTGTCTGGGTCTCGTTGTCCTCCCATCACCCGTTTCTCTCTCCCTTGGCTGTGCGCAGAGGAGGGCTCGCGGGCCCGCGTGCGCGAGGACTACGACAGCGTGGAGCAGGACGGGGACGAGCCAGGCCCGCAGAGGTGTGAGTATCACTGGAGGCACCTTCCCCCCCTCCCCACGGGGGCTTTACCGGTGGGGGAACCTTCGGTGCCGTGTTGGGGTTCCAGCCTGGCTGGGACAGAGCCCTTCTCCACCTCACCGGGGTTTGTCTGAGCGCGTTGGGCTCTGGGGCTCCCCATCCGCTCCTGCCTGCTTTTTGGGGTTCCCCTTCCCTGAGCACCCCACAACTTACCCCTTTCCCCCCCAACACAGCGGTGGAGGGCTGGATCCTCTTCGTCACAGGGGTTCACGAGGAGGCGACGGAAGAAGACATCCACGACAAATTCGCCGAGTATGGCGAGATCAAAAACATCCACCTCAACCTCGACCGACGGACGGGCTACCTGAAGGTGGGGGACACACAGACACACCCCCCATTTTGGCTTTGAGCTCCTCTGTGTGGCGCTGGTGGGATGTGACACATGGTTGTGCTTTGGGGGCTGGGTTGGAATGGGGTTTGGGGAGGGGGGGGTTATCCCGGTGTCCCGGTTCCGCTGCGGCTCACGCTCGTCCCTCCGCTCCGCAGGGCTACACCCTGGTGGAGTATGAAACCTATAAGGAGGCACAGGCAGCCATGGAGGGGCTGAACGGGCAGGAGCTGATGGGCCAACCCATCAGTGTGGATTGGTGCTTCGTCAGGGGACCCCCCAAAAGCAAGAGAAGGTGAGGGGTGACCTTTGGGGTGAATCCAGGAGGGTTTGGGGTCTTGGGGACCTTTGGGAACCATGCAGTCCAATGTCTCCCACTGGATCAATGTGCTCACTGCCCCATCCACCTTGACCTTGGATGTCTCCACCTCCCTGCCCAACCTCTTCCAGTGTCTCCCCACCCTCAGTGTGAAGGATTCCATCCTTACGTCCCAGTTCAATGTCCCCTTTTCCAGTTCCAAGCTGTTGTCCCCTGTCCTGTCACTCCAGGCCCTCTCTGTCGTTCCTAGAAGCCCCTTTTATATCCCGGAGCCTCCCCTTCTCCCGGCCTCTCTCTTGGATCATCGTGGCCTCCTCTGGATTTGCTCGAGCAGCTCTGTGTTTGTGTCACTCCCACCTTGCTGAGGGTGCGCTCAATCCCCACTATGACGTCGTTCTGGTCCCAGTATGGACCCCTGAGGGTCACCAGTAGTTACTGGTTTCCACTTGGAGGTGGAGCCGTTGACCATAACCCTTTGGATGTGTGCATCCAGTGGACCCCTCACCCCCAGAGCTCTCCAGTATCAAGCTGGGAGCACACACAGAGCCCTGTGGAACCCCAGTAGATGATGTCACCAGTCCCAAACCCCCGTGTGGGCTCGAGGACACCGATAACCCTCTGTCCTCTCCTCAGGGGCGGGCGCAGACGGAGCAGGAGCCCGGACAGGAGACGTCGATGATGGATCCTCGTTTCCACCCGTGCGTTCTGCGTCCAAACTGGGAGAGGAAACTGGGAGGGGGGTGGGTGGGGGGATGGGGTTTATACACTGGGGTTGGGAACAGCTGGAGGAGTAAAACTGTTCATTGCTTCGACAGATTTCTTTCTTACAAGGTGGTTAATGGTTTTGAACAAGAAAACTCCTGGGGAGAAGCAGCGCTGGGGGTTCTTTCCAGCAGGGAAACGCAGCCCCCGACACCAGGGTACGCCCCGAAACACCCCAAAACTCACCCATTTTATTACACCTGTATTACTCCACGGCCTTGGGGCTGCTCTTCTTGGGGAGAGGTTTCTAAACTCCGGGGCAAACGGGCCCTAAATCTCCCACGGGGTTTATTCCCTTGAGGTTTGTGAGTGAACTCGGCTTTTTCAATAACTCTGCTTTTGTGTAAAAAATGTCCTCTCGTTTATTTGTCTTTTAATTAAAACATTTTGAGAAGCTGGAACTGAGCCCCTGGAGCCTTTCGGTGCCTTCTGGCTGGTTTGAGATGTGCTGAAACGCGGTCGCGGTCGTGGCTGTTGGTCTCAGGGCTGGCAGGAGGACGACGTTTTTCCTCCAAATCGTGTTGAATTCTTCCTGGGCACGTTTTAAATTCAATATTTTTGCCCTCAAAATGCCCCTGCTGTGTCATCTTAAGGAATTTTACCCCAAATTTTACTCCCTGGGGTTCTGCCTCATTGTTCCTGGCGCGGAGATGTCGGTGGTGCCGCAGTTGAACCACCCCCTTCCCCAAAACCAGCCTCCTGCTGCGAAAATAATCACAATTTATTGCTGAGCAGCGTTGTGGGGGCACAGAACCCCCCTCCCCTTGTCCCACTTCTGGGGGTTCCCCTCACGGTGACGTGTCCCCATCACATGAAGCTCTCCACCGTCCCCTGACACAGCTCACACCTCTGTCCCACCTGGGCTGTGCCTGCCATCACCTCCAGCTCGTGCTTCCCAGTTCCCCCCAGGTTGTTACTGGTTTTCTGGGCTGGCACGGCCGCGGTGGAGACACGGAAGGAACCGGTGAGGGCGGAGGTGACCTCGTGGCGGCGCCGGCGGTGGCACAGGCGCCACATCTCCCTGCGGCACCGCGCCGTGAAGAGCCCGTAGACGAGCGGATCCAGGCAGGTGTTGAAGAGGCCGAAGAGGAAGAGGATGTGGCTGAGGGACGGCGGCACCTTCTCCCTCGTCAGCATCTCCGGGGAGAACCAGTACCACAGCCCCAGGAGGTAGTAAGGCGTCCAGCAGACGATGAAGGTGAGGACGATGAGGATGGACATCTTCAACGTGCGCATCCTGGCCCGGGGGATGTTGTTGGAGGAGCGGCGGAGGTGGATTTCCCGGGAGGAGACTGCAGGGGTGGGAAGTGTGACAGTGACAGGGTGGAAAGGACCTCAGCAGATCACCCAGTCCATCCCCCCCATGCTGGAGCAGGATCCCAGAGGAGATCCCACAGGAACACACCCGGATGGGTTTGAAATGTCTCCGGAGATGGAGACTCCACCACCTCTCTGGGCAGTGCCAGGGCTCAGTCACCCTCCCAGTGAAGAAATGGTTCCTTATATTCAGACTGAACCTCCCAACTCACCGCCGGTGTCCCTTGTCCTGGCGGAGATGGCGACGAGGATGCGGCCGTAGCAGAGCAGCATGACGAGGAGGGGGAGGAGGAAGAGGAAGGTGAAGGTGAACATGTTGTAAAGCGTCTCCTGCCAGCGCGCCCCGAAGCTGCCCACCGTCGCGCACTGCACGAAGCGCCGCGGCCGCCGCCGCCGCACCGTGCGGAACACGAACGCCTACGGAGAAACCACGGAGCCGTCGGTGGCCTTCCTCCCCTGCCACCATCGCCATCGTCCCCTCCACGGGCTGGCCCCTACCTGGGGCAGCGCCAGCACGGCGCTGAGCGCCCACGCTGCGCTCAGCATGGCTTTATTCCTCCTCTCGGCGCCGCCCACCGCCAAAGGGTGGACGATGGCGGCGTGGCGGTCCACGGCAATGACGACGGTGACGAAGGCCGAGGCGTACATGGCGGCCAGCTTGAGGAACATGAGAGCCCGGCACGCTGCGTCCCCCCCGTACCACTGCACCGTGACGTTCCAGGCGGCGTCCAACGGCATCACCACCACCGTCACCAGCAGGTCGGCCGCCGCCAGGTTGGCCATGAGGACGCGGACGCGCGGTGGCCGCCATGGCGGTGGCGGTGGCCGGGTGACGGCCCAGAGCACGGCGCCGTTGCAGCAGGCAGAGGAGAGGAAGAGGAGGCAGGTGAGGGCCACCCGCACCTTGGCGGCGGTGGAGAAGGTGGGCAGTGGCACTGGCTCCTCGGTCCCCGCCGGCCCGGTGACGTTCATGCCGGTGCTGGGAGCGTGGGGACACGCTGGGGTCGGTCCCCGCCGCAGGACGCGGTGACGCTGAGCATCGCCGGGGTTTGTTCTGCTCCTCTGGCCTGAGTTTGGTCGGGTCTCAGCCTGGGGGGGGACCCACGTGGGTCCCTGCTCCTTCCTGAGGTTGTGGCGTGGTGCATAAAGGACCCCAGAGTGGGGAGAGTGGCCTCGGCTCCCCCCTCCCCGAGGACCCCCCCCGGCTCTGGAAGCCCCCCAGGGGTGCAGCTCACCCCCCAGGACCCTTCAGCACCCTGTGTCCCCCGGTGTCACCCCCTCTCTGTGTCCCCGGGCTCTGCTTCCTCCTCCTCCTCCTCTCCCGGGGAATAACCCTGCAGGGGGGGGTCGAAGATTCCCCTTGTCACCAAGGCCACAGAGGGGGACAGTGGGGGGATCCCGTGGCTGTCCCCACACCCCCTCCTTGTGCCCGGACCCCCAGGACCCCCCAGCCATCCCCCCCTCCCTGGCAGAGGGTGAGGAAAAGCTGGGGGGGGGGGGGGGCTTTGGTCCCATGTGCGCTGCCCCCCTCCCCAGCCGTGCCCCGGGACAGTGTCCCCCACCCCACACCCCTGTCCCTGGCGGTGTCCCCCCAACCCCCAGCAGTGCCCCATGGCAATGTCCCCTCTAGAGGGTGTCCCCAGCCCCAGCAGTGTCCCCTCCCCCAGGCCTGGCAGTGTCCCCAAGCAGCAGCGGTGCCCCCCAACAGCATCCCCCAGCCCTGTCAGTGCCCCACGGCAGTGTCCCCAGCCCCATGGCAGTGTCCCCAGTCCCAGCAGTGCCCCACTGCAGTGTCCCCAGCCCCCTAGCAGCGTCCCCAGTCCCATGGCAGTGTCCCCAGCCCCAACAATGCCTCATAGCAGTGTCCCCAGCCCTCTAGCAGTGTCCCCAGCCCCAACAGTGCCCTATAGCAGTGTCCCCAGCCCCAGCAGTGCCCCATAGCAGTGTCCCCAGCCCCAGCAGTGCCCCATAGCAGTGTCCCCAGCCCCATAGCAGTGTCCCCAGCCCCACAGCCGTGTCCCCAGCCCCACAGCCGTGTCCCCAGCCCCTCCGGTGCGGTACCGCTCTGCAGTCCTGCAGCCGCCGTTGCGGCAGCCGGTGCCGGCAGCTCCCGGCACAGCGCAGGCTCCTGCTGCGGCACCGGGCCGGCCGAGGCCTCCCTGCCAGGCCAGGGCTCCCCGCACCCCCTGGCACCACGCCACGGGGCCCCCCGACCCGTGGGGTCCCTGCCAGCACCCACGAGGGGGGACAGGACCCCCCACCCGCACCCAGGCCGAGCCTGTGCCACCCACAGGGACCTCTCTGTGTCCCCACGGGGCGGTGAAGGTGGGGGCCGGGCTGCCCCCTCCCATGGCCACACTCAGGGGGGCCCCCCCACATCTGCAGCTCCCTGCCAGGGTCCCCTTGCCCAGATGTGCTGATGCCCAGATGTGGCAATCCTCAGGCACCCTGGCACCCAGATGTGCTGGCACCCGGTTATGATGACACCCAGATGTGCTGGCACCCAGATGTGCCAGCCCCCAAGCCCCCAGATGTGCCAGCCCCCAGATGTGCTGCCCCCCCCCAACACTCGGAGCCGGGCTGAGCTGTGCTGGGGCCTTTATTCACTGGAACGCCGACAGTGCGTGCCCCCCCCATCCACCCCCACCCCTGGGACCCCTCACTGGGACCCTGCACCCCAAACCCAGGGGAGAACCCCCCTGGGGAGGGACTGTCTGGGGACAGGGGGGTCCAGTAGCTCACAGCATCCAGCCCTGAGCAGCACCAGGCACTGGCAGGGACGCGGGGACCCCCCCAGACGTGAGGTGGGCGGTGGCTGCTGCCGAGGTCTGTAGGGCAAAGCGCTGCTGGGAGGATGAGGAGGGAGGGGGAGGAAGATGCAGGGGGGGTCAGGGACACCATCTCCTGGGGGCGGGGGCGTGGGGCCGTGCAAAGTTTCTGCCAAGAGCAGCAATGGAAGAATTGTCATGTGTCCGCAGTCATCAGTAGGGTTCAGAGTGAACATCACCACCGCCTGCACAAGGAGGCCCCGTGCTGGCACCAGGCAGGGGCAGCGTGGCCCCCCCTCCGTGTGGGGGTCCCCGAGGACACCGGTATGGCCCAGGGTGCTCAGGGTGGGGGACACACGGGGGGTCCCTAACTGCCAGGCTCCGGGCCCAGGCTGCTCTGGAAGTTGGCCAGCTGCCTCATCTCCTCCGTCTGCATGGAGTGGCGGCGCAGCAGCTTGCGGCGTCCCTTGGGCGAGCCAGGGGCCGGGGGGCCACGGGGGCCGGGGGGGTGCAGGGGGGGCAGGAAACCGGCCCTCCCCGGTGCCAAGGGCTCCAGCAGGAGGGTGCCGGAGCCGCGCCGCTCCAACAACCCAGGCGGGCGCCGACGGGTGCTGGGGGGGGACCCATCCCAGGGGTACCCCTCCATTTCAGGGGGCTCCCAGCGGGGCGGTTTAACCCTCGCCGTTTCGGGGGCCGTATTGCGACGTGCCAACGGCTGCGGGCAAATGGGGGGCACCCTCTCCGCCCAGGCGGCCCCGGGTAACCCAGCCGCCTCCCGACCTTCCACGCTGTGACGCCGCGGGCGCCCGCTCAGGCTCAACCCCTCCATCCCCGCCACCAAACGCTCGGGGGGTCCCCGCGGCCCCTCCGGCCCCACCGCCACCAAACCCCAAGGCTCCGAATTGAGGCGCTTCAACGGCCGCCCGCGGGCGCGGGACGGCTCCGGGGTGACGGTGACGGGCGGCGGCGGCGGCGGCGGGAAGCAGAAGATGTCCCTCTCCTCCTCCTTCTCGCTCCCCGCCGGCGAAGCCGCCGTCCGCACCTCGATGTCCGAGGGTGACATGCAGAGCCCCGGCGAGCGTTTGTCCCCGGGTCCCGGCGACGGCAGCGCGTTGAGGTATTGCCGCGTGGTTTTGGTCCCCGAAGGCGACGTGTCGGTGGTGATGATGATCACCTCGGTCCCTCGAGCTTTGCAAGCGTCCAGGAGCACCTGCAACGTCTCGCGGTGCCCCCGGTCGATGGCGTAAACCAACGCCGAAGCCCCGGCGTAATCGCGGGCGCTGGGATCGGCGCCGTGAGCCAACAGAACGGCGGCCACCGCCGGGCCGGCGCCTTCGGAGCAAGCGTGCATCAACGCCGTCTTCCCCGTTTTATCGGGAATGTTGGGATCGGCGCCGTTTTCTAGAAGGTACCGCACCATGCGGGGCTGTTCCAGAGGGTCGGCGTAAGCGCCGCGGCACGCGGCCATCAGCGGTGTCACCCCGCCGGCGTTGCCCTCGTTGATGTAAGCTCCCCCCTCCAACAAGAGCCGGGTCAGGCGGAATTTGCCTTCCGCCACCGCTCGCAGCAGCGCCGAACCCTCCGCCGGCACCATGGTGGCGGCACCGGGAGGGCGGCGGACGGGGCTGGGCATGGCGGGGCCTAGGGCAGCGGGGGTGGCGGAGGAGGGTGGCGGGGTGGGAGAGGAGTCTGCTCACTGCAAAGGGACACGGGGAATGTTGGGGGTCACCGGGAGCACCCCACGGTGCCACCTCCCCGCCTCAGTTTCCCTGGCCCGGCGCAGCCCGTGGTGCTCTGGGTCCCTGGGGACGCGGTGCTGCAGCCCCCGGGCTGTGCCCACCCACCTGCGCCCCCCACCATCCCCTGCCCAGACCCCTGCAACCCACCCACCCCCCCACCTCCGTCCCCTCCCGTAGCCCCCCTTAAACCCCCCTGTACCCCCACCCCACAGCCCCCTGCCCATATCCCCCCTCCAGCATCCCTGCCCGTGCCCCCATCCCCATCTGCACCCCCAGACTGTACCCCCAACCCCCTATCCCCCCCCTGTACCCCCCTATTCCCCTCCTGCCTCCCCTGCCTGTACCCCCACACCCCCCCCCGTACCCCCCGATCCCCTCACGCCCCCCCCGTCCATACCCCCCCCTGCATCCCTGCACGGTTCCCATGGTGACCGCAGCTCATCCGGCTCCTCAGCTCGGAGCAGCCCCGAAAATGGGGGAGAACCCCCCCTAGTCCCCCCCCCTGCTCACAGTCCTGTTGCCCCCCACCCCCCCCAGTCACCACCTGCCCCCGAGCCTGGCCCTGCCGCTCGGTTAGGGCTGGGGGGACACCCCAAAGAGGAGACCCCCACCCCTCCAACGCCTCTCTCCCCATCCCTTCCTCTGTTACCATGGCAACCGGAGCGCGGTGCCCCCCCGCGCAGGGTCCCGGTCCCGGCGCTGTGGGTCCGGGAGGTGTCGGGGCCCTCGCCCGGTGGCCGCCATCCCGGCCCGCTGCCGGGGGAGCGGGGGGGACACCGCGGAGGTTATCCGGAGGGTTTTTCCCCCTCCCGCATCGCTATTTTTGGCCGCTGCTGCGCGGGGAGCGGGGGGGAGGGGGGGGGCGGACCGGGATGAATCACCCGGCGCTGCGCAGAGCTGCTGCCAGGGGGAGGGGGGGCGGCCGGGGGGCTGGGGGGGGGGCACGGTGGGGTGGGGGGGGCACAGAGTGGTGGGGCTGGGGGGCACAGGGCAGAGGGGCTGGGGGCCATGGGGCATCGGAGATTGGGGGAGGCATGGGACAGTGGGTGGTGGTCCCAACACAGCGAGGGTGGGGGTCACAACGCAGTGGGGCTGGGGGGCACCCCACAGGGATGTCAGGGCTGTGGGGCAGAGGCCGTGGGGCGGGGGCTGTGGGGCAGAGGGGCCCCTGCACGCCCCCACCGCGTCCCGCCCCATTCATCCCCGTCCCCGCCCCATTCATCCCCGGCCCCGCCCCGTTCATCCCTGTCCCCGCCCCGTTCATCCCCGGCCCCTCCCCATTCATCCCCGGCCCCGCCCCATTCATCCCCGGCCCCTCCCCATTCATCCCTGGCCCCGCCCCGTTCATCCATGGCCCCTCCCCATTCATACCCTCCGCCCCGCCCATCTCCCGCCCCCTCCGCTCTGATTGGCTCCTCCTCGAGCCAATCAGCGCGGCGCTGGCGCTCACGCCCCGCCCCCTTTGCGGGTTACGTACCGCCGCGGTCCCGGGCGCACGTGGAGCCACTGCGCGTGCGCGGGGTGAGAACCGGGACCGGGGGCGGCTCGGGACGGGACCGGGACCGGGGAGGGGGGACAGGGGAGGGAGAATACGAGGGACAGAGGGGGGGAACTGGGGTAGACCGGGACTGGGACCGGGACCGACACGGGGACCGTGATCGTGACCGGAGGGGGGGGACATGGACCGGGACTGGGACCGGGACCGGGTGGAAGATCGGGAGGGACCGAGACCGCTGTGGGGGGAAGACGGGACCGGGGGAGGGGGACACTGGGGCTGGGACCGGTGGGGTCACCGGGAGGGGACGGGACAGGGGGACGACGACACTGGGACCGGGACCGGGGGGGCGGCACCGGGGGAGGACGGGGTGATGGGGACCGGGACGGGACCGTGGGGGGGACACTAGGACTAGGACCGGGACCGGAGGGGGGGGTGGGACAGGATGGGGACGGGACGGGGGGGGTGACACCGGGACGGGGACCGGGATCGGGATCAGAATCGGGACCTGGGGGAGGCATCGGGGGGAAACGGGAGGGACCGGGACCGGGGAGGGGGCACTGACAGGGACGGTGGGGGGAGGGATCGGGACCGGAGGGCTCAGCTCTGCCCCCTCCCCGGTGCCCCCCCCCCCCAGGGCCCCCCCGTGCCCCCCCCAGCCATGGCGGGCCGGGGTCGGGGCCGGGGCCGGGGTCAGATGACCTTCAACGTGGAGGCGGTGGGAATCGGGAAGGGCGAGGGGCTGCCCCCCCCGACGCTCCAGCCCTCCCCCCTCTTCCCGGTAAGTCCTTGGGGGGGGGGGGGCACCCCCTCCACCCCCCCACACCCCCCCAGGGATGGGGGGACCGCACCCCCTCAAAAAGGAGCTGTGGGGGGGGCGCTGAGCACTGACACACTCACTGCATGTGTGTGCCCCCCCCCAGCCGCTGGAGCGCCGAGCGCCCCCCCTGGCGGGGGGGGAGGAGGGGGAGTACATGCTGGCCCTCAAACAGGAGCTGAGGGGGGCCATGAGGGGGCTCCCCTACTTCGTCCGGCCCGGGGCCCCCCGCAGAGGTATGGGGGGGATGGGGGACACATGGGGGGGGGCCACACACACTGGTGGGGGGGATACGGGGGGGGCTGCACAGAGGTGTGGTGGGGATATGGGGGGGGCATCATATGGGGGGGCCCCCTGCAAAGTTCAGGGGGATGGGGACTTGGGGGGACACGGGGTGGGGGGGACATGAGTGGGGACATGGTGGGGGGCACACCACAGAGGTACTGGGGGATAAGGGGGGGCACATGGGGGGCCCCAAAGAGATATGGGGGGGTTAAGTGGGGGACTGGGGGACACCACCCCCCCAATCCTCATGCATCCCCTCTTCGGGCAGGGGGGGTGGGAAGGGAAAGGGGGGGGTGTCTGCCTATTGCCCCCCCCCAACCCCATGGACCCCCCCCCCCGCCCCACCACATTGGGACCCCCCCCCCCAACCCCACTGTATTGCCCCCCCCAGACCCCCCCACTGAACCTCTCATGCCATCGGCTGTCCCACGGGTGTATCCCCCCTGTGACCCCTCCTCCCCCCCCCGGTGACCCCTACCCACCCCCACCCCCCCCAGTGACCCCCCCCATGGGGCCCCCCCAGATATCGAGCGCTACTCGGACAAGTACCAGATCTCCAGCCCCATCGACAGCGCCATCGACTGGAACCCAGGTGGGGACAGGGGGACAGGGGACCGGGGGGGGGGTGTCACAGGGACCGGGGGGGGGTCACAGGGACCGGGGGGGGTGTCACAGGGACCGGGGGGGGGACACTTTGGGGGGGCCCTGATCCTGCCCCTGGCTCTGCCCCGCAGACTGGAGGCGCCTCCCGCGGGAGCTGAAGATCCGAGTGCGGCGGCTGCGGAAAGGCAGTGAGTGCCCCTCCCCCCCAGCCCCCCCCCACCGTGTGTGTCCCCCCCCCCAGTAACACTGCCCCCCCCCCCCCCCAGGGACCCCCCTCCTGCTCCCCAAGAGCGCGCAGCCCCGGGTGGCGCTGGAGAAGGACGATGCCATTAAGAAGCTGGAGGTAACGAGGCCGAAGACTCGGTTGTATGTGTGTGTCCCACCTCGGGTGGCACTAAGGGGGCCCCCCCCGGGGTGACCCCCCCCCCGGTTAACCCCTGGACATCCCCCCCCCCAGAGCCTGGAGAAGCGGGAGGAGGAGGTGACATCGGAGGAGGAGGAGGAGAAGGAGGAGGAAGAAGAGGGGAAGGAGGAGGAGGAGGAGGAGTACGATGAGGAGGAGCACGAGGAGGTGATGGGGGGGGGGGGACGGGGACATCGTGGGGGGCCCCAGGGGGAGGTGAGGGGCCACCCTGACCCCCCCCGTGTCACCCCCCCCAGGAGACAGACTACATCATGTCCTACTTCGATAATGGGGAGGACTTCGGCGGTGACAGCGATGACAACATGGACGAGGCGGTCTACTGACCCCCCCCCCCCGGGAACAGGGGGGGCCCTGTCAACCCCCCTCAGGACATGGGGGTCCCCTGTGTGCCCCCCCACCCCAGAAAAGGGGGGGTCCCTTGTGTGTGTCCCCCCTGGGACACTGGGTCCCCTGTCGTCCCCCCTATCCCCATGGGACAGAGGGGTCCCCTGTCACCAGCCCCCCCCATATGTCGGGATCCCCTGTCTCCCCCACCCCACCCTGGGACACTGGGGGTCACCTGTCACCCCCCCCCACACCCCATCGGGACACTGGGGGTCCCCTGTCACCCCCCCTCCCGCCTGCAGGTGGCACTTGTGCTCCAGGGATGGAGTTGGGACCCTCCTCCCACCCGCTCCCCCCCCCCAACATGGGGGGGGGTGTCTCTGGGGGTCTCCCGAGGGGGTGAGGACCCCCCCACACCTTGTCCCCAAACTCCTCCCCCCCCCTCCTTGTCCCCAAACTCCTCCCCCTTTTTACAGCAGCTTTTTAACATTTGTGATGTTTTTTTACAACCCCCCCCCCAGTTTTGGGGGAATTAAAGTGGATTTTTGTATTTCCAGCTCAGCCTCAAAACCCCCCCCGCCCCTCCCCGGTATTTGGGGGGGCCCAGAGGGAGTCTGGGTGCACCCCTGGGAGCAGCTGTTAGGGGGTGCCCCCTCCCCATGTTTCCATCCCATGAGTGGGGTCAGGGAGGGAAACTGAGGCATGGGAGGGGGGGCAGGCATGGAAGGGGGTGGTCACTGGGGGGGGGGTGGGATAGTGGTGTCACTGGGGGGGTCCTGACCCCCCCTGACAGGATTGGGGACCACTGGGGTGAGCCACGGTGGCACTGGGATGGAGCCCCCCCATGTCACTGGGCTGCAGAGGGGAGCTGGGAAGGATCCCAGAGGGAAACTGAGGCACGGGGTGAGTGAGGGGGGGGGGGGTGTCACTGGGGGCGGGGTCACTGTGGGGCTGTCCCCCCCCCCCCCATGGGCCTGGGGACCACTGGGGTGAGCCATGGTGGCACTGGGATGGAGCCCCCCCATGTCACAGGGGTGGGAAGGATCCCAGGGGGAAACTGAGGCACAGGGATGGCGAGGGGGGGGTCACTGCCAACTGGGGGAAGGGTCAAGGTCACCATCTCCCCCCTTCTCCCCCCCCCTTTCCCATTCCCCTTTCACCCACATTCCCAAAAAAGGGCCTGGAGCGGGAATGGGGGCGTGGCTTTACCCCCCCTACACCCCCCCCCCCCCAATCAAATGCCCCATACACCACCATCCCATAATACTCTTTATTACAAACAAGGCCCCAAGGGGGCGGTACAAAACAGATCCAAAATTGTGTCTTTTCACCCCAAAAAAAAAACAAACCAACCCCCAAAAAATGAACAAACCCCCCTAGAAAAGAACAGAAAAGGTGGGGTTGGCTGGCTCAGGGATCCCGCGGGATCACGGCATTCCCACGGGAATTCCACCACAGTTTGGGGCCCCCGAGGGGGTCGGACGGAGGCGCTGCGCATCCCCCCCCAGGGGGGGTTGGCCCCCACGCAGAGGGAACGGCGCCCGGATTAAAGGCATCGAGAGGTTGAAAGCACCGATCCCAACATTGGGAATAACGGCATTCCCGGGCAGAGCCGGGAACAGGCAGTGTGTCCCCACCCTCCCCAGTGTCCCCTCCACCCCACACACAAGAGGACAGTGGCTCCAGATCCACGATTTCCCACTCTGGAATCTCCCTTCTCCACCAGGCTCCAAGCGGTGTCCGACACCGTTCCGGAATTCCCGGTGGATTCCATGTTGGTTGGGATTATTCCCGGAAGACTTTGGCTATAAAAGCAAGGTGCAGCACCGGGGAACACATCACCTTCACATCACATCCCCGCTCCGAGCGGAGCTCCGGCTGGGGAACTCATTCCCACCGGATTATCCGGGCTCTTCCGTACAGCACCGGCGCATCCCAAGTCCAGGAAAAAACAAAAAAATCGGGAGAGGGATCCACGTCCCCCCCTCGGCGCTCACTGCACGTTGTTGTTGGTGACGCAGGGATCCACCTGAGAGAGAGAGAGGAGAGTTAGATCCCACGGGGGATTTAATCCCGATCCCAAATCCCACGGGATCTCATCCCAGTATTCCCAGTGCTTACCTCGGTGTAGGTGGGGGGCGGCATGAACTTGAACTCGGGGGCGTACATGAAGATGGGGCTGTCGAAGCTGTCGGGGTCGTCCAGGAGCGGCGTGGTCGGGCTCTCCAAGCGGTGATCCTCCGGAACGATATCTAGGTAACACGGAGGAGCTGTTGGGAATCAAAGAGCCATCAGCATCCCGGGTTATCCCAGTGGTATTCCCACCTGGATAACACCCTCCACTCCGCTCACCTTCGGGAGCATCTGGTAAGTTCAAGTCCACCCAGCTCATCTCGGAGCTGGTCTGACTGGCCATACTGGAGCTGCGGCTCCCGATACCCGAGCGGCTCCCGATAACCAGCGGTAACTCCAGGATAATTTTCTTGGAGCCGGGCACACTGACGTAGATCTGAGGAGAAACGGTGGAATTTAACGGGATATTGGGAATACCACGGGGGGGGGACACACGACGTGGGTCTCACTCCACGCCACCAACCTGCAGGAAATACTCCACGCGCAGGATGTTACACCCCAAGATGGAAGGTTTGAGTTTCTTCACCCGGATGGTTTTTCCACGCCACGAATCCGACATTCCGGAGATGATGTGGTTTCCACGCACGCAGGAAAGTTTTTGGGAGAAGACTTTGGTTTGCCCGTTGGCCAGGTAGGTGTGTTTGGCCACGATGGCTGCCTTGGGCACCACGATGCGCGAGCACGTGTTCTCGAAGTCGGCGTTGATGCAGATCTCATCACCTGCAAGTGGGGGGGAAAGGAACATTCCCTGGTTTTTCCAAGTGGGATGAAGTGTGGGAATCTTGCTTTTGGGAAGGATGGAGGAAGGGGTTTTACCTTCACAAAAGCCTTTCCTGTCGATCTGGGCGCTGACGGAGACGCGGCCGTCGGGGATGAACATGCAGGACACCTTCTTCTCCTTCTTGGCAGCGACAGGGGACTGCAGAGGGAGGGGGGGGATCAGCACCCCAGTGAGATCCAGCCCCATATTCCCAACAAAACCCCCACGGAAAACCCCACTCCTTTCCTTAAAACCCCTTAAGACTTAATCCACTCTCATCACTAAAGCTGATTAGCGGAGTCTTAACACCAGAGGTCGGGCTGACCCTTCCCCGGAGGGTTTTCACCCCGAATCTCGCGGGACTCACCAGTAATTCCGGGGTGTTGACGTCCACTGGATCCATCACCTCAAAGCGTTTCTTGATGGCCTGAGTCGGGAATGCCGGGCGCTCCAGGAAAGCCTTCACCCAATAATCCACGCAGCCGTACTTCCCCTTAAAGCTGGTGCCCAGCGGGCTGTGGGAGAAGCAGCTCGTTAGCGGGGTCAGCATTAACAAAGGGGTTTGGTGTGAAGAGCAGGGGTGGTGTTTTGTACTCACCCCTGAGGAAGCTCGAAGCCGAATTTGTACTCGTATTTATTCCCGGGTCTCAGGATAACGGAGCCGTCCCCATCTGGGAAAGGAAAAGGGAAGCGTCAGCCGGGGTTTACTCTTAATCCTGATCCGCTGTTCCGCTTACACTCGCTCTGCCTCGCTTCCCCTTTTCACCCCACCCCGCTCCCCGGGACACGCAGCACCCTCCGCTCCCACCACCCTTATCTCCCCACCCCGCTTATCTCCCGGGACACGCTCCCAGTCTCCCTCCCCGTCCCTGCAGACTGGGGCCGCTCCCACGACGCCCAGCGCCGGGACTCAGGGCCACCACGCTCCGGTGGGCACCTCATCCCTTGGGTCAACACCCAGCAGCACCCCTCTGGCTTTCGCTCCGAACTTGACTTCGCCCTCCGTTCCCACGAATTCCCTTCGTTTCTCCCCAAACTCACCCACGATCCCACCCCGCTTCCACCTCAGCCCCACAGGTCCCTCTCGCAGGGACCCATCCCACGGCCGCTCCCCACCCCAGGTCCTCACCCACGGGCTGCTCCTCCAGGCTGAGCACGTCCTCGAAGCGCAGGTACTCCATCTCCTGCCTGCACTGCTGCGGCCCTTTGGCCCAGTTGACTCTGGCCACCCCGCAGGCCAGCACCTTGACGGCGCTGACGCGAGTGACCTCGGCCACCTCCACCAACACACGCCCCGCCACCTTCTCCCCGCTGCAGTACACCTTCTCCGGCTCGCTGAAGGTCATCAGGAAGGTCTTCACCTTCTTGAACATCACCATGGCTGGGGGCTGCGGGGGGGGAGTCGCTCCAAAAACACAACGAAAGGGGCTGGCAGGGCAAGGATGGCCCCGAAATAGGCTGATTTCAGCGGAAAAACCCAGCCGAGCCCTTCGCTATCGCTTATCGCGACAGCCCCTGCCGGAGCAGCCCGCACCACCCGCAGCTCGCAGCGCTCTGAGCGCGGCGCCCGCTCCCCCGCTGCCTTTTATCGCCTCCGCCGCCCCGCCCCGCCCCCGCCCGCGCTTGTTGATGCCAAGCGCTCCACGCCGAGGGCGCGTGGACAGGCGTGCTGCTCGCGTGATCAGCGCTCCCATTGGCTGCCGCCGCCTTGTTTACAGCCGCGCCGGCCAATCAGAGCGCGGCGTGCGGAGCGTGGACAGCGTGTGAAGGAGCTGCGAGCGTGTTCAGGGGAGAGGAGGGGTGGGAGGGAGGCGGGAGGGGGGTTGAGTGACAGCGCGGCAGGCCAATGGGGAGCGAGAGAAGGCGGCGGCGGCGGCCAATGAGGAGCGGGGAACAGGATGTCATGTTCCCAGCCGGGAGGGCAGGAAGAGCCCCCTCAGGGCGGGTGCCGTTCCCAGTTTGGGACCTGCAGGGTTGGGACCCGGTGTACTGGGTGAATTGGGAGTGGCTGCAGTGCCTCTAGTGTCCCCCTCACCCCTTTAGGGGCTTTATTTCTTCCTCAGTCCCCCCCACCCAGGGCAGCCTGAGGCCATCTCCACAGCCCCCCCGGCCTCCCCTCAGCCCCTGCCTGCGGCCTTCCCTCGGCCTCCCCCTCTTCCCCCGCGTTTTCTGAGGTAAAAAAGGACAGATTTGGGGTAGGGGAGCGAATCCTGACCTTGGGGACCTCTCTCTGTCCTCCTGGGGTGTCACAGGAGGAGGTTTTTGCAGCCCCTCATGAGGAGGGGACCTCGCCCCTCACGTATTGGGGACCTCTCCCCCCACGTTTTGGGGACCTCTCCCCCCACGTATTGGGGACCTCGCCCCTCATGTATTGGGGACCTCACCCCCACGTTTTGGGGACCTCTCCCCCTATGTTTTGGGGACCTCTCCCCTACGTTTTGGGGACCTTGCACCCTCATGTTTTGGGGATCTCGCCCCCATGTTTTGGGGACCTCTCCCCCCATGTTTTGGGGACCTCTCCCCCTATGTTTTGGGGACCTTGCCCCCCATGTTTTGGGGACCTCACCCCGATGTTTTGGGGACCTTGCCCCCCACGTTTTGGGGACCTTGCCCCCTATGTTTTGGGGACCTCGCCCAGAAATCCCCCCCTCAACACGCTGTCACAGCGCTAAAAGGGAAGTGTGACACCCCCTCCTGCTCCCCCGCGCCTCGGGATCCTTCGAGTCAGCGTCTTGGGGTGGGGGGGGGAGGGAAGGAACGGGACAGGGACTAAAAGTAGAAAACCTGAGGCAAACGTTTTATTTTTAAACCCTTAAAATCTAGATGCTTCTCGCTGTTGGCCGGAGGAAATGGAGGACTTCTTTCCATGGAGCGTACTTCGGTCTAAGAGAGGACAACCACCCCCAGCCTCCGATAAACAGCGCCTGGGGCAGCGCCCTCGTCCCTGTTTTCCAGCTGGGATTTGGGGACAGTTGTGTGTCCCTACAGGAGCCTTTTAACTCGGAGAAACCCTCAAATCTCCCTTCTTAAATCCTTCTTCTGAGCCTACATTCCTCCCTGGCTGGGGAAGGGCTATTTTGCCCTTGGTTTGAAAAGCTTTCACAGGTCAGGAAAACACTGGAAGTGGGGGAAAACCACAGGAAACGGGAAAACAATCTTTTTTGGAGCCGCCCAACCAAGCAGGAACGAGAACCTGGGGGCACACAAACCTTCCCCACCCCCAGTGAGGAAAAGGGCTGTGTTTTTGTTAGGAGTTGTCTCCGTTGTCCTTCAGACTTGTTTATCCCTACATTCTTGGCACGCTCCCTGCTTTTTCATTCCCTGCCCTCCCCTCTTTCCCCCCCCTGTAGTTAATTCACACCTGTTGGGATAAACCAGTCAGATAAAGTGTGGGGCAGGAAAGGTTTTGCCTGCCCGACTGCAGGATGAATTTCCTTCACGCCGAAGGAATGGTTTCACACTTGAAACCATTATGTGTTGGTGTAATGGAGGAGCTGTGCTTTTTCCTGCCGCCTCCGGGCCCGCTGAGCTCGCCCCATTGTGGCACGCGAGGAAAAAACGGTGTTGGATTAAGACAGAATTAAGGATTTGTTCAAATTTGGCCAAAAGGAGGAGAGAGCTCTCTCTTTCCAGCTATGGGATATGTGATCCCAAAGAGCCCAGCTTGGACCTGCGCCCGGCATTCCCTTCGGAGCCGTGTTTACGCTCTCCCTCTCTGGTTTCCTTCTTTGCCTGTCTTTCCAAGGAGGAGATATCAGACAGTAAAACACATTCCAGCCATGTCAAAGGGTGATTGTGTCCTATGCCAAAAAATATGATCCAAGGCACGTTCCACCGCCCGAATCCTCTCCAAATTTCTCTTTATCTGTCAGTCAGCTTGTGCCCTTTGCTCCCCTAACCTCTATCCCACTGGAAATGCCTGCCCGCTCCTTCTACAGGAGTAACTCTGAGCTCCTCGGGGCTCTGACTTGGTTCACAAGGTTTCCCATGCAAGAGGCACCTTGGAGTAAGCAAGGAAAATGCTTCAGGAATTTTTAGCTCGTAGAAAATGTCGCATCTCCTTCAAAAAACAACGGTGTTGGAAGAGAAACCGCTTGGATTTCTGGGCAGAGAACAGCTCCTGGGGGCTCCCTCGCTCCCACGAAGTTGTTTTAAGGTGTTGTCCCCCACTCTCAGCTCATTTCCCACCGGGATCGTGGTGCTTGGAGGATCACCCCACTGCTGAGGGTGGCTGGGGAGGGTGGCCAGAGCCGTGTCCCCTTCCCTGTGTGACTAACGTGGGGGATAACCTGGTTCAGGGGAATCGGGGTTGGGCTGAGTGAGAACCTGGGGTGACTCACAGGGAGCTGGGGCAAGGCAGCAACCAGGCAGAACAACAGTTGTGCCTGGAAACAGCCCTTCTTCCCACCACCCATCTGAATCCTGCTTGTAATAAAAGCCTGCTGCTTATAAAAACCCTTTTCCCCCTTTTTTTCTCCTGCTCTAGGTCATGGGGAGCTGCTACCCATCGCTGCCAGGAGGAGCCACATTCCTCTCGTGTCGGACTGTCCCGTGTCCCCTCTTATCAAACCACCCTCTGCAGCCCTGGAGCTCCTTGGTACTGTTTTCTCTCTTATTTTTCACCACAAACAGTTCTTTCCAGCAAATTCGAAGCGGGGAGGGAGGAGGGGAGGGGACAAGAGTGACGCGAAGGGATTTGCCATGGGACAGAGTGTGCCGGCTGCGCGGTCGAGAGCGGGAGCCGGATGGGAAAAAGCATTTCCTTTGGCGAGGTTGTTTATGTAGAGGGGAACATCATAAACGGATCCCACGCTGATTGCATCGCTGCAGCAGGGAAATGAAAGGCCTGGGGGGAGGTGATTTAGGTGGCTCCTGGAAAGCCACTGCTTGTCCCATGCTTGGCTGTGGTCACGGCTGTGGTTCAGTCTAGTGAAGCAAGAGCAGTGGGCTCCCTTTCGGTTTCTAAATCCAACCAGCAGGTTTGGGAGGGGGGGTGGGGAGGTTTGTGGTGCCTGGCTGGTGGCAGGGGAGTGCAGCACCCCTGGGGCACTGGGGTACAGGGGTGTTTCCAGGGTCAGAACGCTCTCAGGGTGGATCCCTGTTAGGGGTTTGTTTCCATAATCAGCTTTTTTGGGGGCTGCTTTCAGCCCCAGCCGTGACTCGTGTCTTTTCAAATGGTTCGTGGCACAGCTGGGGATCCTCTTTTCCCCTTCCCTGTCCCCTGAAGTCTCCTCAGGGCTCATGCATGAGGACTCTTCCCCCCAGAGCCCCGAGTTCCCGAGGACTGCCATGCCAGCACTCTCCCTCACAGACATTTCTTTGCTCTGGTGACATTTCTTCACTTCTTTTCTGGCTGGATTTGTGTTTTTGTAACAGAGGAAGGGGAAATCCAGAGCTGAGCATTAATAGCCTGTGACAAGAGAGCCTGAACTCGATCATCCATAAACAAGGAGGGATTTGAAGTCAAGGTTTGGGAAGTCCCGTGTCTTACCATCTGCTCTGGGTTGCATCAGCTCTCTCCTCCGGTTGGGAGACCTCTCCCGGGCTCCCGGTGTACAACAGGGCCGGCTCAGCTCTGAGCTCCCTCAGCCAAACCTTCCTCTCCTAAACCAACAAACCCACCTCATCTCTTTCCCAAACCCATCCACGAGGTCCTCGTTGCCTTTGTTGTCACTTGGGTGTGAAATACCTTCAAGATTTCCTGAGTTCCATCCCTGCTCCATCTAATTATCCATTGAAAGGCCCCAACCAGGGCTGGAGAGAGCAGAGAAATAAGGAAGTTTTCTTACTTTCCAGCAGCTCTGGGACAAGGGGACGTCCTCCCCTGGGAGCTGCTGGCTCCTCTGAAGTCCTGCTCATGTTTTGGGTTGGGTGGACATCTAGAGGCCTTGCCAGGAATGGCACAGGAGGGATTGATTGTCCAGGAATGGCACAGGAGGGATTGATTGTCCAGGAATGGCACAGGAGGGATTCTAGATTATTTTTCATAGGAGGAACAAGCGTTCCACGCTGAGACAGGCCCGTTTCAGCTGCTCTCCCTCTTCCTGTTCCACACTGGTGACACTGCTCAAGGCGTTGGTCGTTGTGAACAAGAGGAAGCCCAATCTAACCCTGAACTTTGTGGAGGAAGTTCTCGCCTTGGCCTTAACAAACCATGCCGGGGTCTGGCAGGAAACATGATGAGGAAAGCCACACATTCAGGCGGCTTTTAAACCATTTGGAGACTGGTTTCTGATCTGGAGAGCACTGGTTTGTGGGTCAGAGGCTTGACAGCCTCAGCAGGGTGGTTTATGGAGTGTTTGGCTCCTGCACCTCGTGCCTCAAGGCCTTGGTGTTTAGAATCAGAGAACCATTTGGGTTGGAAAAGACCTTTAAGATCATGGAGTCCAACTGTTGAGCCAACACTGCCAGGTCCCCACTGCCCCATGTCCCTCAGCACCATGTCTACACAGCTCTGCAATACCTCCAGGGATGGGGACTCCACCACTTCATCATCGAATCACAGACTGGTTTGGGTTGGAAGGGGTCTTAAAGCCCATCCTATTCCACCCCCTGCCATGGCAGGGACACCTCCCACCAGCCCAGGTTGCTCCAAGCCCCATCCAACCTGGCCTGGAACACTGCCAGGGAGGGGAAACCACAACTTCCTTGAGCAACCCATTCCTGATTCCCCCAGCTACTGGAAATCAGAGTGAGATGGGGTAAAAGAGGAGCCGATTATCCCAGACTCCTCACATCTTCCTGTGAGACCCAGTGCTGATGGCAGGCAAACCCCAGGTCTGATCCAGACTGGCAATTCCCTCTCTTCAGCCACCCAGGATGGGCATCTGGATGCAGAACGGCCCAAATTGGGTTGGATTTTGATGTCCCTGTCCTTTTTAGCAGGTGACATACGATCGGAAATTTAAGGGCTGGATCCAAGGCCTGCTGACGTCAGTGGAAATGCTCTTGTTGGCATCAGCGGGGCTTGGATCCACGCCTACGTTCCGCTGCTTTATTTCAGCCTGCCACCCGTCAGGTCTCTCTCCTCCTCCCAGGTTTCAACACGTCTTCAACAGCTCTTGTTTCCTCTGGAATTGTTCAGTTGAGGATGCAACTGAGAGTACGGAACGATTTAGGGAACGGGCGCAAACTCATTCAAGTCCTTCGGTGGCGCTGGGCCCTCGCCAGGCTGCGGCTCAGGTGGAAGCGTGTGCAGAGGTGTAAAGGAGGTGGTGGCCTTGGCTGTGACGTGCTGTGACTTCCCAATACCTGCTCCAACCAGAGCTCCAGGCCTCTGTGAGCTGCTCAGGGCCCTCCAGCTCACCTCTTCCAGAGAGCGCTGGCCAAAGTCATAGAATCATTTTGGGTTGGAGGAGACCTCTCAGCTCCCCCAGTTCAACCATTAACCCAGCACTGCCAGGTCCCCACTGCCCCATGTCCCTCAGCACCACATCCCCACGGCTCTGAAATCCCTCCAGGGATGGGGACTCCCCCACTGCCCTGGGCAGTCTGTGCCAGTACTGGGGAACCCTTTGGGGGAAGGAATTGTTCCCAAAATCCAATCTAACCCTGCCCTGGCACAACTTGAGGCCATCACCCCTCGTCCTGTCACTTGTTCCTTAGGAGAAGAGACCAACCCCCCCCGGCTATGCCCTCCTTGATTGTAGGGAGTGAGAAGTTCTCCCCTCAGCCTCCTCTTCTCCAGACTAAACAACTAAACCCCCCAGTTGGTTTAGTTTTAGTTAGTCCTACGAGGACTCGATGGTCCTTATGGATCCCTTCCACATGGAGATTCTCAGGAGCTTAGGGGTCTGTCAGGTGGTTGATGTGTGAGGGGTCTTGGATCTGCTTTTCACAGCCAGACCCAGGCACTTCTCCAGTTCTTTTCAGCAGGAACAAAGCCCTTGGAGCCCAATTCAGGGACGTTCCGGAGCAGACTGGGAAGAGTGAGTCTGAAGAATAGCCCTGTTGCAATGTGTGATGCCACGAGAGATGTGGAGGGCCAGGCTCTGCTGTGCCCGTGTGCCTGGGGCTCCCTCTGGCTCACCTCCACATCCCTGCCGGGTCCTAGAGGCTCTCTTGTCCCCATTTTATGACTGGGGATAAAATCCACAGGGACCTGGAGTCTCCTGCCCAGCACCACAGCAAGGCAGAGCCGCTCCTCTCCTATATATAGTCCCCAAAGTGCCCCCCCCAGTAAAAGGAGCAGTGGGTGGAAGGGGAGAGATATTCTTATCTTCACCTGCTGCTGCCGAGCAAAGAAATAAAGAGACAGATGACAGGAAATGAGGGCTTCAAAAATAGAGACCTTTAATGTCAGAACCTGCAGGGATTAATGAGAGGATGGCAGCAGAAACCCTCACGCTGCTCCCCGTGTGCGCGTCGGAGGAGGAAATACACCAAGCCTGAGATCTGAGAAACAGTTCCCTATTTGCTTGGCAGATGACCCAGAGAAAAATAAGAATTGACCAGAAAACCTCTGGATATATCGAAATGTGAACTATAAAACCTCCTTTTATGGCTTGATGGATCCTCTGTACCTGGATGAGCTGCAATTCTCTTCCCCCCTGCATCTGCCAGCTGAATTCCCTGCCTCCACAAGGCTCTTCTTACAGCTCCACGCCACAGGAGTGGCGAAGATTTGAATGTCAGCCCTCTTTATTAAAAAAACCCCATCAAATCTTTACATATGGAAAATATTTCTTATCATATAGAACTCTTATCTGCTTTATTTTAAACCTCTTAAATAAACATCTCATTTGGCCTCACCCCTGGGTTTATGTGCCTCTGATGGGAGTTCCCCATGGATGCAGATGCCAGCTCCGTGTTCTTCGTCATTCATTCTCCAAACCCACCCCCTGAGGTGGGGTTTTGGGGTTGTGACAGTGACAGAAAAAGCCAGGCCCAAGGGAGAGGAATACCAAAGGGTGTTTTTCCTCACTGAAACTCAACGCTAGGGTCCAAAGTCCAGAGCTGAGTGCCAGACAGGTGCCAGGACAACAAGGAAAAATAGCAACAGCAGCCTGAGATGTCAGAGCCGTGACGCTCAGCAGCTCCCAGCGCTGGAAACCAGCACGCAGCCCATCCAGGGGGAGGAGAATCCAGTAGGAAATGGTGGCTTTCTAGCTCAAAAATCTCCAACCTGGGTCACAACACTCTCATAACCCATTTATCACCTTGCTTCACTCTGTTGCTTCAGTAGCAGCTGGGTCAAGGGGCCCCAAATCCATCAAAAAGTGGGTTTTGACTGCTAAAAATCAGGCTTTGAGCCTGATACTTTTGAACCCGTGAGGTTCCTGAGTGACTCTGCTGGAAGAAAGGCATGAAGGGAGTTTCCAGAGAGGTTTTCTAAACGAGTCTTCACCCCCTGTGTTTGTATTTCTTAGATGTGGCTGCACTGTCTTCATCTGTAGAAAAGAAACGCATCGGAATCCGACAGGAAATATTGTGATCTGCCTCAGGGAGAGGAGCGAGTGTGAGAAGAGGGGATGCAAACCAAGGTCTCCCCTCTCCTGAAGTCCTGCAGAGCCGCAGGGACACCCAGTCTTAGGTAAGACACCCCACTGGGTCTGCATGGCACGGATCTGGGGTTGGGTTATCCCTCTGGCCCATCCTGGTGTGTCCCCTGTGCTGTCTGCAGTGCCAGCGAGAGCTAAAAGTGCCACAAAACAGCCCAAAGACCCAAGGTGAGGAGGAGGAGGAGGGAGGAAGAAGAGATGCACGGGCAGCCCGCCCCAGCCTGGAAGATGTGGAGTTTCTCAGCGTTGGGAAGGAAGATCCTGGCGTCCTCCAAGGCGCCGTGAGCCGCCATGGTGAAGTTGATGTCCCCTGAGGTCACCACATCGAAGACACACGACTGGAAGTAGACGTCCTCCACGGGCAGCATCTCCTTGCAGAGCGCCCGAGCCGTCTCAGCCGCCAGGCGCCCGTGGCAGCCGTTGCTGCGGGAGATGCGCTGGCTGCGGGGACAACCGCCCACGCAGAGCTGCAGGTCCTGCTCCTCCGTGAAGGCACGTGTCACCTCCTCGGCCGCCCGGATGGAGAAGGAGAGCTGGCGGCCGGCCTGGCGGACGGCGATGGTGGTGCCGATGTACTCGGCGTGGATCTCCACGTGTCGCCCGGGGCTGCGCTCCCGGATGGCCAAGCTGCTCCCGCCCGGCCTCTCGCCCCCATTGACGGAGCCGTCCTGGAAGGCCGCCGGGAGGTTGTCGATCTCAGCCTGGTAGACCTTCTGGTCGATGCATTCCTTCATGTTCTTGAAGATGATGGTGAGCTGCGGAGAGCGGATCAGAGGGGGTGTGATCTCACCTGCTGTGTGTGTCCCCCCCCCAGGTATCAGCTATTTAGGGGAGGGCAAAGCAGGTGCATCCCCCTAGAATCATAGAATCATTATGGTTGGAAGGGACCTCCAGGGTCATCAAGTCCAACCTTTATCCCATCATATTCCTAACCATTAGACCATGGCCTCAAGTGCCTCATCAACCTGTGTTTTGAACACCCCCAGGGACGGTGACTTCACCACCTCTCTCTGCCCCCAGTCATCGCTCCCACACACCACAGTCCTCTGGGGAAAGCAGCAGTGTTTCCTTCTCTCCTTCCTTTGTTTCCCTCTTTATTTTATACCATTTGATACTTTCTACAACTCCCTGAAAGAAGGGTGTATTGAGGTGGGGGTCAGTCTCTTCTCCCAGGTAACAGTGACAGGACGAGGGGTGATGGCCTCAAGTTGCCCCAGGGGAGGTTTAGATTGGATATTGGGAACCATTCCTTCCCCCAAAGGGTTCCCCAGCACTGGGCAGTGGGAGAGTCCCCATCCCTGGAGGGATTTCAGAGCCGTGGAGATGTGGTGCTGAGGGACATGGGGCAGTGGGGACCTGGCAGTGCTGGGTTAATAGTTGGTTCTTAAAGGTCTTTTCCAGCCCAAATAATTCCGTGATTCCATGATTTAAGCAACCGAAGATGGAGACGGAGCCAAGCCCGGATGAGTTGCACCCATGGACCACACAGTAACCCATCCCCAGGCAGCAACGGGAGCGTTGGCAAACCTCTCCACCCCTCTTGAGGACCTTCATCCCACTCATTCCTGCAGACATCCGTCCAGGTGGGATTACCTGAAGCTATCCCTGCCCTCCTTGGCCACTTTAGGGACCACCCTAAGCCCTTGCTGCATGGGTTTGCTGCTGAGCCCCATGCACCAGCCTTACCTTGCTGGTGACCGTAGCGTTGGACCCCTTGGCCACCGGCGAGCTGGTTGCTTGCACAAACAAGTAGTCATTGTCCAAGAGAGGCCAGGAGCCCTCCACTCGACAAGTGTGGAAGTCGTCATGGAACGTACGGATGTGGGGGTCCCCGAAAGCCGCGCAGTGCTGGTAGTTGGGGGGCTGGCCGTGTTTGTAGAGAAAACTCTTCTCGTAGTTGCAGATATCAAGAGACTCAAAGCCCTGGTGGTTGGGGGACGGGGGCTGGGGCCGTGGTGGCGACGTGGGACCTTCCTTGGAGCAATTGTTCTGGATCATGAGGTCCTCGATGCCGTGGACGGCGGAGTGATAGGCCAGGTCCCCCCGACACGTGCGGGCCGTCTTGCGGGTGCAGTGGGAGTAGGAGCGGAGGGCGTTGCAGTACGCCGCGTTCCTGTCCGAGCCGCGCAGGTTGAGGGTGGCAGCCACGTACTCCGAGTTGCAGCGTAGGATCTTACACTGGGAAGAAACTGGGAGAAGGTGGGATGGCACGGGGGCATCCTGGTGGAGCTGGAGCAGTGGGGAAGGGCAACCCCTTCTCCTCCCACCACCTCCCACCATTGGTCCCAGTCATGATGGAGACACTTTCTGGAAGCACTTAATAATGGGATACTGAGTGGTAATGAACATGTGGCCTCTTTATGTTCCCAAGGGGAATTAATCCCTGGTTTCCCGCTGCAGAAACAGGCACAGAGGGCAGTGACAGGGACAAAGGGGTGTCCTGAAGCAATTGGGCTGTGAGATTGTACCTGGGGCATGAGCACGGCCACGAGCCAGGGTAGCAGTTGTGACTGTGGCCCTGGGACGTGGCTGGGACAGAGATTCTCCGCCCCAGGGCTTGCCAGGGGACAACAGGGAATTTCTAAGCTGGAAAACCCCTTCTTCCCATTTCAGCCTTGGCTGAGGAATCACTCTTTACCATTCTGAGGATATCCTGCAGCTCCAGCGGGATTTCTCTGTGTGAGGATCATTTAGCTCAGTACGCAGAGGGGTTGTAGAGGAGGGGAGATGAGTTTTGGTTTGGTGGGGTGCAGGTCTCGGCCCCCCTGCTAGAGCTGGGGGGTGTGGGAAGGAAGGCAGGGACTGAGTGTGCCTTTCAGTGGGAGACCTTGAACTTCAGCTGATCCCTGTGTGCTGCTGTCCCTGCCCTATCCTGGGGGGGAACAGAACTTTTAAGGGCATTCCCGAGGGAAAGGAGAGCTGGGGGTGCTCTCCCTGGGGAGAGCCGGGGCCGGTGATGCTGTGGTGATGCCTCCCTGCACCCTGGGTGTCCCTGCCAGGGATGTGGCTCTGCCCGTGCGGTCCCTTACCATGCCTGCAGCAGAGGAGGAGGAGGAGAGCTCGGAGGAAGAAGCCAGGGTTCTCCAGCTGCCCTGGGCTCTCACTGCGGGTGGGTTTCCCCATTCCCATCCATGCAGAGCCGGGGGGTTTGCTCACCCGCCGCCTCCTCTCCGCTTCATTCAGCAGGTGCCCTGGAAGCAAAGCAGAGCGGGGATCTGCGAGGTGCCCGACGTGGCCCTGCAGGCCTTGGCTGCACCTCTGCCTGGTGGGGGGGAGCCAAGCTTTTGAGCAAAATCCCACAGGGTTTGGGGTTTTAACTGCTTTTAACCCCTGCAGCTCTCATTTTCCACCCCGTGTGGTTCGGGGTGTCAGACAGTTAAAGCTTCCCGCTGCCCCCGGAGGGGATTGGGGAGCCCCAGGGGCTCCAAGAGACTTCAGGGAGCAGGAGAGGACCCAAGCTGTCCCACGTGGGAGGTGTGGCTGCCTCCACCCTGCTGCTGTCCCCACCAAAACGAAGGTTTGGAGCACGGCATCCGAGGGGAAAAGCTGGATGACAACCATGATGTCTGCAGCCAGCACCTCCTGCTCCCCCAAAATCCCACATCCCTTGGAGCTCTCAGCCCATTGCTGCTCCCGGGGTGCTGGGGGGCTCGAGGTGGCTGGAGGGGGGGAGTGGAGGAACCTGGGAGCATCCAGGCAGGAGGAGGTGCAGCCGTGGGGAAAAACTCACCTTCCCTTGCATTGAGGGGGATTTGAGTCTGGGTGGATTAGTTTAACAGCTGGTTATCAGTCACCTGCTAGTCAAATTGCCTTTTGGAAGGTCTGTTTGAAGCTGCTGTGTGTGAAATTGGTATTTTGGGTTTGTTGTTTTTCCTCCCCTTTAGCTGGTGTGATGCCAGTTGCTGGATGCTCACGGTGCCGTGCCGGTGCCTGGTACCCTGGGCAGCCCAAGGAGCTGGTGTAACTGTGTGAGCTGCAAATGGGTAGGGAATTGACTAAACCCTCATATTTTTTCTCAAAAAAAAAAGGAGAAATCCCATTCCTACCACCTCCATCTGGCACCTTTCAGCCCCTACAGCTGCCGTGGTCCTGGCTGGCATGGTGACGCCCGTGCCCCGCGTTCCTCTGCCAGCTGGATCATAGCTGAGGGGGCAGAAGTGAAAGCACCCTCCAGACCTGCCCTGGCTGCCAGCCGCTCTTGGCAGCGAGGAGAAGCTGAGCCAGCCACGGTAGAGGAGTGGGGGGAAGTGGTCTCTGCAGCCCAGGGGTGTGGGGACACGTGCTGGGAACTGGGTTTGTCTCTGGTGAGCGGGGTCCAAGCAGGTTGTGTGCTCCCATCCTGCTCTGGTGCCCGGCGCTTGCTCTGCCACATCTCACCCTACCCGGTTTGACCCTGGTGGAGCATCTTTTTTTTGGGGTTCATGGGAGCTGCTGACCCCCCAGCACTGCCCTCTTCCCCCAAATCCCCTGGCAAGGTGACACAGAGGGGACCTGGCGCAGCACATCGCCTGGTTAATGTGTAGTGGGGAAGCGTGGCGAGGAGAGGCCCTGCCGTGGGTCCTTCCTTTGGGATCAAACCCTGCAGCACCCCTGGGTGCCCGTGTCCTGCGCCTCGCACCCTCAGCTCTGCTCACCTCCATCCGCCTCCTCCGGGGTCCAGTTGGCTCCCAGTGCAGGGAGCTCCTTCCCTGCTGGGCTCATCCTTGTCACCCCAAGTGACATCCAGGGAAATCCATGGGATGGCAGCCAGGAAAGTGCCACCTCCGTGGCCTCGTGGAGGGGTAAAATCCGGGGTGCTTGGGGGAGCAGACCCCACTGCAGGGCACCACCGTCCCCGCTCTTCCTCCCCGGCTACCTTTGCTCCGTCCTCTTCCCCCCGCAGGGCAGGGGATGGGTGTCGAAATAGATCCGCCTAAATTTAGCCAGGCTAAAACCCAGCCAAGAACAACACGCGGAGGGGGCAGAGGGAGACGGTGTGTGGCGAAGGGGGGGGGGCAGAGGAGTGTGAGGAGGAGCCCCCAGACCCCCCTTTGCACTCGTGGGGTGCAGCAGGAGCTGGGTGTGCTTGGAGCTGCCTGCTTTTCCTTCCCCCTTGTATCCTGCGGGCAGGGGAAATGTCCAGGTGAGGCTTTTCCAGGGTGATCCGTTCGGGATCCCTGGCATCCTGGCAGGAGGGAGGGCA